>JAPMOR010004592.1:148606-207569 GCA_026543865.1 Argiope aurantia | reverse complement strand
ATTCTAGATATTACTGCTGCACAAAACCAGTAATTACATCATTTTAAAAGTTAAAAAGCTGCCTTTATAATTCCAAATTAGTATGCCATGCAAATTGTTTCTGAGCTTTGGCAGGGTTTTTCTTTGGAGGGGGGAGGGGATATTTATTTATATAGTTTTTCAACAATCGATTCCACTCCTGCAATGGTAATTTAATCCATTTAATGGTTTAATTAGATATTTATCTCATAAGTTTCTTTCATCACTGAAAATTGAGAGAGAACATCTAAGATTTTTAACTGTGAATTTAGAAGAGATATCAAAAGGTGGAATTAGATTGCAACGAATCACAACATGCAATTTGAAATAGATTGTCCATGCACTTAAATTTTTAATGGATTTGTGATAAAATGGTATTCAACTGCATTACGAAGGTCCATGTTCGCAATAAAATAAATGGAAGGCTATTAAAACAGCAAGGTTTTATATCATGTTTAAAACTTCTTTACTGCAAGAATCATGAACAACATATCAAGTTATGTACAAAGGATTTCATTGAAATGAAACACAACCAATATTCTTGCAAGGCAGCAAGTCAATAAAGACTACTGGTTAAAATAAAGGAGCAGCTCCCGTATACGGCCTAGTGGCGCCATTTTTTTTTCCGCCAAGAAGTCGCCAATAATGCGTGTTTAGGATGTTGTGATTCTTAACCGGAAGTTTTGAAGCCACGTTAGGCTTATTTCTAAGACTGACAAAATGCACTAGACTATAAGTCAGGGGCTGGTGATGCCCCCCCCATTTTATTTTAAATAATTCAGATAAATGTTGTGATTATTGATTAATTTTTGAAGTCATGTTAGACTTAATCCTAGGACTGACAAAATACACGAGCGTAAATCGGGGGGGGGATTGAAATATTTATGATAAAGATCCAAATGAAACGATTTGTTTAATTATAAGTATAATGAAGCATGATGAGATGCTCACTTGCTTTTAAGTATAATGAAATGCTCAAAATTAATATTAAATGATGATGACGAAATTATTTTTTGCGCCGATTTTTAAAAATGATTTCTTAATTTTATGCTGAATATGTTCTCATGTAAACATTGATATTTTTTTCATTTTAAAAGCATAGTTTATAAAAGTTAATAGCTGTATATGTGAGCTGCTGCTTATAAAAACACATAAAAATACTGAATATGTTCTAAGGTTTAAGTTTACTATAAAGAATAATACATATGCCGATGACGGCAACCAGAAATTACCGTTTATCGTATCGCCAAATTTCTTGCCAATTTGGCGGAAGCCGTATACGGGAGCTGAGCCAAAATAAATTTATTATCTCCTTCTTTCAAGAAACTTGTTTCTGAAATAATTTTTTACTGAAAACTTTTCAAAAACTCATTTTGTATGCCTTCTTATGGATTGAGAAGGACTGCAGATACATTTGGCAAAATGTATGCAATAATTCACAATCTTTGATACTGAGAAAGATAACTTAAAAACTCTTTGATCTAGATGGTTGATATTGGTTATATGTTCATTATACACCATATTTGAAGATTTCTATCAAATATTGAGTAAAATATGCTCAGAGGAATTTCGTCTGTCCAGCAGTTCGAATATAAGTCAACACGTTAAATTCAAAACAAAAAGGGTTAGATAATATTCGGTGCGCAGTTTTAACATCTATGGTGAAGACACCTGTCAAAGTTTGAGTTAAATCCAATTACGGTTTGACGGCTGTCGATCTAAACTTTCAGAAACTTGCAAAAGCTGTAATTCAGTAACTTAATGACTTTTTTTTGTTTCAATCGGTTGAGAAATACGTGTCTAAAACACAAATGCGATTTTTGGATGCTATTAAAGCATGACTGGGATTAATTGCCAAATAACCCGCCAAGAATGACATAATAAATTCAGTAAATATCACGCCAGAAGTTAATATTTCGTAATTATTGCACGTCAATGCCATGTAAGGCATTCTCTGGCATGACGTTTATTAGAGAATGCACGAAAAGGGTTTGGGAAGAACACTTCCGCTGGTTTTAAATTAACGAATCGAAGATTATTTTTACTGAAAGGGTTTTAGTCTTCTAAATATTGAGGTCATCTTGTTTTCTTCCTAGACTTCTATAATTTGTCGGTTCTTAAGCGAAAACATTCTTTTCGGTGGATTGGAAAGAATGCATCTCACCATGGGTATTTACACTTCTCTGATATTGTTTTTCTCGATTTCATCTTTTGAGGTTTTACTAAGAAAAGAGCATTTGTCACACCATTTCGTGTTTTTGAAAACCGCGAGCTAGGACAACAAATACTGTATGTAGTATTGTTTTACAAATGATGGTGTGGTGAGAAACAAAATATTGCCATAACATTCTCCGATCTTCGAAAAGAACCCCATTGATATTATTTAAGGTCTTGTATCAACGTGGTTTACGATGAAACCGCACTGTTATTTACCTTATTACAAATTCCAAGATAGTGTCGCGGATTGAGATGAGCGAGGATAGAATCTGGGACCTTGCGGTTTGCAGTACACTAACATGACCAGGATACAAAAGCAATTGCTCAGGTAGCGTAGCTGTTAACTGGCTTATAAGCTTTCACCACAATGGTATTTGCAATTGATAGAATCAAAAACATGACCGAGAGAAATAAATTTTGAGTAATGAATATTTTATAGTCAAGGAAAGAAATTATTCTCACCATCTCTAATTTACAAAATAAACCTTGGAGAAATTTGGAAAAAAATTAAGTCATTTTTCATTGATATGTGAAGATATGTTTATTCAGACAGGAATTATCAATAGAAACGAGTTTAATATTTCTTTTATGTCATCTTTTCAAGTATTTTTATTATGTAGATAAAGAAACTTTTCATAAGTTTTTTTCAAAATTCAGTGCCTAATTTTTATAATCATGATGGATTTTAGTGAACCTCATTTTTAGTGAACAGTGAATTTGTATTCATAATTAAGTGTTATTGATAAATATATTAATCACTCTTGTGTTATAAATTGCTATTCTCTAGTTGGGTTTTGAATGTGTTAATATTGATTTAAAAAATGAGTAAACATATTCGAAGAAAAGAGAAATATCCCAAATGAGTGAGGAAATAAAATTCCCCCATCAAATTTCCGATATAACTGACGCTCGACAAATCAGAATGGAAATTCAAATCCTCCATAAAATTTGAATAAATCTGTTTTTTATAAATTGCATATTAATGGCTTTAATTACTAAATCTTAACATTTACTGCATTTAAACATCAGATGGAAAAGTAGATTTAGAAAATTATTTTACATGCCCCATATAATAAGAAAATTAATTACACATTTCTGCATACATCCAAAGGCATTGTTTAATCCATTATATCTATTCATTTTGTACACTTGGCAATTTCTTTGGTCACAAGTAGTGGTGAAGGGCATCCTTTTTCAGGAGGGAGCATCAACGCTGATGCGAGAAAAAAAAGCACGGGGTGGGGGAAGAAAATATTTCATGATTAGACTTGCTCCAAAAATTCGCTTTCTATCGAACGATTGAGAGACTCGAAATCATGAAAAGATTTCGAGAAGCCAAAACTTCGACGCATCGATCATGTTCGGTTATCATCCAAATGACATACGTTTGCAGGGATTTTGTTGCTTAATACTTTTAAATTAAATCAGCAGTATACACATAAGTACTTTTATTCGGGTTAGATAAGAATAAATATTTACAATGTTTTGACAAAATATGCTATGTACAACAAAACTATAAATTAGTTACAGTCTGATTTGATGTGATTCTAAATGAAAGCCATTTTGTGGCATCTCACTTGGTTCTGTGTGATACCCGTTTTGTACTGCTCCGTTTGATTCTTTATTGAATCCATTTTGTGTTTTTCCGTTTGATTCCTTATGAAAACCATTTTGTACCATTCCGTTTGTTTCTTTATGAAAACTATTTTGTCTCCTTCCGTTCGATTCTTCGTGCACTTTCACTGCGAAATCGCCGTTTTGGAAAGCTTTGTTACTTTCACCATTCATGTTTTCGATTTTCCTCTCTCCACGCCTAAAGAACACTTTTTCCAAAGCTAAGAATGGAGATTCAATCAAAAGGCTTGCAACGAATGCTAGCAAAGCGGAAATAGAGAGAAATCCGAAAAATTGGACTACCTGTAAGCAGAAGAAAAAATATAAAGAAGCATGTTGGACAATAATCAATGTTGGACAAATAAATAAAGTATATATGATAATATTTAGAAATGTTAAAAAACATTATTTTCTAGTAACTATGGTGATTCCTTAGTTATTATTTATCTCAGTGTATTGAGTTAGAAGTTATAGTAATTAGATTTCAAAAAGAAATTTCTTTTCGAATGTTATATTGTAGAAGCTAATACTTTTATAATTTTTTATATTGAAATATTATTACAAAAATAAATAAATAAAATTTAATGATATGTGAGGATAAATTTTATTATTTTCGAAAAATAATTTTAAAAAACTACAAAATTGAAAAAAAAATATTCTGCATTTTTTATACTTTATATTCTATAAACACCTGCCTACTTTTGTATCGCCATTTCCTTCGCTCATTCGACACATCTCTAATTTCATATATTTAGGAAGATCAACATTATTAGTTTTAAAATTTAAATTAAGAAGTTTAATAAACATTTTCTTATAACGATAATTGTGATAATGAATCAGGACGTTATTTCCCCATCTCTTGAGTCCCTGTCCTTTTAAATTGCTCATAAAATTTCTATATATGACTTTTCTTATTAACAATAAATCTACCCTTCAAGTATAGAGGGATTTAAAAGAGTGTGAACATAATCTATAAACCCATTTATCACAGAAGAAACATACTAGTTCCATAAGGTGAAAGCATCTTAATAATTTAATTATAAAAATTTTCTTTCTATTAACTTGTTAACTAACAGCTTCAACAGCAAAGGAAAGCATTTGCTGTTAAAGCTGTAAACTGTCCGTAGAGCAAGAAAAGAGGAAAAAGATCAAGCGTTAGATCTAGTTATTTTAGGAAAAATCAAAAGTAGATTTGCTAAATTTTCACTCAAATTGAATCTCAATAGCTAGTTTTCAAATCTTTAGAGATAGATATCTAATGCTTCAAATAGCATAAAAAATATACTGTATACTATTTGAGTTAATAAACGTGATTAAAGATTAAGTGCTTAAACTAGCATTAAGATTCATAATTTATGTCAATAAATGCACTTCTGAGAAAGTATTTTTAATTTAAAATTTTATCCACACCCAGTTATTTTAGTCTAATATAAAACAATATTCCTGACGCATTAACATTTTAAACAAAAAGAATTTCCACTCTTCTGCGACCAAAATTGACCGAATTTTGAATCACTATTTTGTACTAATTCAATAGCGGTCTCAAGGAAAGTCATTCAGTTAACAGAGTCCTCGACGCTTGTTGCTGCCTGGGTCAAAATAATATTCTCTCGATGAATTCTGATCAAAGAAAAGTGGAACTTTTAAAAATACTATGTTTATATGCCAAAAAAATATTAATGTATAAAAAATAAGATTTTATCATTTTTTCAGTAGTACATTTATTGACTGAAATAACAGAGAATATAAATCTTTACATCATTTAAAGCATTCTTCCATTTGAAAGCAAATCCCTATTTCCAAAGGCAGATAAAAAAAATTGAGAGAGACTTTTTCTTGGAAGGAGCTTCCTAAAAGAATTTTTAATTTCGGACATTTGGTAATTTTTAAAAATATAAATTAAAATTAATATTTAATAATACTTAAAATTAATATAAATAAAAAATTATTATTATCATTATTATTATTATTTTGCTTTACTAAAAGGTACATTTTTTATTTAAGCTGAAGTAATCTGTTAACAATGACACTACAAAAAACCTAATAAATAATATATTCTTATTTTTCTTAAACATGCTCAAGACAAAAGAATGATGCAGATTATTTGAAATGAAAATGTTACAAATGCAATACGCAAACAGCTCAAATATTTCAAATTAGTAGCAATTAATTCATACAGTTTTTTTTCTTCATCAGAAAATCGCAACATTTAAATTATAAATATGAAAAAAGATCTTATCTCTAAAAAAATATCTCCAGACTATAAATATTAATTTCGTTACATTGCATAACACATTTTTTTTATTGCTTGGATAGCGATATTAAATTTAGGATGCTTCTTTTAACGAAAAAATGCAAGTTACGCTAATGTAACATGATTTAAAAAGACGTCTTACTTTTGATCACTTATATCATTTATCTAAATATGTTGTAAAATATTTACGGCGAGTCCTGGGGACATACTGTTCAACATTCCGTTTTCAAAAAATAAATAAATAAATAAACAGTTTATACGTCATGACGACGACATAAACAAGATGTGTCTGAATGGGAATTTCCCCAAAGAATTCCGGCGTTTAACCCTTCCCACAAGATAGATCGTATGTCTTTCAAGGTCCCAACTGTATTCTTACAATTTGAGATTCATGCTGGGAATTTTTATTCATTAATTCTGAGATCATTCTTTCTGATCAGTTCAGCACATTTACCTTTCCCTCTTTCTACGTTATAAACCTTAAGATCATTGAAGTAAGTTTCAGAATGAACTGTAAAGAAACATTTTCAACAAAAATATTTCATCAACATCTTCTTTATATCAAGATAAAAGATTTTGTAGGTAGTTTGCTCGTTTGAAGGTCATAATTACGTTTTTAATTCAAGTTGAAGAAATGAAAAAAAGATTTCTTCTTCTTAATTCCTTATATTTCTAGTTTCTTATATTTTTCGAGGCAAATTAACATTGATTGATTTGTTACCTGTATTATTAATAACAAAATACAATTAAGCGCTTACCACAACATTTATTTTCTTGCTGTAAAGCTGTGTCAAATTTAGAAGAGACGCTTTTTTATTTTCTCATACGTATTACTCATACGTAGATAAAATATAGTAAACGTCCAAAAAATTTGAACTCGAGATTTTGATGAATATTCACGTTTTAGAAACTCCCTGAATTCGAAAAATACATTTTTGGAAAATGTCCGTCTGTCTGTGACAAAGACAACTCAAAAACGCTTTGAGTTAAATGAATGAAATTTGGATAGTCTTAATAAATAAATCACAAAATATTATAATGCCATATATTTCTAGAACAGATTGCAGTATTATTATAAGCAAATCTTGTGAAACTGATCGGAATTACTTCAATAATTTAAGAGGGAAATAGGACATATTGATATGCAATGTGTAATAATACAAGCAAAACTCATAAATTCCTGCTTGGCTTCTAGTTCAGTTAGAATATCAAATTGTGGAAAATAAGTATACTTACGAAACGAAGATGCGTCACTTCCTGAACAGTCGTGAAATTAGCTATGAAAATATTTTGAACATAAGGGTGAATCAGGTAGATCAGGAAGGCAAGTTTGCTGAGTGGTACCCACAATTTCCAGGACAAAAATGTATTGATGAATCCTAAAAGGTGAATCATCATTGGTAATGAAACAATGATTATATAATAAAATAAATGCACAATTTTAAAATGGTGAAAAATTGTATCTTGGTCTTCAAAAAATAAATGAAAAAAATCTCTGAAAGTTTTTAAAGTTTCAAATAAAATTATGTGACTGCTAAAAATTACTTTATAATTACAATTTTATAATCTATTTTCGATATAATATCAAATTTTTGTGAAGATTTTAACTCACATTTTAAGTTATTAAATTAATAAATATACCAAAAAGAAACTCTTTCAAGAAAAATATATTTAAATTTTACTTTACTAAACTTTGAAACAGATATTTATGTATTAATTTATGGCATGTTTTATATTTTCAAAATATCTAGATTCGTCGCTGAGGGCTATTATTTAATTATTTGATTGACTTTATTAATCTTATCATCATTATTTATGTAACCAGTAAAAATCGAAAATTTTATAATCTCATATTGTTGAAGTCAACAAAGTTTAAAACTTGTTCTGGATAATCTATAGCCAGATCTAATTATTTCTTTGATAGTTCTGCAGACCAAGATACAAATTTTCTTCATATTATATAGCGAATATGATTCACTTAAATCATCATTTTACGCAGAAAATTCTTTTTTTTTTATCTATAAATTGTTTTGATTATTTATTTTTTCATTTAAAAAGTACAATCATCTGATACAGGCTAATTAAGATTTATAATCTGCTACAAATATCGCTGAAGGAAATGTATTAGACTGTATTCAGTCAGACGCTAAAGCTCTCCATGTGATTACATGTCACGTGATGAATACGACACTTAAAATAATTTTTTTATTTATCTTCTTTGATTAAAAAAAGTTACTACTAGAAAACTTATTCTTATAAACTGGGATTACAGAGCTTTTTTGTGTAATTTTGTTTGAGAATTTTTTTTCTAATGAACGATAGCACTCGGAATGAGTAATTTTATAAATAATAATTCTTTTGAATTAACTCTTTTTTTATTGTATTCTTACCACCTCTTCCGGTAACGCAGCATAATGTCATCCACGCAATTCCGACAGTAAAAGAAACCTTGTAGAACGCTGCATATACAGCAAGTTCAACATTACTCGGTGTGTAAACTTTGAACCATGCACTAGTGATGAATATAATCGTTCCACAAGCTACAATTGCAAGGCACCATCCGACCACTTGTATGATCTATAGAAAAAAAAACAATGGGAATGCATCAAGGAATATTTCGTAAAAGAAAATTTTATTCGATTTAAATATTTATACATATTACTGTAAATGTAATAAAAGGTAGCAAATGGATTATTGCAAGTTCGAACATATACACATTCTTTGAAAGATGAAATTCAATTGATTATATATTAAGAATATAATAAGTGAATTTAAGAAACTGCTAAATACAAAACTAGAAAAATTGAAAAGGAGACTTTTAAATTTCGCCTATGCACAATGTTGCTCATGTATATTTCACATTAATGTATTATTACCTATTAGCCTATGTATATTCAATTCATTTTTATATCATGATTGTTTATTTAAAACAGTAAACTTTCTTACTATTTCAAGGGAGATAAAATGATTGCTATTAGCCTATGTATATTCAATTCATTTTTATATTATGATTGCTTATTTAAAACAGTAAACTTTCTTACTATTTCAAGGGAGATAAAATGATTGCATTTGGAGTGAGTTCTATCTGATTACCCTCATATATCCTAATTTAACGTAATTCCATGATTATTCGATGTTATGTAAAAATTACATTTGTTTTCAGAATTTAAAAGCTTGATCTACATTCCATTTCTAGGATTAGTCTCAATTTGAAGCTATTTTTCCACTATTAAATATTATATGCAAATGAAGTCTATTATCTACTCGGAATAGAATGTCATGAGAATAGCACTTTAGTTTTATCCGAAGGACAGAAATTCTCATCTTCTATAAAAATGAAGTATTTAGTTGGAAAAATTAAAACTTATAATATTCATTTCAGCAGAAAGAATATTGTTTCACTTTTTAAAAATTATAAACAAGCAGAAGCTTTCATTATCTGATTTAATAAGAATTGGACGTTATTGAGACAATCGATTTCATATCAAATGCTTTGAGTACTAAGCCATAGGGGAACTTGTTTGTTCTATCTTAATTTGTTATTAAATTTAGCAATCAGAAGGAATTTATTATTTAGCATTGCGTACATTACATGTATTAAGTATATTAAAAATAAGAGTCAAATAAATGAACCAAACACACAAAATAAAAATTTAAGTAATGCGATTTTATTTAAATTTAAATATCAATTGTGAAAATATAAAAAGTTTTATTGTTTTATATCAGTTTGATGATCATTAATGATTCAGACAATTATTGTTTTTCAAATGAGCTATTTACTTTTGGAGTTATTGATATTTGGATGCTTGATTATCAAATTATTGTTTTTCAAATGAGCTATTTTCTTTTGGAGTTATTGATATTTGGATGCTTGATTATCAAACTATTGTTTTCGAATTATCTATTTACCTTCGGAATCTTGATATCTGGATGCTTAATTAACAAATATCCGGAAAGTATTCCAATGAAATAGGGTCCAGCCCGAGATAATACGTTTCCGTATGTGTAGAAAAAGAACATGCTTCGGTCCCTGAAAATAGAAATGCTTCAGCAAATCGTCCGTGAAATAACTGACGTTCAGCAAACATTTAGAATTATTTTCGAAAAAGCAGCTTTAATTTTTACATTCAAAAAGAAGAAAAAATATTTTCAAAGATTTCAAAGATTTAAAAATAATAAATAATGTTAGTAATTATTTTGCCTAAAAGATACTTACTCTGGATCTGTGTATGCTACAGTTAAAGTAGGCATTAAATCCTTTGTGTAGGTAATTACACCAGAGTAGATAATAGAAGACACAATAATTAAAGCGCTCATAAATAAGCCAGCCTTGTCTGACCTGAAAAGATTCGAAAATTGATTTATTAAGCGAGAAAAAACACAAAAATGAGTTTAAAGTTTAGTAATATTTTTTATTTTTATTTATATATATATTTTAAAAAAATATTTTTTTCTATATATATATATATATATAGTAAAAAATGGCTGCAAAGAAATTTTATAAGAATAAAATCAATTCAAGCAGATTTGTTTTAGATTTTTTTTATTTAGAAATCAAGGTATTAGATAACATATACATTGATATTCATAACAAAAGAAAGTACTTCAATCTCATTGTCAGTAGAGTCACTTCTTGGCCATCCAATATTTGAATTAAAATTTAAAGAAATACAGTTCTCAATCCATTATATCGAATAAGAACCATCTATTCAAAAATATTTGATCGAAATAAATTACTAATTTAAATAGCTCCTCATTACAAATGACATTAATCTAAATTTTATTCTAAATTATTTTAAACTTTGGTTTTTGTTTCAGGCTTTTTTTATTTTGCTTCTTTCTGTTTACATACATAAAGCAAATGAAGCGGTTAGTTTTTTTTTTTTTCTTCATTTAACGATTCTCATGGGTACATTAAATTTTTCACTTGATTTTTTGCAGAAATGAATATATTACAGTGTATATACTTTTTAAAAGTAAGATTGCTCAGTTTCATTTCGTGATACTATTTTTTACGGAATTAATGATATATATTTTAACGGTCATGGCTGTTAATTCAATAGCAGTTATGCAAAAAAAAGTTTGAACCTCATCGAGATAATTCTACTTCTAACGAGCAATATTTCGTGATAATATTGTTATACCCTCCTTCTTTTTCGCTCTTGTATTCATTATATGGCTTTCATATGTTTATAAATGCTATATATGTGTGTGTGTAATGATATCTCTTAATATAATTCAAAACCTAATTAATTTCCTAATTTTATCTTAATTTAGCCTATGTTAACTTCATGCTAAAATGTTCTCTCATTTCCTGATCCAATCAATTTTACACACGCTCCATAAAACTGCTCACCTCAGCATTTTCCCACACTCCAAGTGAAGGGATAAAAATCCTCAATGTTTGCAACCTTCTTTTTAAGATATCCAAATTTCCCTCTCTTAAGACTACAAGTGTCAAAGACATCCTGTCTTTTTCTCTTCTGCTCCTGTGCCGCGATGTATACTGATGCAACTTTTATGATCATATCTTGTACAAATTATGTTTTCCTTGATGGAATAAATCGAAGTTAAATATTTCCAAAGTTTCTATGCTCTAAGGTTATGTGGAAATACAGAGTTGAAAAAAAAAAAAAAAAGAAGAAACATCAATTCTCAGTTTTTCACAGTTATTAATTATAACCACTTATCATTATAGTAAATAAAAATTTTCGGAATTATTTTTGCATTGATTTGTTTCCTCTTTTTGTTCATCCATGATTGCTACGTCATTCTTCCACTGTTAATGATTTTTTTTTTAATTTTGTGATTGGAATAATTACTTTTGTTTTTACATTAATCGATGTCATATTTCAAAAAGTCATTAGAGTTGCTTCATGACGAAGATCAGAAAGGGAAAGATACTTACATTTTTGTACCATAAATAATTCACGAAATTTAAAGAGAATTACATTTCTTACTTTATGTTTTAACAGGATACGCATTCCCTATTC
Organism: Argiope aurantia; assembly: GCA_026543865.1. NCBI lineage: Eukaryota > Metazoa > Arthropoda > Arachnida > Araneae > Araneidae > Argiope > Argiope aurantia. The sequence continues at coordinate 195,473 of JAPMOR010004592.1, read as the reverse complement.
AGTTAGTTAAGAAAATTCTACAATCATCTCCCAAATTCTTCTCACATTTTTGGCTCTTTCTGGCGAAAGTTATCTCTCTTTAGGAACAATGTTATTGGTGCTTTAAACACAAAAAAAAACCTTGTGATACTTAGACACTTTAATAATGAAAAGAATATGGAAATTACCTCATAAAAGCAAGCAGAACTACGACGGAAACCAGAAACAGTTGCATATCACAAGCAACATACCAGAAATGTAACATACACTGAAAAGGAAGGAAAAGACGATTATTCCAATTTAATTTCTGAGATATGTGAGCAGAGAATAGAATAATTTTGAAAATCCGAAAGAATGTGGGTTCACTTTATAAGACTATATTTTAACGGAATTTTCGGGTTCTTGAGCAATATATGATACTTTAGTCTTACTTTCAAGTAATACTTTTAGACTTACTAGTCAAGTAATATTATAAACTAGCCGCCTTTGGAGACCAGCCGGTTCGCCAGTATTACCTCTCGCTACAATTTTCAATTAAATATTTTAAGTAACTGGTCTCTTAACAGATTCCCAAACAAAACATTTTTAATCTTCCAATTTTGATAGTCATACCAAATTTATACTGTTATTTAAATCGTTTCGTTCAATTTACTGTATATATTTTGCTAATTTGTTGTAATTTCCGGTAAAACTTCAACTTTAATTTAAAGTGGAAATAATCAAATTGCAATTAATATAAAGATATTTTTTAATAAAACCAAGCGTTTTATTTTATTTATCATCTATATTGTTATTTATTTATTATTATTATTATTGAATATGAGTATTGCAAACAGAATCAATCGGTATTTAAGTCTTATGTGATCTACAAAATATTTTTCATAATTTATGTAATATCTCAAACAATAATTCAACAAAAATTTCTCAGATTCAGCATAAAATTCAGTTTTTAGTTTTGCTTTCAAAAAGGATTGAAATGGAATCAATAATAATATTTTGTTCCGGCCTATAAATATATTTCAAAAATTATGAAGTCTAAATTTGCAGTAAGGTATCATATTCTGAGAAATATTCTGGACACACCAAATTTTAAATAAATGAATGAATGTTTCTATTTTACACAATCAACTAAGACTTATTTATGAAGTTTCAAATGTTAAAAATTTAGAAAAACTCAACATTTTCATAATCTTAGGCCAATTAATCTTGAGAAACCTGCTCGCTGATTGGCGTATTTTCTTTGAAGCGATCGATGGAAAATCTAAAATTATCCTTTTTTTATTGAATGGTGATATTCAAATTTTCATAAATCAGTCAGTTTAAGTGATTGGAAATTAACTCTTAAAAGTCAGTGATTTAGTAGATTGGAAATTAACTCTATGACCACAATCAAATATGTGCTTTCTCTTGTGGTGTATGCATTCTCCTTAATATCCGATCGAATAAAACATCACATACAAAAGTACTACAATAGAACAAACACATAAAAAGTAAACATAACATTTCAATAGTTGCCAAAAACAAAAGAGAGAAAAATGCATTTAATAAGCAGACGATATTTAGAAAAGTACAGATATTTAGACTGGAAAACGAAATTATCTGAAATTAACCACACGCGCAGATGATATTTACAAAAGTAAAAATATTCAAAACTGAAAAGGAAAATATATGAGTTGTTCCATCAATAAATGCCATAAGTTTGTTTATATCTTCATTATTTTATGAGTCATTAAACATCAAAATGGGTCCGGGACTAAATAAACACCCTGTATAGAAATTGTAAAAGATCATAAAATAATTTTTCTTGAATTTATTTTTTAGAAAAAATAATATTTCATATTTGTTTCATTTCCTACAGACACGTGCCGAAAATTATATTTTGGCAGATTTCATTTCTAAAAAGATTTAATTTATTTTTAATTGGAGCTTTAATCAATGTGATGGCAACACTTTGAAAAAAGCTAATTTTTTCCCATGAATGCGAAACGTGCTTGATTTTAATTTTTATTTTTTACGAAAAAAATTATTGAAAAACATAGTTAAAATATTTATTTAAAAATTAATTAAAAATAGAAATTTAATTTTAAGATTAAAACATTAGTATCATTTAAAAGATAAATTTTTGATCTTTAACTTCATGTAAAAATCTTTTTTGTGCGGTAATATTTTCGGAAGTTATAGCAGAAACGCTTCAAAATTTCGCTTAATTTTTAAATAAATAAAATTCTAGTTAAAAATTCGAAAAAATAACCCCCAGGTGCACATTCTCGGCCTCCAAGGTATACACGTGCCAAATTTGGTAGCTGTAGGTTGAATGGTCTGGCCTATACAGCGCCAACACACACACACACACACACACACACACACACACACACACACACACACATTGAGCTTTATTATAAGTATAGATTATTGTTAGCTTACACCCTTAAAAATAAATTTAAAATCAGGAATTCACAAACTGAAAAGTGTATTATACAATTTTACCCTTAAGTATTGCCTTGTTAATTCTAACTTCAAGCAAAATTTTTGTATAGTTTTTAATACCCTTTCGTGCATTAATTTTGACGCAGCTCATGTAAATACTAGTAAAAAAATCAAAACTAATTTTCTTAAAATGAAAACTTTTATTAAAAAAGGATTAGACTAATCTAAGCATTAAACTGCCTTATAAAAAGCAAATATCACATTAAATAGTTTATTTATAGTATTGTCTCGGCAGAACTTATTGCTTTGCCAAACTGTTTTTTGGGGGGAAATTGTTTTTTAGGCTTTTTTCATGAGTTATAATTCATCTTTCGCACTTCTCTTTCTTTTCTTTAATATAACCCTTATGTTAAAGCCATTTTTTTGCATAGTATAATAAAGGAAACGAGATCACAAACTTTTCACTCTATGATCACCTTAGTAATTACTATAACAATGGAGACTCCAAAGTTCGAATAGGACATATAAAATGGTAGTTCGAATTTGTGACCAGCTACATTATGTTTAAATCTATGTAAAACCACTTGCGTTAACAAAAGCTTTAAATTTCTCCTGTTTCCGGGCCAAACGTCCTCCCACTAGTGTGGTGTATGAAGAGAGTTGCCAGCTCAGGTGTCGCTATGGTTATCTGACTGCGGTTCAAAATTATGAGGTTCGTCCCAAAATAACCCTAGTGTTGCTTTAAAACGGGGCGTCAATATAACTAAATTAAACTAAACCATCTAATTTTTAAGCTGTTCATAAATAACGTAACTAATTATATATTTGCCTTTAATCATACACAACTATATTTTGGCTTATATGCGTGCATCAAAAATAGAAAATCTTAAATCTTAAGCTGAATCCAAAATGCCTTCACAGAGCTTCACAGCAGTGGAAAGAGCTTCGCGCGATCAAATAGAATGGAGAGAGGTGTTAGAGTTGGAGGTACAATTTTATGACTCATATAAATTTTTGAATTAAAATGAGTTTTATAAAATGAAATTATTTAATACTATATTATAGAAAAGTAATTGAATAATGCTGAATTTCAGACCCTCAAGAATCCAACAGACTTGAATCTAACTTTAGAAAAAAAGAAAATGTGCACGTTATCAGTTTTATTTAATATAATTTTGACGGTAATAAAATATTAAAATTATAATTACGGAAAACTTATTTGCAATAAGATTTATATAAAAAGTATGTGACAATGCTCTGGACCTTTTTATTCATAAAAGAGTATTAAAATGTATCTGTTTGAATTAAATATTTCATCTTAATTCTCACAGTTTATCAAATCTCCTAACATACACCAGTAAGATGAAACAATAAATTCGATCGATTTTTATCCTAGAAATTTCGAATAAAATGATAAAATACATAATTAGACGACATAGCTTATTATAATATTAATTTTCAAATTTTCTACATATATATCTTTTATGGGTTTAGTTTCGAAATTGGTTTTAAAAGATTTTGAATATAAATTCAGCGAAATTTCTTATGAATGAGTTCCTAATTATCCACTTATTTAATGGATCATTCTGATTAAAAATATTTGATTATACAATATACATTGCCTTACAAAAACGAAAAAAATAAATATGATGAAGGAACCTTGTGAATTCTTTGTTTTCTTGATTTTTAAAAAAAGTTTTCATTTAATAAATATATACCATTCTTAGTTCTTCCACGGTATTATATTATCTTCGAACTTATTATAATAAAATTACGTCATAAATACGACCGATGAAGACGATATATAGATTTGAATTGAAAAAATAAAAAAATTATTTACTACCAGGAAAAATGTTTACCATTTCGCTCATGTTGAAGAAATTGTTGATAAAAAGTAAATTTCTCCACCAGTAACGGAAACAAGGATGAATAGAATCTTCCATCGTATCTTCGAACATAGGACCTGATCCCATGAGTGGAACCAGCATGCCACAAAGTAATATGAAATAATAAACTGGCACAATCCTGCAAAAGGAAATGTCTCGAAATATTTATAACATATAACAAAAATAACCAAAGTTATTTCATTCAACCATCATGTGCATTTCATATTCTTAGAACAAATGAAATACAATTGATTCTGAAGATAAGTTGGAAAAGATTAATAAAGTAAAAAATAAAATATATGTGAAATTAACCGTATATATCATATTACATATCTATTGATTAATTTTACGCATACTTTATTAGTTGATATTACATATATAAAAATAAGAAAGCAATATGAAATTTAAAAAACAAAAATTCTTATTCCATAAACTTAAGCAAAAGTTTTGTAAATAAAATTTGTCATTTAATGTTAATAAAATAATATTTCATTTATTAACTTTGTTTTTATTGGTTAAATAAGTATTCTCAATCATTTAACAGAACAACTAAGTAATTTCTGAAATAACTTTAAAATGCATTGGTTTAACTAAAATAAGTTTTGATTTTTATAGTTACCAAAATTATTTTAAATAATTTTATTTATATTATAGGTGAAATAAAATGTGTACCTCCATATTCTGTGCAAAATCAAAGCTTTTACATCAAATCTCTTCTTGTCCACTTTCACATGTTTTAAAGAAAAGTAAGAAAGTAACATTCCCCTGAAAGTGAAATGAACAGAATTAAAATTATAAAACAATAGAGAATATTAAAATTCTACAAATTATACGCATCATTTTTGTCTTTATTTCATACATATAGATGTGTGTGTGTGTGTATGAGTGTGTGTGTGTGTGTGTGTGTGTGTGTGTGTGTGTGTGTGTGTGTGCGCGCGAATTTCTTATTAACCTCTTTTGGTAAAATGATAAATATAACTTTTCATTAGTTTTTCATGCCATATAGAAAATGGGGAGCTAAACTCATCATGGGACTATTATTATTTCTGTTGATGAAGTTTTAATTTTAGTGGTTCAAAATGCAATTGCAATTTGTAAGTGGCGATGAAAAGACAAAAAAGTTATATAATAAAATTTAAAACATCTATATTGTTTTAGTTAACAGAAATAATAATAATAATGATTCATCTCTCTTTTATATATGGAAACATAATAAAAAATGAATACTTAATTTTTACAAAATCATCCTTATGCATCAAAATTTAATGTGAAATATTAAAAATTTGTAGAGAATCTGTTGATTAATTTGAATTTCAAACGTACAAATTATTTATGTATTTCTACACCTATCTATTCCCTATATTTTTTATTTTAAAATAAAAGGGAAAATCTGCAAATGAATTCCCACCATTCTGAATTTTTAAAGTATATTTGTTTACTTATAATTTGCATATTTGTGTGGATGATAGTTCTGATAGTTTTAATAGTATTCTGATAGTTTTAAATGTTTATAGGTATATTATTACAATGGAAAAAATTACATCTTATATCAAATCGTATTTTACAACTAACATTTTTACAACTAACATACTAAATCTTATTTTGAATTATAAAATCGTTCATCCAATCAAAAAGATAGAATTTTGCAAATATGAATAGTAAGAGTTGTTTTTAATTTAATCTTAACCACCTAACTAAACAAAGAGATTATTATTTGAGTGAAAAATAGTTGAAGCATTTTTACGTTATTTTATTCTTATAACTCCCTCTTCATTATTTGAATTTTATTCATTTAATTTGAATATTATTGTAAGTTGCATGCTGTATTCGCGCATGAGTTAATTGAATGAAAATCGAACATGAATCAATGAAGTTTTAATATTTATAAACTTACCCCATGAAAAAGAATGTGTCTACACACTCTGATCCATTTGTCATCATTTGCGTGAAAGTTTCGGAAGCGAAGTCATATATGCGGAAGAGTAGGCCTGAAAGGAAATAAGAAAATATTTAATCACCAAAAATTTTGATAGCGATTTGAAGGTGTGTATAAGCTTAGAATAGAAACGAAGGAAAAAAACTACAATTTTTGAAAATCGAAAATAAAGGATAAATGAAAGATACGTGGAATATAATTATAATATATACAGTTAAACGAAAGGGAAAAAATCATCATCGAAAGGAAAAAATATGACTTTTACATCATATATTACTTCTGAATTGAAAAATTATGATACTTTTTTGTCTGTTTATAAAAATGTGGAATTGGATTTGAGCAACGATGTATCTTATTCGTTTATGATAGAGACAAAAGTTATATGTTATTAATCTTCCCTTTGGGCTACTAGTGCACAAATTATCAGAGCTTAATATAATAGCCGATACTCGCCTCCCTCAGAGACTACAGCTATTCTCTCACTATTTATATACATTAAAAAATAGCCTAACCAAAGAATTAGTCCCTCAGATACAAATACTGTATAGAGTTCAAATATTTCATGTGATAGTTCATTACATATATACTCATGACAATTCAAGAGACATTTTCCCTCAGTGCCTCTATTTTCGAGAGATTTTGCAAAATAAAAGACAGAATCTCTAACTTAACAGTTTATTTGGTTTCTCTAATTTTTTAGCAATGAAGTAATTTCAACACTTTGCAAATATAATTAACTAATCAGAAAATTATATTATCGATTCATTCATGATTTAAAATAGTAATTTTTTGGCTTTCATAAGATATCATCGATCAAAATTGCCCTCCATGTCAATGTTAATAATTTTAATGTCTTAGCTGAATGTGGCTAGTGTTAATGCAAATAATTCATTCATATCAATTGATTTAGAGTAACTACATCTTACTACAAGAAAGAAAAGGATGAATTATACTTGACCATTAATAATAGAGTATTCAGATTAGTTAACCATACTTCGGAGTGCGAATACAATTGGCGAAATAATTGGGAGAAAAATCATCCCCTTAAGTTTTACGTTTCAATTTTCTCATATACGAAGAAAAAGTACTGTAATCATCAAAAATTTCGAGCAAGAGATTTCGCCAGATCTCCACGTTTTCGTCCAACTTATACATCGGTTCACTCTTACAATACATTAATTATAGCGTCCTTGAATGATTTTATTTCACTCTTAAGTTTGAAAAGTATTAATTCAATGTCTGTATGACGCAGAACACAAAGATGAAGGAATGGGGCATCATATTTTTTAAAATTATTGCATTTTTATAGTAGCTCGGCTGATTTTCTTTCAAACACCCTCTAACATTTCGAGTGTCAATTTTTGGCTCTTTGAACCATGACGAAAAATACCTACTTTAATAGAAAATATCATTTTTAAAAACTGTCTCATCTTTATTAATCTTGCATTTATATTTGAATAGTTTCATATAGCAATTAGGCAATCTCTATGCCATGATAGCTGAATTTTTGGAGACATCCTATCATTTTCATTTGATTAGATGTTGAAAGTTTAATCAAACAAATGTCATATGCTTTACGTTGTTTAAAGACCATTTCTTTTTTTAGATTTAAAACTTGTTTCTTGAAGATGTATCGGTTTTACAGATGAGCAATCTAAAAAACAGCTAAGAATTATATTTCGAAATCTTTATATTTTTAATTTTTATATGTTATCTATAAAAGATTATTTTCCATTAATTTAGTTTTCTTGAAAATTAAATAAACAAAAATGGAAGATACCCGTAGATAAATTTCTTACTTATATTAAGAATGAAATAATATGATGGAGGATTTTTTTAAGAATAATGTTAACAGAAAAGGAAAACATTTATAAAAGCTTCTACTTACGGTAACGAGACAAAAAGCATCCTGGATAAAAGTAAGTGTGCGCTAACACTACCCATGTAATGGTTAGGAACCGTATTCCGTGAAGGCAGCTGAAACTGTCCGATGATGTCTTTGTGCTAGTGAGCTTCTGAAAATTAGTTATCACCGAGAAAGACAAGAGAATTCGAAGTCCTACGCCTGGAGGGACATAATTATAAATTAATATTATTCTTAAATGATTAATTTGTACGGTGGCTGATAAGTATTTCTGATTTTAAGTATGAAATTTCGAGAAACAGAAATTTCTTATAAAACACTTAATATCAAATCTGCAATAAAAAAAAAGTTGAATCATGATTAATAAATTAAGTTACTTTTATTCTGTTTTTATTAAACTAATTAATAATTGATTTCATAGGCATAATTTATTCTTTTAATTTAGTTCAATTAATTAAGTTAATTCTATCTTTAATAAAAAATGAAAATTTCAAGGAAAAAATTGAACTCAAAAATCACCCAACGTTACCATAAATATATTGAATTTTTGTAGATAAAATAATATCTAAAAAACGCGACATGTTGCCGCTCAAACAAACCGACTGATCAAAAACTATTTTCAAAAAAAATATTAAATATGATTCGGCGTCGACCTCAATAATACCGTCCTAACGGAATAATGGATAACTATTTCGATGATTGCAGACGACCATTATTTTTTACCAATCATTTGAACTTCTGGAATTATGCGGAGATAAACTGGCATTAATTCGTGAATAATACATGTTATCTCTTTTCAGATAAATACAGTTTCGTTTATAGGCTTATGTTTTATAGGCTCAAAATAAGAACATAGAATGAAGAACAAGTATTGTTTCTATCTTAGGGAATTTTAAGATGAAATAGGTTTCATTATTTGCAATAATCTCTTCCTTTAGAAAGGAATTTCTGAAATTTACTTCTTTGAGAAGCTCAATTTGATAACTAATTTACTAATGCTATCTTCTGCGTATTTTGCAAATATGAAAGTGCAAATAAAAAAGTTGTATAAATTATTTCTAATTTAAAAGCTCATTTTTATAAAGATGGATAGTTATAAATTTGGCTAACACTGACAAATAAGTATTTATTCGGATCATGTCACGTCTAGGGTGAAAAGGATAGTAGGACACGATTCAGGAATATATGTCAGAGGAAAAGGCTTATGGGATTTTTTCTTTAGTCATGCTTCTAAACGGTATTATTGAAAATCTGGTACACGTATTGCCAATTTGCTACTTGTGGTGCGCACAGTAAAATTGTTAATGATAAATTTTCTAATGTTTCTTTGAAGATTAAATCCAATTGTGAATCGATTTTCCATAAAATTTCATCAAGAAGGCGATCTACCACCGTATATTGAAAAGTTAAACTTTTACTTCACTGGTTACTTATATGTCCAAATATCCAGTTAAACAAATAGATGATACCATGGTAACCTTTGTTTGATATTAAACGGAAAAAATTCAAGCTCAATATTTATAGATTACATTCTTCCTATTTCAAGACACTTCTTTGTTTCTTCAAGATTTTCTTTCCTCATCATTTATTGAGGAGCGAGGATTCCCGATAACTACAGGCTATCTTAAAAGTTAGTTTTGATTTAATTGTGTTAGTCTTAACATTGTGGTTAGATAATAAACCACATGCCTGTAACGTTGTAGAAAGCATTGCAATAAATATGATACTGATTGATAGTTGTTGTGAGACAAACTATGCGCATATCTATGCCATAGTAATTCCAAATATTCAAAAATCAGAAGTTCTGTAAATCATTTCAAGGCTTTCTTTTAATGATGGATGTATGATTAAGATCATTAGTTTGAAACTAGAATTAAGTCAGGTATGATTGTTAAGATTGATTAAGTCGAATAAATCTTTACATATAGATTATCTACATTGTAAATAAGAATATTTATATTTTATAATGAATTTTTATAAAATTTAAATCGTAACTGAAATAATTAAATTTCTTTGACTTAAAAAATACAAAAATGAATCATTATTATCTTCGCAAAAAGCTCTGTCCCTGAAAATAATTGCCTTAAGAATATTTCTTGAAAGATCACTATAAATATCCTTATCGGTCCCAAAATTCAATTTGAAGTGCCACACAAATTGCATATCTAGATAAATTTTTGGTAGTGGCTCCATCAAGTGAAAAGGTAAAATTTCTCTTTCGACGTGAATTTGTATATGCTGTATATCGAATTTGTATATGCTGCTCAGTAGATTTATTCGGTAGTTAAGTAAGTTCTTAATTCAAGTAAAATTACCTCTGTGCTCAGGTGAAAATTTGTTATTACATTTTTTTCCAAATATCGAATTTTTGTATTCTGAAATCTTAATTTTATTTGTGACTTGATAATGAAAGTCAATAATAAATTGTCGTATGTAATACTGTTACGCGTTTCATTATTACATACGACATTTTGTGTTAAGAGAAATTAGTTATTTATCTTGATATCTTAAGATCAAGATAAATACCGCCAAGAAAAGCAACTAACTTATTGTTATCACAATTGAAGAAAAAAAAAAGTAGCATTTTCCCTCTGAACACAGAAACTAAAAACAATGCTAAGTAATTTTCTAAGGTAAAGCGATTTTTCATAGCTATTTCAAGTTCTGTTTAAAGTTATATATTTTATTAAAAAATGGAATACACTGTTATATTTATACATATATAATATTTTTGCAAATTTTTATAGCACATTTAAAATCGTTTTCGTATAATTATTCTTTTTGAATTCATACTTTAACAAAATGTTTTTTGCATAAGATTTTATAAATTTATATTTCTTAGACAAAAATTAAGTGCATGAAAATTAAATAAGCATAATTCATTAGAATTATTATTGCTAAAAACTAAAAGTTATTCCACTCAACGTTTTGTATGAAATACTTTTTTAGTACTCAGAGTTTTTGCTTTTTTATATATTTAACTTTATTGATAGTCCCCGTTTCCATGTGCATTTTAAGAGGTCCCAATCTCCCTATTATTTTAATATTTTTATATTATCACATAATTAAATGTTATAAGGGAAATAATTATGAAATCGTTACTGTTGAATAAACATCGATAAAGAATAGCACAAATTTAATCAAAATTATAATTGCACAGAGAAATTTTTTCCCTAAATTCAGCTCTAATTTCAGTCAATTTAATGTTTATTAAAGGTACTTACTTCGGTATTTATCTTTTTCTGAATTCGATCTCATTTCTAGAAGTGTGCCAAGGATGACTAGTGAACCCAAAATGCAGCACACAACTCTAAAAGAATAACAAGTTTATAATTCTTCTATTATATAAAAATCAAATGTTTAATAATAGGTAATTTTATTTTGACTAATGGTCAAATGTCATTCCAGAATTTCTTAACAAAAGCAACGTAATTTGGGTATAGTCTGTGGCACAACGAAGCCATTTATGCTGAATGTTGAAACTCAAAGCAATAATTATGGGTAAGGATTTGAAGAGTTTTTGCTCGTTTTGTAGGTAACACTGATTTATATATTTCAATTCTAAAGCTGTATAATAATTATTTTAATGAAGAAAACATAGTTTGAACACTAGTTAATATGGTTGAAAAAAAATCTGTTTGTGGTTATAAAGCATAATAATTCTAAATGTGAGTGCATGTCAGTATAATGAACAAATTTATTCTTTTATTGTGTTGCTTTGAATGTCACTCTCTAGTTGTTTTCCTGATTTGAGGCAATTTTGCACTGAAAAACGGGCTTTTTTGCATCATAAATATTTATTCTGTTTTGTTAACTTTAATTGTTTTTCTTAATTTATTTGTATCGCTTTAGAAATGGTTTAATAGTGTTTATATTTATTTCAGATAATGTTGAGTGTGTATAAAAGCATTTAGATAACTGTCTGTAATATGAAAGTAACATCCGTACATGCATATTTATTCAAACCATAGAGTTTCGAAGCGTTCCTTTTTTTACAAGGGGTTTATATTTTTCAAAAAGAAATACTGAATAAGAAAAAAAAATTTAACTCTTTCTTTTACATTATTTAATATTGTTCATATTTTTTCTGTGTCTTGAGTTCGTTATACATGACTTCAGAAATAATTTTAAAAAAATATTTTTGAGGTTTTTTCGTTATTTTATTCAATTGTCATGATTCCTATATATCTGAATATGTCTTATTTTTCTTTAATTCAGATAATTAGAGTTTTACAGAAAATAATATTGGGTTTTATATTTGGTAGTTGCTATTTTCCGTAATAAAATTAACTTAGAAAACTGTTTTGTATGGAAAAATAGTTCTTATGGAAATAAACTTATCTTAGATTATAATTTTTAGAACTCTTAATAAATCCTTAAAGACTTGATAAAACTTGAAATTCTTTTTAAAATCAACTAAATTTTATTAAATATTCTTTACTGAAATTCTTTATTACATACTTAAATATTATACTGCATCTTGAACTAATTAACTAACCCAATTCATATACTTACATTGCTGTTATTTGACCTTCTGTGAAATGAACTTCGGTTTTCTTAATCTCACAGTGCGTTACATCCGATAAAAAATGATATTTCCCTGCCTCTGTGAAGAGAAACAAAAAAATTACGACGCTTTTTCCTAATTGCTACCAACTAAGTTGTACATGTAATCATATTCATTTTCTTTTTTCTTGTAGATATTGTTAAAATAGTATTTTAAGAAGTATATATTACGGTCATGTAGTAATTGCTTGAGATCGTCACGGGTGCATCCAGAGGGAACGCAGAGCCCCATTGTGAGTGGAATAAGATAATTCATGTGGGCCTTGGTTGACATCAGAGTCAAAAATTCCTGAAAGAAATGCAGAAAGACACATATTTTTATGCCACGGTATAGATATTTAATTTACGTTTATCTCGAATATTAGAGAAAATCCTTAAATAAGATTATTAAAGGCAAGAATAAAACCTTCTGAATATTTTATATCAACTCTCTTTCCACCAAACATTCCTAAATTTATCATATGTCTTCATTACCAAACTATATATCTTCATAAGCATAAAGATATTGTGCGATATTTTTATAATATGGATAAATATTTGAATGCAACACCTGCAAATATCTTGTAAGTATTTCTATAATCTTGTGCTGTTTGAAATAAACTGACATCCTATTTATTTAACTTATTTTTCAATCCCAACTTGATAATTCTGACATATAATAAAAGAATGGTTACTCCCTATACTTCTCTATCAAAATGGAATAAAAGGCTAAGGAAAAGTTTTATATGAGGATGGGCTTTGGAATCATGTGGACCGAAAGTAATATAATGTATGAATTAATACAAAATTTAATACAAATTTGCATTTACGATGAAAGAACCACATGTTGAATACAATTCGTTTATTTCATTAAGTAAGATATAAAGTAAAGTGTTAAAATGTCTCGAAATCTCATGGTCAGTTTTTTGCACATGAAATATTTCTTTCACATACTTTGAGGAAAAGTAATTCATACCTTGCTATTGCTATGAAATTATTCTTTAACTATGGGTTTTTTGTGTCATTTGGCAAAAGATAAAAGCACATTAAAACTTTACCGAAGAATATTTCAGTGCTCATTGAAATTTTTTAGACGGCTAAAATTTCATAAATCTGGTAATAATATTTTAATTAGTGTTTCTTTGTAGAAATATTTTCTTATGATTTTATCTTAATGAAATTAAAATGAGCATTATTTAAATTTTTCTTAAAGAAAAAAAAATGCAGCGCTGTTATCATTTTCTTAGTTTTAAACAAACCTAAAATGAATTTTTCCTAGTAACAATAATTTCAGAAAATGAAAAAATGTTATCATTTTTTACAAAGATACATTATTTTGTTAAACATATTTTTTGAGCAAATTTTGCCTTAAAGAATGCAACAAAACTACTTAAATGGGTCGCTCCTGGAATCTAATCCAATTGACAAAGACAGAGAATATTCTTTCGCTCGCAGCCTTGAATTTAAAAAAAAAATGTAGGTCAATGAGCCTGGCGAACGAAGGATTTCATTTGAAGAGACAAAATCCGCAAGGACGTTTTTGATTACGAAGTAGCTACTCGTGCCGGTCAAAGGCCGAATACTTGCACCAAATTTTTCACGTAATGGCAACTTTTAAACACTAATGCAGGCCGGCCGGAAAAGTGAGTCTAAATTCATCAAACAGCCGTTGAACTTGCTTATTGTTGTTTTGGAAACCAAGACTGCGGAAGAAGAGTAATGGTCAGATGCTTAACAAGTTACCTTTCCTCATCCATTATACATGTCGCTTTCAGGAAAATAAGGAAGTAAATAAGTTTGCAACAAGTATCCAGAGAGCTGGAAATATAATGAAAATCAAAAGACACGTTTTGGAAGAACTAGATTAGTTAACAACAAATATAAAGTAATGAATGCATCATATAAGAGAGCGATAGGTGCTTTTGGATTCACGTGCACTGGTTAGTAAGCGGAAAGTACTTTCTGTTTCACGTGTTGAAATTAATAAATTACTGAATAATTTAAAGATTAGCTAGAACCGTGACCAGAAGTCTTCAGGGTATCTTTTCTACTTGTGTATGATAATTATGAAACAAATTCAACGAACTTTATTTCAGTATTATTTATGAAGTTGGTGTTAAAATTTTATTTTAAAAGGTAACAGCCGTTCCTTTCTGTATTATATTTTATTGTATTTATCGTATGATATTTAAAAAATCAAAAGGTATTTGTTTCGATTTTTTTAAAAATTGAATTTTAGATATTTCAAATATAAGAAAAATTTAGGAATATTATCAACGAGTCTTGGAAAATAAAACTGACATCAAGTCTTGGGAAATAAAACTGACATAATTTTATGATAATCTAAATGAATGAAAATGCACTTTTCATGACTTCGGAAAAAGTTATATTCTAAATTTCAAAAGCAAAAAACAAGAAGTATCAAATGTAGCATTTTAAAGATGCTTGTTAAGCTTAGCGGCACCTGGCGACTGCAAAAAAACAGTAAAAGATAAAGGTAATTTATTTTTAAGGATTTAGATTTTTTTAAAAGTAATTACTAGCAATTACCATCAACAATATTTGATTTACTCAATTTACAAATTATTACAATTTTTACAATTATTATTATAAGAAATACAATTATTATAAGAATTGCAAAAAAGAGAAATACTCTGTTTTTTTTTTTTTGTTTTTTTTTAAAGAAAGAAAACGGTTGGAGGCATTTTGTGGATAAGAAATACGAAATTGTATTATTCTCCTTCTCTCATATTCACACAGATATAACCATCTGTAAAGGAAAAAAAATGCAATTTGAACACTCAATGTGAATTATTCAAACTGATATCGTGCTGCTAAGGAAGCACGAATAATATGAATAAGAACTTTCAGATTTTTATTATTATATTTCTCCTTCATTTGACAGCAATAATTCTTATTCATTTCATTTCATAGTGAGAAATTATCATGCTATCTACGTTTTGATAATATGCTGTTTCTTGTTGTTTCTGTAGCAAGATCCTTATTTAAATGAAAGCAACCAAACCTATCTTCAGAATAAATAAATGGGCTTTTCAAATTAAATTGCTACTCGAAATATAAAAGAAATATTAAAAGGAGAACTCTATGTATACTTTAACATAGTAATTACAGAAATGATAGAAACATCTTGCTCATATCTGCAATCAATTCACCATCAACTATTTCTTTCATAGATTATTAATTTTTTGAAATAAATCTTTATTACGTTGGTATTATGCCAAAAAGAAAAAAATGAATCATATATGGCTAGTATAGAGAGCAAATTTGTTAGTGAATATACAATATGCAATCGAGTCTTTTTTCTAACAAAGTTACATTGTTTTGTTTAAAAATTTCATTATAAAGAAAATTCATTGAATGGAAAGTTGTCAAAAAAATCATAAAAACGCGAAAATAAGAAATAACTGAAATTTACCTTTCTTCTTTATTTATTTAAATAATGCCGTAAACTGTAAAAAGTCTGATATCTACAGTGCCCGAAAAAATTATAAGGACACGCGAAAAATCGTCAATTCTAGAAGCCTTGTTTACAGAATCGTATGCAAATTTTTGCAGCAAAAATAGAAGTAAAACTAAAATATTTTATGCGTAAAGTAATTAAAATTTTCAATTTTAAATCTGCTAAAATTAAAATTTTGATTTTTAAACCTAAATGAAAACGGAAAAAAGTATAAGGACATTGCTTTTTCTCCAGTAATTATTTAAAAATTTGCATATTTGAAAGCATAAAATGACAATTCCGAGTTAAAAGATTCATTTGCGAAAAGAATTTCCCACTCGGCGACTTTCAGTGGGAATTTTTAAGCGATGCCCAAAGGAACTCAACTTTCTGACTCTGAAAAAGGAAAAATTGTTGCTTTTCGGGAATGTGGATTAAGTGGATGGGAAATTTCAAAAAGAATCAAGAGATCTAAAACGGGGGTTTATAATTTTCTAAAAAATCCTGGGATGTATGGTATGAAAAAGTGAACTGGGAGACCAGAAATTCTTACTCGTCGACAAAAAAGAATGATTGTAAGGAGAGCTTGCGAGAAAAGAGAAACCGCAAATGAAGTTAGACAAAATTTCAGATCACCATGCTCAACAAGGACTGTTCAAAATGTTTTGAGTAAACATCCTCAAATTTCTTATGGGAAATTAGTGTCACGCCCCCCTCTTACAAATCACCATAAGAAAAGAAGAGTTTACTTTGCCAAAAATTACATTTCTTTTGGTCAAAAGTGGGCTGATGCAATTTTTTCGGAAGAAAAAAAGTTCAATCTTGATGTACCTGATGGTTTTCGTTATTTTTGGTATGATCTGCGAGAGACCAAGGAAGTGTTTTCCAAGCGTCAATATGGTGGTGGCTCGGTTATGGTATGGGGCGCTTTTGCGGCAAATGGAACCACTCCAATTGTATTTATCAACCGTAAAATTAATTCGGACAGGTATGTTGATATGTTAGGAGAAAGTTTGTTACCTGAAGCGCCCCTAATTACTTCAGGGGACTATATTTTTTGGCAGGATAATGCTTCGATACAAGTTTCTACGAGTGCAAAACTCTGGTTTGAAGCTAATTCTGTAAATTTATTTGATTGGCTGGCGAGAAGTCCCGATTTTAATCCAATCGAAAACTTATGGGGACTTCTAGCCCGAGAAGTTTACAAAAACGGCACACAGTATCAATGTACACAAGATCTTGTCGTCGCTATCAAAGACGCTCGGGAAAAAATATCTGTGGACATTTTAAAAGATCTTTCAGGATCTCTCGGCTTATTCAAGTGATTGACAAAAAAGGTAGTTTTCTTGATTATTGAAACATTTTTTAAGTATTTTACAACATGTCCTTATAATTTTTTCCATATTTCCTTTAATGTTAAATTTTGTAAAATCAATATTTTGAAGCTAAATTATGTTTTTATATGGTATAAGTGTTATCACAAAATTATGCAGCAGAAGTAAGAAATATAAAAAGTTCATTTAGGTGAAATGGAAATAAAGCATATTTTCATGCAATTACATGTTGTCCTTATACTTTTTTCGCGTACTGTAGCTTTATATTGGTATAAGAATATGTTTTATATAATAATTTTCATAATTTGTAATGTTTGAAACCCCTTATTGACATTTTCTTCAAATTATAATCCCTTTGGTGTAGTCTCAAATATTCATTACGTTTTTTTTTTCTAAATTTTTTTAGTAAACTTTTTATTATACGTTATTTTTTGAAACATTTTGCAACATGCCATATTCTGTTGGATATTTGAAAATCATAACGTCTTCATCAACATAAGGGAATTTAAATATCTATTCTTTGACTATACTTATATAAAGCTCAATGTGTGTATGTGTGTATGTGTTGGCGCTCTACAGGCCAAATCGTTTGACCTACAGTTACCAAATTTGGTACATGTATACCTTGGAGGTCGGGAATGTGTACCTGGGGTCCCTTTTATGAATTTTTAATTAGAATTTTAATTATTAATTAAAAACTAACTTTCCCGACAAAAAAAATCTTTCCATTTTCTCCACCGCCAAATGAATGAGGCTTCAGGATTTTTCCCCACGCTAATTAGGCTAGGCTTAAAATTTTTCGGCCGATTATTTCAAACGATTCTGTTTATTTTCTTAAAGTTTGATGCATTTAAAATTGAACATTGTGAATTATTCGATCTTTCAGATTCATTCTGAAGTAATTTTAAATTAAAATAGAACATAATTTCGGAAATTAAAAATTTATAATCTGCTTAGCGTTACCCCAACTGGCGTATAAAAATTCACGCATTTGCGTTACCGTAACCGGCGTTGAAAATTCACGCATGCGCATTGTGTTCTGATTGTTGATAAGTATTATCAACGGATGCCGGCGTGATTTAAATTATTTTTAGGTTAGTTGTATGCTTTTGTAATTAAATTGTATTTATGTTAGTTATTTATTTTTGTATATGCTTACAGTTTTAAGTACATCGTTTTTTAAGCAGTTTTTTGTAACCTGTTTTCGACCGATTATTTTAAACGATTCTGTTTATTTTCTTAGTGTTTGATGCATTTCAGATTAAAAATTGTTAATTAATCGATCTGCTCATGATGAATCTGAGAAAATTTTGTTGACAAATTCTTGAGATATTACATAAATTAAGAAAGACATTCTTTAGTGCACATAAGGTTTAAACGCTCATCGACTCTGTTTTTAGCAATATTATAAAAAAATGCTTTATTTCAATAAAAAATATTATTGCATTAATTGCAGATTAAACCTTTCCTCTTTAATTTAAAGTATAAATTCTATGGGAGCTAATAAAAAATTAGATAGATGTATATTACGTTATGACTGAAGGCCTTTATAATATTATGATTGAATTATATGACTATCAAAATTTGAAGTTTTAAAATATTTTGATGAAGAAGCTATTAAAATAGGAAATGCATAAAATACTTAATTATTAAAATGTTAACGAACATTAATATTGGTGAACCGGCTGGTCGCCAAATGTGGCTAGTTTGCAATAAAGCGAGAGTGAGTAAGATCATTGGAGTCAATTTGCTAGATTTTGTTAAAATTTTGATAAATGAAAAATCGCAAAATATTGCAAAGAAATAAAAAGAATAGCTGAAAAAAGCTTTTTATCTGAAAATAGCTGAAAAAAGCTAATTATCTTTCATAAAAAGATGAATAAAAAATTAAAATATCATTTCATGCGGTTTTCTGAAAATAAATTTCGTTAAATAAGAAACCTCTCTAAATGGAAATTTGTTTATATTATATCTCCTGTTACTGCTTACTTGCCTAGAGACAAATTATGAAAATGCCTGTAGGATAATGTCTTTATACTTTGTTGAGTCTATTTCAAATAGTTATTCTTGGAACCAAAATGGAATCAAAGTTTAGAAAGAATAAAGTTAGTATGTATTTTGATTATATAAACTGCGCAAAATATATTTTTTTGTGTTATCTCTTATCTATCTTCACGATTTTGTTTAAAATAGAGGGTGATTTCTGTAGAGAGGTTAGACTGTGTCAATAGCAAGCATACATAGAAAATCCATACATATAGATTCATTGCATACATACACAATATAAGAATTAACACTTTCACAGTAAAAACAAGCAAATATACTAACCGATCCCGTGAAATTTTTCAATTCTTCTAGGCGGCTAAACCAACCATATCTTTTGGACTTAGGAGGTAGAGGGAACCTTACTTCTGCTAAGCAATACTGGCCTTGAAACTGAATTTGATCCTTGTTTCTAGGATGGGGTACCATGATGTCCAGGCACTGCTCGTACACTCCGAGGTGAGTGAAAGTGGCACTGGCGAAACCCTCAGGAATTTTCGCGCTTGCGTCCACCACTAAAATAAATTCATCGATTAGTTACTGATTAAAGGAATACTTCAGATAAATAGATGAACAATATATGAAATTTCGTTTTCTAATAAATTTTCCAATTTAGCTTTGGAATAAATGCATTATCCGAATAAAGAATAATAAACCCATATTAAATATAAATTTATAGTATTAGTATAAATATTCTAGGTCACACAATAACTTTTTTTCTTCTATATTTTTATTTACTTTAAATATAATAAAACAATTTTGCACAATAAGATTCAATGACAAAACTTTTAAGAAGTATATGTTGAATTGATATGCGAGTATTTATTGAATGTGTGTAAAGTGTGGATATCTGATATTTAAATTTTAAAAAATTAGTTGTATATTTACAAAAATTGGAGATTTCTCCAACAGAGTTACAGACTTCTAGTAATTTTTATTATTTTTAAAACGTTTATATATTTACGCCTACCATTTTTATGTTAAATTATTAAATAAAACTATCGTTAATAAACTACATCCGATAAGAGCAATAAGAATTTGAAAATCGAATATCGTTCAGTAAAATTTTAACGCAAATAGAACTTGAAAAACAATATTTCTGTTAAAATGATTTAATGTTGGAAGTTGAAATATAAAATGTGTAGAAAAAGGATAAATACAGAATAAAATTTTAAAAAATAATGTGTGTTTTTTTCCAAATTTTTCAGATGCTACTATGGAGATATTATATAAAAATTTAAAATAAAGTATTCTGCAATAATTTTATTTGATCATTATAATTAAAAAGAATGATATAATCTATGTATCTATACATGTGATTGTAAAAACGCAAATAGAATTGCAACAGAATTAAATTGCAAACAGAATTAAAAGAATAACAGTAGAACACTAGATAAACGCAATTGTTTGCTGTTACATTTCAAAAAGTATTTACATGAACCCGGATTCTAATTTAATCTAATCAAATAACCTCTGATTATTAATTATAATAAAGTGTTCATCGCATGGAGTGTGATACAGCATATTAATTAGAATTTTACGCACTATATTTTTCGGAGTGAAGACAACATTAAAAAAATACATTAAATCATATATTTGTTACGGCAAAATTCTTCTTTATATTGAAGAATTTTTGTCACAATTTACAGCTGTTGTATCAAGTTCATCGAAATTTTGTCCATGTATTGCAATTTTGCTTTGTAAAATGTACATGTTCATCTGAGAAAACAGGCAGACGTAAATTCCTAAATCCTTTTTATTGATTAAGGCGCCTAAATCATAAATTCATCAAATTCTCAAAATAGAATTTTTTTAGATACTTGAATATATTCTCTAGATAGTTGAGAGCACATAAAGTAAAAAGATTTTTATATTTTGACTGTATTATTTAAACAATCATTTTAACCAATTTTTTTTTCAAAAGATAATATATCATTAATTCTGTGAATTATGATTTGAATAAATATGTATTATTATTGCGTTTAACTATTTTTACTAGAAAATAAATATTTTTGAAATAAAAAGCTAAATTAAGGCTAAGAAAATATTCAGGTGCAGAACATTATGCATTATAGAGGTAGGTTATTTAAATTAAAGAAATATATTTAAAATTTTTGCTTTTAATTAAGAGAAAGCACATGATTTGACTACACCATTATACCGATCATGGGTGGAGAGATCTTTTATCGTACGTGTTAAAAGACAAAATATAGCCAGCCTTCTTATAACAAGATATTGTAATCAAACAGATTCCACCAAATGTGTGCAAAAATTGCAACTAATCACATACAACACGATATTCTACCAACACAATTTTCAAATTATCATGCAATGATCAATCATGTAGTCAAATTATCTTAATGTAGCAAAGAATTTTCTGTTACACTTTTTTGATTGCGCTTTTCTACTTTCATTTCACAAAGTTTCAAAATAATATGATTAAATTAATCATATTATGGAAGAGAAAAAAGTATAAAGTTGTAATTTATCTATGTTTGTAAATTATAAGATATGTAAGTGGCGTGAAATGGAATAGGATTTTTAAAATAGAAAAAGGAACATACGAGAGAAATCTATTAAAAAGTAGCGAGAGTATTCTTCCCATTTTTTCGTAATATGGCCCATGTTTTGTTTAACTTCGCCTTATGCTAAAGAAGATTGAATATGATTCTTGGATCAAAATCGATTGTATTTCAAAAGAATTAAGGTAAAAATTGTAGGTTTGATTCTTCTAACATTTATGGTAACCTTGATTTTTTTCAAGATTTCAAAATTAGAGATTTTAAATAATTATTTATTTTAATATGTATATTATTTTTAATTGGATTTTGGTATTTCTGCCTTTTAATCTGATATTGTTGCAAAAATTGATAGTTTATTCTTGAATAAGAACTTTGAATTCGTTCCGGACTTTTTATATTCTTTTCTTTACATAATTTATGTTTACTGATTTTCTTCTTCTTTTTTTTTATTTTCATTTCACCTTCCGTTCAAGAGCTCTATGTCTTATGAGTAGATTGTGTCTACGTGGGTGAATAAAAAAATTGTAAATTTTCATGTGATGGTATTATAAATTTTATTCATTTAATTCATTCTGTCTTTGAGTGTTATTCAATTACGATTGGAGTGAGAAAGAAACATAAACCCCAACTTTTTTTGATATTTGGCTATAGCTTTCATATAAATCTGTAAATTTTTTCCAAAGACTGTTTCATGTAATTTATTTCCCTGGCTCATTGACTTTTTTTTAAATTTACGTACCCACACCAAGAGACGTCACCTCTTTGCTGAATTCGGTAGAAAATCTAACACAACTCACCAATTGTCTTGAAAAAAATGAGATGGTAGATATTAGATATCCATTTAGCGCATCGCAATTTTAAAAATTTATGCGAATTTAATATGTAGTCACAAACAAAATAATTTCCCTTTGAGGAATTCCATTCAAAATTAAATATTTGAATGGCAGTTTAAGAGGAGAATCTTTATGCCAAATGTCATTCGCCCTCCATTTTCAGCTTTTGAGTTTTTATGTTTGCAAACAGAAAGAACAGCAAAATTTTAATTCCAAAAAGTGTTTCTTCGTATTTATAGAGATGTAAAACTTACCGATGTATAGGAAAAGGGAGATTAAGGAATGTGTGAACTTAATAACTCTTCACCTCTTACATTGTTGTTGTTATTAAAAGTGTCATTGCTAATACAATTAAGTAATAACCTTGGAATTGCCATATTGAATTTTCAAAAATATGATAAAGGTTTAAACTTAGAATATGTGAGATAGAATAATTTTTTTATAAATGTTGTAGAACTAAGATTAATTGGACGTGGCTTATTCTTTTCTACATTCCGTAAATCTAAAGCGTAAAGATTCATGAAAACCGTGAATTAAAATTTTTCTTTTTTTACAATTGGAATATTTTTTTTCTATTCGCTGCATTTTGAGATTCTTAGAGGATGGGAAACAGTTTCACAATTACTTACATGATTTAAAAATTTCATTTTGAAACCGCATGTAGCATGGCCTGTGATATGATCAGTATTATTATTTTAATGAAAACGCACTGTAAGATGAAACCAACTATTGCCTAAATAGCATAATCTTCGAAACACCTTGTACTTCAACAAGCCTTCACCCTTATAACAGCTTCAATGACCTCCACAAAGAGTTGTCAATTACTGTAATAGCAGCTCTTATTTCTTCACTTTCATCTGTGGATTCATTTCATATGCAAAACAGCAGCTTTCCCTTGAACAATTCTTAATCAGCAATTTACATTCTATTGAACACGTTCTTTTGATGACAAAACGACTTTTATATTTATTGAAACTGGGTGAATGATTCTTTCATCAGATTAGACAGATTATCCACAGCAAATATGTTATTAATTTGAATTATTTTTCTTAATAATGAAGAAGAAATTAAATTAGTAAGATCAAAAAGAAATTCTGTAGTGAAAATTATGAACTTCTAATAAAAGATAAATTATAGTTCAATCCTCATCCATCTTATATTTTAAAAAATCTTATTACAGATCAGTCAACTCTCTGTAAAATTTTAAAATAATATGAAATTGAAAGAAGTAAATTTAAGATTACCCTATATCAATATAAATTTTGTTGGATATGATGAAGTTTGTCATCATTATACTGTTCTCATATCCATCTGATAATTTAAAGAATGTATGATATATGAAATACATATTTGAATGCAGAATTGGAATTTTTTTCCATCCATCCATCTTATATCCATAAGTATCAAGAATAATTAAGAAAAACTGTTCGTCGTAATTTTCTTTTTCTTTTTTGAGAAATTTCCCGATTATTTTTTATTCAGAGGGATTTTCAATACTAAAAAAAAACATAAGTTAGTTAAATTCATATTGCCTTATATTCTATGCTAATTATCCTATTGTCACTATTACTATTCTGTCTATAATACGTTAAATGCCAAATTTAGTCGATTAAGTATTGAATTAGCAATGAATGACAATGAAGTGGATTGTCACTTTCCCACTAAAATGCTTTTTAATCAAGCTTGAAAATATTTCAGTTTTTGTTTTGATTTTTCGCTATGCATTTTTTTTTACTGATTTTTATTCCAAAGCAACATTATGTTATTAGATAATAAAATCTTACTAAAAAAAGAAAGTGATTTCATATGCACTGCAACTCTATCTTTAAATTAGATCTTTTACTTAAATTGATGGGAAAATAACAAGCTAAGCTTCCTTTGATATCTCAGTAAAATATAATACAAACCTACTTACAAATTAAAACTTCAGATTTCTTAAATTATTACTATCACATTATTCTCTTATATAAAAGTGTCCATTGTTAAAAATAGCAAGCGGATATGAATGTAATTATAATCTGAATTTTATCATTTAAGGAAATATCTTTCTCAATGTCAAGATAAAAAGGAAAATTGCAGATTTTATTCAAAATAAACTAAACGGAAAGTATTACAATGTAATCAAGCGAATTCTTCGAATAAGCTAAAGAATGGTTTGATTATAAAAAGTGAAGATAACGAAGTGAAGATTTGTGATAAGTGAAGATTTTTTATTTTATTTTTCATATTTTTTCATTATTAAGCCAATTCTGCTCAAGTTCAGTTCATATATTGAATAAAAATACGTATTTTTTAAAGTTTAAAATGCAGAATTTAACATATAAGTGGCAGTTGCAATAAAATAAAATATATTGTAAACTTTCTTATAATAGAAAATATCTTCAATATTCATGTTGCTAAATATTCGTCGCATCTTTTTATTTTCAAAATAGAACATTTTTATTTAGAAGCAACGTTCACGTTTCACTTAGGAAA
This sequence comes from Argiope aurantia, assembly GCA_026543865.1. NCBI lineage: Eukaryota > Metazoa > Arthropoda > Arachnida > Araneae > Araneidae > Argiope > Argiope aurantia. The sequence goes on along the minus strand of JAPMOR010004592.1, from coordinate 170,169 downwards.
AAAAAAGGCTGTCAAAATGTTTCTTGCATTTTGGCAAATGACATTTTTCAAGAATGGCATAGATGTAATAAAATTAGCTCACGAAATTAGACAAAAAATGCTTGAACAGAAAACTAATGGAAAGTTCAGAACTCAAAGCAAGTAGTTTATATAAGTAAAATATGAATCGCCTTTAAAATTTTTTATATGTAGTGTAAATTTGTAAGACTAAAAAGTATAGATATTTTATTTAACCAAAAATAGTTTAATTATTACCATTACTTCAGAAATGGAATCTGCGAAGTTTTTTTTAGTTTGCTTGCGAACTCATAGTTAAATGACACTAATATTTTGATGATGATGTAAAAATTAAAAAAATTTATATTGTTGGTGATTGAATTCAATATTCTGCATTGAATAAAGTATACAGTATTTCAAATAAGTGTTGACATTTGTCTGGGTTTTTTTCCTTCTTTTTTTTCAATTTACGGAGTAATAAATTAATACCGTGAAAGCATCAAATAGATATTTTACTAAAGAATTATTTAGAAAATATTTACAATACAAGAGAATTTGACGTTATGTCCCCTGATTAATTCTTCCTATAACTGGTAATTTTTAAAGTCTATTAAAAACTGAAGAAAAATTCGAACCCGTGGAGCCAATTCTTAGTTGTGTTTGAATTATTTTTTTTCGTAATTTAACTGGACTAATAGGTTTACTACACTAATTACTACAATATTATTCATGTATGCAAGTTTTGAAGAATAAATCGTTAATAATTATTAAATAAAAATTCATGGATCAAATTATTACAAAGATTTTACTGAATTTAATATAGCTTCATATGGAAATTATCTATTCTAATGTTCTAGAATTCTAGAAAAATTAAAGACATATTCGAGAAATAGTACACTAAAGAAAGTGGTTTAAAAAATATTCTAAATGTTCACTGTTTTTATAGCCATTAATTCAGATAGTGTTAAAAGAAATAAACCTTCTAACCATATACATAGAAATTAAGTTTTTAAAACGAATCTATTATTTTAAATTTATTAATTAACTAGCAATTACATTAATTAAAAATACATTCTAATTCCGAATTGCCTTTTAAAAAAGTACATTTTAAACATTTCTACGCATTAATTAGTGTTTTATCTACTAAATAAATGATTTCTACTCTTGTAAATAATATTACAGATTACAAAATATTTTTATCAAAGAAAGTTCACTTACTGCTGAAGGCCCACGTTTTCATACTTTTCAGTCCAGACACTAACTGCATACCTTGCTTCATACATTCCGAAGATAAATTTAATCTACTTGTAGATTCCAAAATTGTGGGCATCAAAACTTTAATCAGAGATGATGCCGTGTTTTTGAAAAACTTATCTGTATCACGCCATGCCGGTAGAATTTCCGTGTTATTTTCTGGTATAACAGGCATTCTCCATATGCTAGCGTTAGCCTGAGTTAATACCGCGACGAAAAATATCAAGTCCACAAAACCACGCATTGTTACGAATTTCATGTTTCCAGTTTCCCTTCAAGTCAGTTTCTACTGTTTGTTCCGGATAGGAAGACAGTTTGCATTCATTAAAACTTTTCCTACTATGCTCACATGCAAAACCCAATTCCAGATCTTCACAACTTATATAGGCTATCACAGCAACTAGACACGTGACAAAAAATCTTTTTCTTTTTCTTTCTTTCTCCTCCCTCCACTCTCTCTCTCTCTCTCTCCTCTTACCTTCTTGTTTTTGCGTAACAATTTTGGCTATAATTAATTACAGATACGATATGCCGGTTTTTGCTTGTTTTTTTTAATGACTGTAACCAGCTGATTTCGTCAAGGAAACTATACATAGTATCTGTTATGAAGGTTTCAAATGTTACAGCAGCAGTTTTAGTTTCACCTAAGAAAAATACCTTGAGAGTGAAACAAATAAAAAAATTAAACAATATTGAGAAATCTCAAGTTATTACTGTAAATGCCCATCAAAAAGGAAATTAATATTCGCTGTAACGAACATCCCGGCCATCGCTTGAAGCTAACTATAAGGAGAAAAATAATGTGTGGCCTTAAGATGTTCAACTTGTAGCTCGTATTATTCTAAAAACAATCACGATGCCAAAAGAGTAAACAAATACCAGTTGTAAAATGTGGGGGAAAAAAAGATTCGTTTCACGCAAAATGAAATTAATGACTGCAAGTCAGTGTGCTTTGCATTCAAGGAAACTGCCAAGGCTATCACTTTGGTTCGATCCTTTAATTCGGCGAGCTATTTAATAATATATACAATGAAAGAAAATTGCGGTATCTTATAATTGATGTGGATAAATCTTGCGCAATAGATAAGTAATCCCACCTTGTCTTACATGTTTACAGTTTCATCTTCTTATTGATGATTACTTGCTCTTGTAAATCAGTTGATATACATTATCATTCGATATTCTTAATTCTTTGAGGTTCAAGTCTGGCAAATGAATTTTTTTTATTATAATATTGTTTATAGTCGCATATTATTTTGAATTTTTACAAACGTCAATAAACGTAAAAACTTTTATTTAACTGTAGTATGGAAAATTAAATAATTTCTTTCTTTCTCTGATTTAACCTTTTATTTCTTACAAAGTATTTTAAATTTTCATCTTACTACTTTTCCCTTTTCGAATAAATTTTTAGTAATTGTTTTAGTAATTGTTTAAGAAATTATTTAGTTAATTATTTTCTGAATTTTAAAAACCCTTCTTACTAATGAAATTTTAATTAAATGAATGAAATATTTAATGAATAATTTACTTTTTAGAATGGTTAATGAATTAAATTATTTACTTTTAATTAAATCTTAAGTAAAAAAATTAATTTTTAAAATTATTTTTCTTTTTTACTTACATTTATTTATACAGATTTTTTCATGTTCTAGAATAATAAAAAACTGTGAAGTAAATAATAATGTCTCTTTGTATTTTCATTACAGATGAGGATAGAAAATTATAATTGAAGATAAAAATAAAATAATCCTGTATTATAATTCTGAGGATTTTTCTAACGCGAAAAAAATTACACTTACTATGATTGATGTATCAGATTCCATGAAAAAAATTCCAAAATGTAAGAAAAGTTATCAGATATTTATTTATTCGGGTGACTAGGGAAGACCATTATCCTATAATAGAAAATTCATGAAAAATTCAAACGTTAAGTCGAAACTCTGAAATACTTTATAAGAAAATCGTTAAAAAAATAAGAACTCCAATCGACTGAACAAAATTCGTCTTCTAAAAATTCTTTGTTTTATTTTGCTTTCTAATCTATATTTTTAATAATTTTTTATTCTATTTGTTATTTCTATTTTGTTGCCATAATAGAAAATTAAGAGTTTTCAGAAGCAATAATAATAATAAAGAGATATGCTATAATTTTACAAAAAATCGTCTGTTATATTCAATTTAACTGAAAATAATAGTAACAAAATATATTAAAATGCTTACATTTTACAATATCGCCTGCGATTGTTGAGGCATTAAATTTAAGAAGACAAACAGAGTTACAATATTATATATAGACGCAAGATGCAATAGAAACACGTCAGTGAGTTCATCTATTATACTGAGGTATGTTTCATTAAATGAGGTGTTCTTGGTTCATACTTTCATATCATAGATCATATCATACTTTCATATCATAGTTAATGAAACTTCCGAATACCGTTACAAAAGTCTTGTTATAATGACTGAATTTTTTATAAGCACAATTCATAAAACAATGAATGCAAAAGAGATATGACAATAGGAATTTATTTATTTAAAATTGCTTTCAAAACTAATTAAAAATTTAGTGTATTATATTAATTGTTGTGTCTTTTCAAAACTTATTTTAATTATAAAGCAAGTTGTCCGATGATAGAAGCTTGTATAATTCGAATTCATTTCTTTTGTTACATTGCATTTATCATTGACACTACACTATTCATAATTTCTTTTAAATATTCGCTGTGAATGGTGACATTTATCTGTGCTATAATTTATTTTATTTTGAAATCTACAGACATTAAAATTAAATGTGAAAAAATACACGAGTTACTCTTTGATTCTCACGTATTTCTTTTATTTTTGCTTGTATTTCAGAATCTTTGATATTAAGTATAGTTTTTAAATACGTAAATAGAATTTTTGAAGTTTGCAGGAATTTCTCGTCAGAGGATAAATTAAATCTAAAACTTGCTATTATGATTCTCTTCAATGTCTGCACATTAAAATCAAATTTGCAAAAACCAAATTTTGAATGCAATATTTATTAACAAAGATAATAGATTATTTAATTTTACAAATCTCTGTCAAAATGATCTTACATGATAAATTTTTTTTCCGGAGAAAGACTTTCACGGGCAGAAACGGAATTGAAATAATTATTCTAAAAGCGTTTTAAAAGATTTTATTCATATTTATACTTCGGATTTTTTTTTCATATTTTTAAATCACGCAGTTTATAAATAAGGAAGAAGATGTTTATACTTCGTTTGTTTGCCCTTTATTGTTAACATTTACTTTGTTACTTCACAAACTTATTCAGAGATGTTGATAATAAAAGAACAATGATTTTTAAATTGTATAATTTTATTGTTTTTCCGCAATTGATTATTTTGTTGCAAAAATTTTATAATGATGCACCGGACTTAATAAAAATAATTTATAATAACTTTAAAAAAAATAATTCATTATCTCTTAATTAACATAAAATAATACATAGATAGTTTTATTTCTTCAGAAAAATTTATGTTAATTATTAATAACATAACTTCGGAAAATGATTTAGTTCCTTTAAAATTATATTTATTCTTATTTTAAGTTATGTATTAATTGAACTTATTATAAATTGTATATTATTTTTATCTTATAAATGCATAAGTGCTAATAAAAATTTTATACTAGAAGATTTATTCATATATAAATGAATAATTTAAAATGAAATTCGTGGCGTTTAGATAGGTATTTTATTATATTAATTTAAAAAATGTTTTAGTGCTAAAATTTTACATTGATAATTATTACCTAAATAACTACTTTTTTAATTATGTTTTGTAAAAGGTGAAATCATGAAAAGAAAGTTTTATTTAAAAAAAATTCTAAAAGAATTGATGTATAACTTGGAAAAATTTTACAAAAATTTTACTAGAAAATTTATTTTCAATATTTTGGCGAAAATTTAAAAAATCCGTGCAGCAATTATTAGCGCAATTCTAAAATTTCATTTTGGAAGTTTATTTATTAATCTCTTTGCATATTCATTAAGAATAAAATTAAACGAAATAATCTTTTAATAATTATGCAAAATTGTTAACATTTTTTTTAATAATCTGTATTTTTCAAATCATTATCTATGTTTTGAAATCTTAACTTTAACAATTATTATTCAGTTAATAAGACTTATATAACCCTGCTTATTTTGTATTTTAATTAACTCTTCACGAGTTATTTCACGGATTTTATTTTGCTATATCAACATAAAAATTATAAACTGAAAGTAATTTTATTTTAGTAAGTGTATAAAAAATATTTCCAAACCCAAATTGCTATTGCCAAAATTCGAATTCAAACTATTGCATCACATGCCAGTGCTACTAGCGAGCTCTGCATGGTTTCTTAGCCCAGATTATCCCTATCGTAACTTTTTCTCGAACCATAAGCGATGAGAAATTGCGTTATAACTAAAGAAATTATGCCAAGGAGAATTTGGGAGCCAAATCACTAAATAGGCTCCCACACTGCAACTGCTGTCATATTGCATGTCAGCAGTTCATTCTTGGAATTCAGTCGCTCTATATTTTCGTATACTTTCTTCTAATTTCATAATCAGTATTTTGCATTTTCTGAACTGTGTCCTTTTTAAACCGTTTTTAACCTCTTTTTTAACTGAGAACCTACAGCAAAAAAAAAAACTTGCATTCAGATCCGCAGCATTATTTGGCATGATTCGTCTATCTTTCCTTTGTCTGGCTTGATAACAGCAGCCATTTCATTCTGTAAATAAATATTTTTATCACAACAGTAATTTGCAGAAAGAATGGTGCCATGAAAACATCATTCTATTAAGATAATAAAAACGAAAATTCTTTTTGTCCAAAGAAAGTATATACTTTATCGTAACATTAAGTTTGACAAAAGTACGGGAGCTACACTAATAACGGAATAAGAAAATTGTTTGCATTTCAAGGTAACAATAAAAAGCACTGTTGCAAATTATATTTGATTTTTACAAATTTTATTTTTCAAAAACAAACGACATAAATAAGACCGTTGTCACCGAACGATTATTATAATTATTTTGCATTTTTAAGTGGGATAAAATACTTCTCGATTACCAGGAGAAGGAATATTGGCATTTCGTTTAATTTTATGATTAATCTTTTAAAATAACTTCTTAGAGCATTTATTATCAAAGAAGTACCTAAGCAATAAATTCAGTAAAAAGCATGATTATCAGATTAAAAGCATGATTATGCCAAAATTTAAGCTAAATGTCCTTATTTCGACTTCGTTAAGTAAAAAATAATTTCCACCATAAATTAGCAGGAATTTCGCCGAAGTTTCCGTCACAATTAAGTAATTTTATTAGCATTTTCTGATTTTAAATGCAGTTTAAAATAAATTCAATTCTTCATTTCTTGTAACATATTTTTTTTTAAAAAATTTGATAAATATTAAATAAAAGGACTAGCATCTCTTTACATCTTTTTACTGAACACTATTGCTTCTCTACAACAATTAACGAAAATAATCTGCCTCGTCAGAACCAAAATGATTTCTTATCTATTGCATTGATTCGATTTCAGTATCATAATTAAATAGGACTCAAGTTCAAAGTTTGTGGGAAGCAAATATAATTATGAATACAATTATAATATATTTAAAAATATATGATGGATTTATAGAAATTATTTTTAAACGTCTAAATAACCAATATATTAAAATGCATATTGAAACTTTAAATTTAAATCAGAATATGCACTGAACTCTTTTACAGAATTGAGACATAAAAACACTTAACAGCTCTTTGATCAGCTAGTGGCTTTCTACATACTATCAAGCAAATTTTCATTCAGTACAGGGAATTTTATTTTATCTTTTTCTTGATGCATTTTGAATTTGAATATCATACATTTGAACATATATGAATGCAACAGAGTATTGTCTGGTCGTAACTCCGTAAAGAGGACATCTTGTATATTGTAATAGTAGGGTATGAAAATTTATACCATGTGTGATGATGTTTTTTATCGTAAATTAAACTTTGCCCTTTGAACTACTTTTGAAACATTTGATTATAATATAAATAATTAGATACCTTTATTTTATGAAGGCAAGTAAACAAATAAATTGGAACCAAGAACAGAATGATTCATATTGAAAGGGATGAAAAGAGTAGAATAATATAAATTCTGCCTTTTCCTTATTTTGCTGCAAAAAACATATTTTGAAACTACAATTATACGCGTTTTATCTGGCGAAACTGAAAATTCTTCCAATAACAAATTTGCCGACAGGAAAAAGCTTTCACTTCTCTATTTCTCAATTTATCAAAATGAAATAATCCAAGCAGTAAAAAGCAATCTGTATTTTGGAATATGTTTTAACATCTCCGTTTGTCTTCGCTCAAAAATGATTTTCGCACGAAATTTGGTAAAGGACCATCGCATCGTCATAAAATTCAACGGAGTGTTCTTCTTGTCGTGTACGGCCGATCACCCCGCCACGAAGCAGTATCGTCACAAAATCAAACGAAGGCAGAATGAATTTCAGAATCATGACGCGCTTATCTAAGAATACCAAACGAACACCCACTAAAACTGAAATAGTTAAAAAGCCTTATGAAAGATTTTCATTAAGTCCCAAAAAATGAATGTGTTAGACGAGTGCAAAACTGAATGTGTCTCGAACACTGGTATGACATGTATTACGAATATCAAGTACTGATTACTGACGTGTAGAACTCATTAATAAGGGATAATCTATTACTTTGCTGGAACCGGAATATCGCATAAATATGTTATGTGTCTTTAGAAGGACACACAGCTATAGAAAATTGGATAACTGAAGTTTCATAATGTGTTATTGTTGTGACTTATGGCATTTTACAAGCCCGCTAACAGTTATCTGTCAGCGATTTAAGCCGAGTGAGCGTCTCTTCTTTTTTCAGTAGTGCCAACTAGGGCCAAGAGTACGACTTAGCTACTTCATGCGTCACATTCGCTTGTACAATCTCTTTTTACAAGGGTGGGGGTACATTCACACACCTCAAAGATCGAACACAGAAGCCGGACCACACCACAAAGATCGAACCGGGACTCGAAGCCGGGAGGCCCAGATCACGGGGAAGACGTGCTACCCCTATGCCAGGACGACGATATACTTTCATAATAAACTTCATATATCCAGATAAATTAATTAAGGCTTTCATAGTTGCGTTTTATTTTTGGCCTATTCAATATGAATCACTCCTTAATTATAGGAGGTTTTTTTTCATATTTTTATTTAAAAAAATTGAGCTGTTTAATTAATGTTTAGAATGTAAAAACTGTTTATAAGATTTCGATTTAATAGCCGTTTTTCTGGGCTAAAAATCTGCTTTGTGATTTTCATGATAGAAGTGTTTTCTTAAATTGTTCTGAGTTCCATTGAACTTCGTGATAGTTCTCACAAAAAAGAATTATTTTCAAAAGATCAAAGGTTGTTCATAGTTGAAAAGTCAAGGGACTTCGCTGGAATCTGTTAGAAAGAAATATATTCAATACATGTCACATTCTTCTTTTTTTTTTCAAGGAATGTAGTGATATGACTTGTAGCTTTGCTTTAATGAACTCTTTCTCAGTCATTGGGATAAAGTAACTGAAATTCTCCTCTAAGTATAGCATGTCAGACTTTCTCCTAATAGAAGCTGAGTTGATTTTAACATACTTCTTCCATTTTTCTTATTTTTTAAATTTCCTATTGCAAGAAATTCTTGCGCCTTTCATGACCCTTTACTGAAACTTTCTTTACATCGAAGGAATCAACCTTTTTTTTTCTTTCCTACAGTAAATAAACATATTTTTGTGCAGCCATTTAGGTAAATCGATGATTCATTAAAGACCACAATATATTTCCATTTATCTCGTGTTAAATACTTTTACTACAGGGCTTTTCAGACTGTTTTGCAATAAACCATATTCTTCGGCAACAGCTAAAAAAATTGTTTTAGTGTTTTCAAATTGTAAATCTTGGTTTATTATTTTACTAGCCGCCTTTGGCGACCGGCCGGTTCGCCAGTATTACCGCTCGCTACAATTTTCAATTAAATATTTTAAGTAACTGGTCTCATAAAGGATTCTCAAACAAAACATTTTTAATCTTCAAATTTTGATAGTCATACCAAATTTATACTGTTTAGATCGTTTCGTTCAATTTAGTATATATATTTTGCTAATTTGTTGCCATTTCCGGTAAAACTTCAACTTTAATTTAAAATGTAAATGACAAAATTGCAACTAATATTAAGATATTTTATAATAAAACCAAGCGCTTTATTTTATTTATCATCTTTATTGTTATTTATTAATTATTGTTATTATTGAATATGAGTATTGCAAACAGAATCGCTCGGTATTTAAGTCTTATGTTAACTACAAAATATTTTTCATAGTTTATGTAATATCTCAAACAATAATTCAACAAAAATTTCTGAGATTCAGTATAAAATTCAGTTTTTAGTTTTGCTTTCAAAAGGATTGAAATGAAATCAATAATAATATTTTGTTCCTGCTTATAAATATGTTTCAAAAATTATGAAGTTTAAATTTAATGCAGTAAGGTATCATATTCTGAGAAATATTCTGGACACACCAAATTTTAAATAAATGAATGAATGTTTCTATTTTCCACGATCAACTAAGACTTATTTATGAAGTTTTATATGTTAAAAATTTATAAAAACTCACCATTTTCATAATCTTAGGCCAATTAATCTTGAGAAACCTGCGCACTGATTGGCGTATTTTCTTTGAAGCGATCGATGGAAAATCTAAAATTGTCCTTTTTTTATTGAATAGTGATATTCAAATCTTCATAAATCAGTCAGTTTAAGTGATTAGAAATTAACTCTTAAAAGTCAGTGATTTAGTTAATTAGAAATTAATTCTATGACCACCATAAAATCTGTACTTTCTCTTGTGGTGTATGCATTCTCCTTAATATCCGCTCGAATAAAACATCACATACAAAAGTACTACATAGAACAAACACAGCAAAAGTAGACATAACATTTCAATAGTTGCCAAAAACAAAAGAGAGAAAAATGTAATTAATAAGCAGACGATATTTAGAAAAGTACAGATATTTAGACTGGAAAATGAAATTATCTGAAATTAAAAACACGCGCAGTCGATATTTACAAAAGTAAAAATATTCAAACCTGAATAGGAAAATATATGAGTTATTCCATCAATAAATGCCATAAGTTTGTTTACATCTTCATTATTTTATGAGTCATTAAATACCAAATTGGATCCGGGACTGAACAAACACCCTGTATAGAGAGTGTAAAAGATCATAAAATAATTTTTCTTGAATTTATTTTTTAGAAAAAATAATATTTCATATTTGTTTCATTTCCTACAGACACGTGCCGAAAATTATATTTTTGCAGATTTCATTTCCAAAAAGATTTAATTTATTTTCAGTTAGAGCTTTAATCAATGTGATGGCAACCCTTTGAAAAAGGCTATTTTTTTCCCATGAATGCGAAACGTGCTTAATCTTCATTTTTATTTTTGACGAAAAAAATTATTGATAAACAAAATTAAAATATTTATTTAAAAATTCATTAAAAATAGAAATTTAATTTTAAGATTAAAACAGTAGTATCATTTAAAAGATAAATTTTTTATCTTTAACTTCATGTAAAAATCTTTTTTGTGCGGTAATATTTTCGGCAGTTATAGCAGAAACCCGTCAAAATTTCGCTTAATTTTTAAATAAATAAAATTCTAGTTAAAAATTCGAAAAAATAACCCCCAGGTGCACATTCCCGGCCTCCAAGGTATACACGTGCCGAATTTGGTAGCTGTAGGTTGAATGGTCTGTCCTGTAGAGCGCCAACACACACACACACACATACATTGAGCTTTATTATAAGTATAGATAGATAGATTTATTGTTTTCTTCGACGTACTTAATCTTTACAATTACTCATAATTTCCACATTGGTTGATTTTTTTTTAACATAGCTTTTTCGTATATTCTTTTAGAATTTTTTTGCTAAATAGAAGAGATTATTGATACTTTCCCATTATGATTAATAATATAGCTTTCATTTATTATTTATTTGTTTTCAGTTTTTATTTATTTTCATATTTAAGGCAATCGAATTTTTTTTCACAGCTTATGTAAATCCACTTTTTAGTTTCAGTTAGATCCTTTATTAATTATTTAACTTATAAAAAGACAAAAATCTACATACGTGGATCATTTTTTATTTTAAAGTACAGAATTTTTTGAATAATGTGGTAAAGATAAAGCACTTTTAATATCGTCTTTCTAATATTTCGGAATTGTAATGGGTAAGAAATCAAGATTAAAGAAACTATATCTGATCTTCACCACTTATCGTTGTCATAATTTATCCTTCATTATTTTTATAACATTTTCATTATAATCCTCTTTATAAAGGATCTTTTTAATTTTGGAAGGAAAATTTAGTCAGATTCATCATAAAAATATCATCTTAAAACCGGAAAGTCGGCAATACATTTCAAAAAAGTTTTCAATTGTTCCATTCTTCACTCATGTCACTTATAAATAGTTTAAGTTCATCATTAAATATTGAAACAAGGAATTCAAATCTGAAAAATATTTTTTTTTAAATTTAAATTATTCCTTCTCAAAGATGTATATCACTATTATCCATTGTTTCTTTACATTCAACATGCGTACATTGTGCAGTTATAACAAGGTAAAATAATGATATCCCTAGTTTCCCCTTTTATGTGTTTATTTTTAAATTAAAAATTGCTCCAGAATTGCGGAAATATTGACTGAAACCTAACAATCATAACAGGCGACATTCATTCTATATGATATTATTTTATAATGATATATTTATGCGTGCAACATGTGTTATACCAAAAATTATGTTTTTGTCCAATAAACCAGGACAAACAGTAAACATATTTATCGGTACAATGTAATTTCAGGAATTCTCTACCCGAAACTTTCTCGCGTACTCTCCATTAAAGCCCCCCCCCCGCACAAAATTATGGATCTTGGGTTATGAAATACTTGTTTGGCACAGGCAAGCAATAGTAACGAAATTTAGAAATTTGGCGTGAATGCAAAATTCTTAGTAAATTTATCGTACTAATATGTATTTTGAGAGCACTCTTGCCGATTGATTGACTGAAATCTGACATAGAACTATAGTTATATAGTCGGGATAATTAAATTGGAATACTAAGAAAAATTTCTATGGGATTAAATTTAATTCCATAGAATTTTTTCTTAATTTCCATCTTGTTCACGTCATTATTTTGAAATAAATTGGCAGAAATGTCTTACGTCACTGAATGTTAATCATTAACTGATAAAAACAATTAGACAAAAAAAAGGTTAAAAAACACACCGCTCTTCAGTAAAAATTGAGCAAATAAAAAAAATGCTATTAGTGGAATCACAAGAACAATCTTTATTAAAAATTAAAATAAATTATATTTCCATAGTTGCGTTACTGGAAGCTTCGAAAGAGTTACTTTTGAATACACGCGGCGTCCATATTAATTAATACTCAAACGCCGAGAAAAGAAACACGTACAATGAACTTGACAAGTTCGTGACCACTTTCTTTTTTTAGTGACACATTTTTTCTTTTTGATCGGCGTTTAAGGGGAAAGCGTGCAATGAATTGGACAAACATATTTATTTGAAACATTTTACGATGTTAAAAAGTCATCATTATATTTGAAAATTTAGTTGGTCAAATTATAAATTATCTTCCTATTTTGAAACTTAAAGGCAACTATTTTGTCAACAAAAGTCTCTATGCGTGTGTTATGCAGAGAATTTCAAAATTTGGCATAACTTTAAAAAGTGAGCATGGTGACTTAGAACTATTTTTAATAGTTTTAAATAATTAAAATGTTAGCATGTTCCTGCAAAAACTACCCAAAATTTATATTTACATCATCTTAAAAATCCAAATTTTTTGTAATATATTAGTTCAGTTAACAAAAAAAAAATTCTGATTCTAACAAATTGTTTAAAAATATTTTTAAGTATGTTTCGCATAAATAATTTTTCATATGAATAAATAATATTTTTGCTACATGCCTACCTTTCATATAAATAAAAAAATATTTTGTTATACAGTTGCTTTTCGTATTAATGAAAAATATTTTGCTGTGAAATTGTGATATCAGTTTGATTTTCATTATTAGTATTAATGCATTAAAAATGTGTATTTTCGTCATTAAATCTTCATTAAGTTCATATTTAATCATCTGAAGTTTGAAATTAAAATATAGAAGTTTTTTAATCAGTTTTTATTATTTTTATCTATATTATTAAATTTTTTACAAACCATTTTCGGTGATCAGCTTGTTTGTTGGAAATATTGACTTTATTTAATTCCAATTAAGCATAATTTCTTAATCATAGTTTTATCAACAAACTACTTTTAAAGCATCTAGTTGTCATAGACATTAAGACAAGTGCTACTTTATAATCTTACACTTGTACTGATCATTATATTTATGAACCTTTGCAACAAAAACCCGTTTCAGTACAGCTTAGCATTATCAAAAATTTAATTGTCCGGCTCGACTCTCTTTTACCTATCGGTACTGTAACTGTACTTTCTTATTCCTCATGCCAACTACATAGATATCAAAATAGGATCCTTCTTCCTTCTTCTTCAAGAATGATTGCGATTAAATATTTAGTGAAACAAGGAAAGAAGTTAGAATTTTGAAGCAACAATATAATTTACTGTAAAAATTAAGCAGAATTAATTTTTTTAAAACTTTCAAAATTCACAGAAAGTCTGCGCTACTACAAGCTTATTATCATTGATAAAACAATTTTTGAGAGATGTAAAAATTGTTTTTCTTCTATAGTATTTATGGAAGTTATGGTAAAAATAAACATCAAATTGTTTTTAATTTCTATTTAATTAAAAAATTTAGTAAAATTTTTAAAACATCGTCATAAGATGCTTATTTTGCTTCTAAATTAGAAATCTATAGGCCTACATATATGTTCTATAAAGAACATATATGTAGACACGCACATGTAAGTTTTATTAATACTAGATTCTTATCTTGAACGAAAGTTATTTTGTTTACAAAGTAGTAGGCTAGTATACAATAAATCAAGCATTTATTCCTTTAAGAAATTCTATTCAGTTTTGCATTTTAATATGTTTTCAAGACATTTTGATTCTTATTAACATTATTCTCAAAGATTTAGCGTCACATATACTTAATTGGCCAATCATTCAAAATAGATAACTGTTCAACATACCAGGGGAATTGAAACTCAATTAAAGATAAACCAAAAAAATGTTACTCGTCTTGACGTCAAGAAGATGATACCACAGATTATAGTTTCGGCAAAAGTTTCAATGGATTTCTAGTAGGAATTCTGTTACTTTTACGTATTTGTGAGCTTCCTCGAAGCTCAGAAGAAGCGAATGGACATTGAATTCAGTTCGTCTGACTGTCTATCCAAGTAAGAATGAACATAATGATTGCAAACTGTAAAAATCTAAAAGAGGAAAATTTGATACACAATTTTTTAAATGAATGACTTTTTATTTATTTTTGTTTTTACAAAAAAATAGATGCATTTTGAACAACTGCATATAACTTTTAAAAAATCTTTTTAAAAAAATCAATTCATTTTTTCTGGTAAAGTTTTAATAAAACAATTAACTTGTGAAAATTGGCTACATTGCGAATAAACTACATCTCAGTGATACAAATCACATTATAACAATTCTGCAATAAAAATAAAATTCCTTTTTTACCAATATATTTTCTACATTGGAAATAAAGATGATAAAGTTTTTAATAGTAGAATTATTCATACAACAGCCATTTTGGTATTTTTCTCAGTTTCCAGTTTAAATCTATTTCTAGTTCCGTTCTTGCCATATATCGGGTTTTCTGCAAATGTTTATCAAAACACATTTAAAAAAAGATTTCCAGTCACCCGTTGTTGCCCTTTGAAAAAGTCATGTGAAGCTTATGAATGAAAATAAAAATCTGTAGCCAAATGATTACACTTTGCATTGTAGAGTTAAAATCTAAAGTATAGATTCGTATTACATTCTGAACCAAATTCGCCAAAGAGTTAACCGTAGGTCGGTCTGCACATTTTCATACATGTTAGTTTAATAACTGAAAAATGCTGCAATTTAGACAAATGGATTTTTGTATTTGACTGTAGTTAGCATACTGTAAACATTTCAATGTTCAATCCGCCGGAAAAAAAGGTGTCCAAAATGAATATCTGTATTTTCCTCACTGTATTGCCATGTATTGAAATTTAATATGGGGCCCTGTAAATAAAAATCTTCCACTTATAGTGTTCATGACTTTTGCCAAAATCCTCATTTCTTTTATGCCAGAGACGGAGAGTGATAACTCTCTTTTTAGAGAGCACGCGGGAAAGTTTCAGAGAAATCAGGCTTGTTGTTCGTATTTAATTTTGCTAAGCTTAAACAGAACAAGATATATTTAAAAACACAATATGTTGAAACATGTTTTTCAATTTATATGCAATATGAATCATACAAATAATAAGATAATTTATATAATGGGACAGAGTTTATTAATACATATAAACAAATTTTTAAAAACATTTCTAGCATACTCTTTAATAAATTTGCCAAGCCAGAGAACGCATTGTATGGCATTGGCTTGCAATAGTTACGAAATATTAACTTCCGGCGTGAATTTAGCATTTTTACAGAATTTGTCGTGTTATCCTTGGCGATTAATCCCTGGTTTTATGTTAATAGTATCCAAAAATCGAATCTGTAGTTTAAACACGTTTTTCTCAACTGATTGAAAACCGTCACAAAATCCCATATAAAATTTGACACATTTAAGTCATTGCGTTTTTGAATGATCGCGTTTACATGTTTCTGAAATAACAATCAACCTTTTATTGAATTTGGCTCAAAATTTGGCAGATGTCTTCATTATAGATTTTCAATCTGTGTACTGAATTTTATCTATCTAGCTCTCTTCCTTTTGCAGCTATCGCACTAACTTATATGCGAACAATCGAGCAGACAAACTTCCTCTGAACAGATTTTATACAAAATTTGATAGGAATACCTAAATTTGGTTGAAAGACCAAATTTCAACCGTCTAGATTAAAGCGTTTTCGAGTTACTTTTGTCGCAGACAGATAGACAGACGAATATTTTCCAAAAATGTGTTTTTCGAACTAAGGGTGGTTTAAAACGTGGAGATTCATCAAAATTTCCAGTTCGAATTTTTTGACGATTACCATATTTTCTCGATACTACGTATATGAGAAAGTAAAATATATTTTAGATTGACTATATAATTGTTGTTTAAATACAATTTTAAACATTTCGATTATACTTTTTGATACAAAAAAAGCACAATATATTTGTCGAATTGTAAATTTTATAAACTAATTGAGAAAATAAACCAATTGTAAGCAGCACCCTCATTGTGCATTGTATCATCTTAACTGGAAATTCGTTAGCATTTTCCATTATTGACATTTCATATTTACTGTAATTAGCTATTCAAGTTAATTTAGAATTATAATGTTTTTTCCCTCGTATACAAAGTTAGATAAAGCATTGAAATAGCCAAAAAAAATCGATCACGAGATTTTGACGAATCTTTGCATTTCAGACTTCCCAGAGTTTAGAAAAATCATTTTCGGCATTACGTCTGTCTATCTGTCTACGAATAAAATAATTCAAAATTTTTTTTAGCTAAATGGATGTAATTTCATATACGGACATTAGGGCTGGGCGATGACCGAATTACATCATCACGATATATCGTCCAACACATATCGATATTTTTCTACATATCGTTATATCATTAATTATATATAGCTATTATAAGTAATAAATAGCATCTCTTAACATATTGGCTGATCGAAACGACTCCAAATAAATAGGAAGTTTCAATTTATGTAATAAAAATATTATATTTTCTTTTGAATAAAAATAGCTAGAAAATAATCGTTTTAAATCTCCTTTAATAAAGTGTGTCAATACCAAAGCACATTACAATTTATAACATTGTTTTTTTTTTCAATATAATGATTTTTTTAACTTTTACCCTTTTTACAGCTGGTTTTTAAAAAAAACTTTAATCTGTCTCCTTCAACTTCTTTTCAAAAGAGGAAAATGACATAATAATGCATTTAATAAGCAAAATTAAGTAGTTTTAATAAATCATGAACTCAAAACCTGATGCCTTGAAAAATTAATTTTGTATATGAATTTCATAAATTTTAATTTTAATTTTAATATAATTATTGGCAGATTTGACTTAAATACACGCTAGAATTGTAACAGTAGATATGTTATATCACTAACATTAATCATTCAATTTACTATTTCAAAATTCAAAAAGAGATGAACTCTTGGCATTTATTTTGGGACACCCTTTATTAGAAAGATTCATTAGCACAATAAACAGAATAAATGAGAAATTGCTAAAGAAAACTGCATTGATATTTCTCAAAAATTGATGATATTTAAAAATGCTTCGCTGAGCAAAGCATAAATATCAATTTCTGCATGAGAGATTTGAGATAAATTAATACATTCTTTTGTTTCCAGCAGTCTAGATGATAGCGAAAGACGGCTAGTATACATTGCTCCACATATTTATAACTCGACTTAGATTTCCTTTAAAAATGCATGTTACACATTTTTAATAATTGATTCCTTTCTTTAGAACCAAATTGCAAATAATATCCTTTTTTTTTTTTTTGTAATGAACTCTGTAAAATCGTCTTTCGCTATATTACAAAATCTTTAAATATATATACATGTAAGGATATTTCTTAATTTTATTTAAATCTTAATTAATTTTCTTAATTTTATCTTAAATTAGCCCGTGTTAACTTCGTTCAAAATTGTTCTCTTGTTTCCTGATTCAATCCCCACTTTTCAATTAATTATTTTTAACACCTGTTTAACAAATTTGCTGACTCTATCGTTTCCACGCCAGTAATGAAGCGATAAAAATCCTTAACACTTACACATATCTTTCCAAGATATCTAATATACCCTTTCCTAAGTCTACACATGTCAAAAAATCCCTATCAGAATCTCATAGTAAAATCCCTGAAGGGAAAATTTTCTATCACTTCGCTGTTATATCGTGATTTAAACAAACGACATTTTACCATCCCCATTTTCTTGTAAAAATTATGATTCCCGTGGTGAAATAAATCGAAGTTAACATTTTAAAGGTTTCTTCCTTTCTGCCACTCCTCTGTTCTGCCACTCATTATGTTTACATGGATATGTATGATAACAATTTTCCCATAAATTCCTTTCCGTATCCTGTTTCTCTGAAAGCAAACATTACCTAGTTTAATAAAAACAATTTCCGTTATTAACCTTCTGAATAGTCTAGAATATTACACTATGTATTGTTCAGAAATAAGTAAATAAATAAAATCCCTGTCTTCAGCTCGTTTATTCCCTTATGTTATGAAACATGACTTCCTTACTATTTCAATAATAAAATAATAACGATACTATCAAGATATAAATGCTGGTTAAATCGCTGAAACAACCTGTAGAATAGAATGCATAAAACAACAATATTTTCGATAAAAAAGAAACTTTTCGTCCTTGATTCTAAGTAAAATAGTTACTTCCTTGATAATATTTATAATACTTATATTCTCATTAAAATTCTAGTAACTTCTATAATAGTAACAAGGCATAATGATACCATTATGGATATATTATTTATTGATACTTTCTTATTATAGTTGCTCGAACTTTGTTACCAAGCTACTAAGATAATTAGCAATACAGTTAGATATATTGCCATGATGGTAGTGAAATTTCGTCAAACCCTTGTAGCTCGAAAGTAATCAATTAGCTTGGCGAAATTATAACAGCTATCTTGGCTTAATCCTTAGACATCCAAGTAAGCCTAGTGGTCGCTATAATAAAGTTTCTTCTCTATCTTATTAAATTTTATTTTAGAAAATGTCATATAAATTGTTGAGAAATAGGATTAAAATTATGTTACTCAAAATAAAGAATTTCTCCACGTATTTAAATTTTGTGTGAAAAATACATTCCACGTATTTGAATTCTGTGTGAAAAATACATCTCTGAATGGTATATTTTGATCATGTGCTTATTCAATACAAAAAATAAATCTTGTGTCACAAAAAATTCCAAATCCAATCCATTTAAGTCTCTATTATATAAAAAAGAAATATATATATACATATATATATCTTCTCTGAAATGATTTTATATTTCGGTAGCAAGACAATATTAAAAATAAATTGCATCACTTTTTTCTCCTTTCGTTTTACTTTAATTTCAAGTTATTACTATGTCATATGTATTAAAAAAATCGAGAATAAAGTAGAAAAACTACGATTTATGATTGCAATTGTATAATATGGATAAGTTTTCAGTTACTGAATTATCTAACAACAATCATCATTGCATACTGTTTTATTGATTACTGATTTGTGCTTAAAATATGAATGCATTTTGTTTTCATATAATTCATTTCATTGGTTCCATATTTATAATATAAATTCTGTCTTGAATTTGTCGTTGCATTGAAAGAATTGCGAATAGAACTTTCTGTAAGATTTTATTATATAAATTTTGGAGCATTAAATGAGATTTTGTTTGAAAAAGGCACTACATTAATGAAAGGCATGAAGACTTGGTGTGAGATATCACATGTGAAATTGGATGATAAATTTGCAGTTCAGAGTATCTCTAAGTTAACACTCGAACCTCAAATATTTTCCGCCGGAAATGTTAATACCAAATACCGCAAAAACTGAAGTATTCTTTTTAGCAAATTTTTTAGAAGATTCTGATTAAATGTTTGCAGAAAATTTAAAAGATTTAAATATTTATCAACCGCTTTGGGAAATACCTTTCGTCATCTTTATACTTGGCAAATTCAAGAAATTAGGTCCTTAGCCACAACCAGTGTACGATTTCACTAATTATTATTTGTAATTAACAGTCAATGAAATCATTAATAATTGTTACTAAGAGTCCTTAATTATCATTTGAAAGTTAATAGTTTCTAGAATGCATTTATGACACCATGCTCTCCATCGTCGTTCATTTTCCAAAGAAATCCGTCTAAAACATTGCTTAGTTGTGCTTTCTCCAGGGATAAAAAACCTTGACAAATTTCCTTGGTAATAACCACTAAATAAAATTCTAATGTACCCATTTCGCCAAATTTGATATCGTATGAATGCTCCTAAACTCTAGATATATCACCAAAAATCGTCTATCCCCGCCGTAAAAGAAACCTTAAAATGGTGAAATTAATAGACGAAATTGATCCTGTTGTTGAGTATGAAAGTTCTATCAAAGCTTTATTTTGCAAAATTTCTCATATGGAGAAGAAAGTAGATGACCATTAATAACGTACCGTCTATGAGCATTGATAAGAAACAATAATTTTCGAAATTGGTTAGCTAGATGTACTAAATAACCTGTCGTAGTTTATCTTTATTGACAATAATTTAACCTTAGAGAGAAAAAAGCCCTGACAGTGGATATTGTTTCTTTTTCAAATTTTTTGAAAGATCGCGAATATTGTTTCTTTTTCAATTTTTTTTAAACATCGTAGGTAATATATTATTAATGATGTTGTTTAGAGAAGATAAGCTTTCATGTGAAAATTTCAGGCATAAGTTCAATAACTGGTGGTGACACTGTGTCAGTGTTTTCCCCATAGAAAATGTACAGTGAAGTAATGTTTTCAAATTAAAAAAAAAATTGAGGTTAGAGGAGAGCGGGCATTAATAGTGATATATCTCGACGGCATGAGCTTTCATATGAAACGAAAAGTAACGAAATCAGACCAATAGTTGAGGTTGAGTAACATGTTCTTTGGTTTTTCTTGCTATTTTAAATAAATACATTTCTACTTCAACTATGATTGAAATCTTAATACGAACTAAAGTTTTAAAATAATCTTTCCTTGAGGTAAGAATTAACTCAAAAAGTTAAATTCGGTTTTGATTTTTGCACATTACAACTATATATGTATGCAGAAACTGAAAAAAAAAACAATAAAGTCTGTCAGTTTCCTTGTAAATCCTTAGTAACAGAGGAGATAAGTTTTCTGACAAATCAAAATTTTTGAAAAGTGATGGATTTTTATGATATAAGGATTTAAATAAACGAATACAAATATTTTAGCAAACTTTCGTAAAAAATTAAATTAATATAATTTTTAGAGTAAAAAATTTGATAAATTTCATTTACTAGACTTTTAAAAATTGATAAATTCTAAAAATTGATTAGTTAC
>JAPMOR010004592.1:89034-148596 GCA_026543865.1 Argiope aurantia | reverse complement strand
TTACTAGACTTTTAAAAATTGATAAATTCTAAAAATTGATTAGTTACTAGACTTTTAAAAATTGATAAATTCATAAAATTTGATAAATGTTCTATATTTCCTCTTCTATTTTTTTAAAGTTTTTAATCTTCTTTTAATCCATAGTTATTTTTAATTTTTTGGTTAATTCGGTTATACTAGATTTGAAATATATCATGTCAGTTTTATATAATTCATTCCTCTATTCAGTGATCTAGAGAACAGAAACATCTTTAGAAATTGCTGAGTTTCAATAGAAAACACCAAAATCCACAAAAGCTGTTCAAGTTTTCCTCTATTTAAGCAGTAACCTGGATGTTTGTTATGTTCAGCAGTTTTATTTTATTTTAAAACTTACCTTTTTTTTCATTGTCAATGTTTCTATTTATAATGTTCTAAGAATTTTCTATTCTAAGATTATTTTCCTATTATATGTCAATAGACGATATAAAATAGAAAATATAAAATAGACTAATATAACCAATTTGTTATTATACTCTACGAGCCAATAGTCGATGTATATGTGTGTGTGTGTGCGTGTGTGTATGATTGCTCATTTTTTAATAATTGATCGTTCGATGTAATGAAAATCATTCACAAGCTTAAATAAAAAATAATAGAAACTCATCAAGAAATGTCCCAAAATTTGAAAAATTATTTTTATTTAAAATATTAAATAATAATATAAGTTTATAATTATGAATAAACAATTAAGCAAAATTTAATTAAATATGAAATTTGTAATAAAAAAAAACTTCTTAATTTTCTTAAACATTTTATAGTTGCTTCCTGTTTCTAACACGTAAATCACAGAAAGTAAATTTACTTCATTTTATTTACGAAAAGCATTTGCAGCAAACTCAAAGAAATAAAGAAATCCTAATAAATGCAAACAAACCTGTTGGGAAAATCGTTACAACAATTACACTCTGGAAGGGAAGAGCGGAAATCAGACGATAAACAGGAAGTGAAATGCAGGAAATAGACATTTAAACCAGAGCATCAAGAAAGTTGTGCATCAAATATGAATTGGAGAGAATTAGAAACAAAAAGTAAAAAGATGGACAATAGAAAAGCGTAAGACTCGCCGCACATCCTCGTAAAAAGAAGGACATTCTCGTTTTACGACTGCTTGAAAACTTCGACCGATTTGACAAGTTAACCCAAAATTTTAAATACCTTAATTGCAAAATGTATATTTTTGCATTAAATTATAATAAATAAATTCCATTTCTGAATTAATACAAGCGCACATATATAAGTGTGCGTGTGTTAGGCACAAAAATCCTCAATATTCATTATAATATATGTTTATTTCTCACTGTTTCGTAAACAAAATATTCAAGCCCCTGTAATCACGAAAAAAATTTAGCAACCAGAATTTGATGAATATCCATATCCATGTTTCAGATCCTCTGTTTGTTTGTTTGTTTTTTCCATGAACAAGATAACTAATCCAAGATAATAAACTAATGCAGAAAGCGAGATGAACGAATTTAATTACTTAGTCTTTATTCAAAAATTGAATTTCTATCAAATTTTGAAGGAAATCCTTTAAAAAGAAGTCTACCTTATATGTATGTGAAAATGATGACACAAAAATGAAACTGAGTTGTAGAAATGGAAATTACACATGATTAAATAAAAATGTTACTTTTAATCACATTTTGAATCAAATTAGCCTGCGATTTAACTGTTTGTCTCTCTGTCTGTTGAAAAAAAATAACTATTTTCACCAATATTTTTTATAGGCATGAAAGGTTATTTGGATAAACAATAGTATTATAATGGTTATTAACCTTGAACTCTTCAGTGGATTTTTATTTTTTTGTTTCTGTGTAACAAAAACGTTTGACCTTCAAAAGTTTCGTTAATGGTCTATAAGCACGATCCGTTTTTCAGAAAGTGTTTCTAGAAGATAAATTACCGTTTATTATTTTTTTTGTTGTTTATTATTTTCCGACAACCCCTAATCTATCTTCTTGTTGAATATTTCAGCTTCATTTCTGTGAAGAGTTACAGCATGGCATACCAAAATATTTATCAAAACAGTAAACAGTAAATAAAAACTTTTTCTAGGAATTCGGTTTTTATTAATTAATTATAATATGCGAAGAAAACTTTTATTATAGCTTTTTAAATTACACATTATGAATGCATTTGCAATCAGTGTTTGTGAGGATTCTTTTTTTTTTTTTTTTGAAAGCCAAATTTTTTTTTGTTTGTTTATGTAATTTTTCAAATGCTTTTTCCTTTCAAATAATAATAGATAATGGTGTTATTGACGTTATCTAAAAATCTTTTTATATCAATATTTATTTCTATCAAAAATAAATTAAAATGTATTTGTTTTGTAAGTTTATAGGCCAAACCATTCGACCTAGATATAAAATATTCTTCCCTAATCTATTTAGAACTATAGAAATGTTCACCTCGGAGCTATTATTAAAAAAAATATTTAATTAAAAATTAAGTGAGATATTACTGTTTTTCCACAGTACCACCTAAAGTAATTATTGACAAAAATAAATTGTATGCTGTTTAAATATTAAGGAGATGAACTTTTTAATGATATAAATTTGATTGTCGCTCGCTCAATTTTTCTTTTTAAAAGTTGACATCTTATTAAAACAATTTATTTTTATAATTTGCAAGAAAACATTTCATTATTGCATTGAAATTCAAATTCTTTTCATTGTTTCATCAAATGTTTAATCACATGACTTTTTTCCATTCCTAAACCTGAAGATGAAGGATTCTGTTTATTATCTGTATAGTCTATATTAGGAACAAGAAAACGATATTAAAGTTTCACAGAGGGACAAAGCATATTTCCAAAAATATTTTTTTTAAAAAATGTGCTATGTTTTTAATGGCACTGCGACGTTATTATTTTGTGGGACTTGATCCCATTAAGAAGGTTCATTCGCAAACTAAGTTTAAAGAATTAAAATAATGGGGATTTTTTTTTGTCTATCTCAATTTGATATCTTCGTTGAATGTATCATGAAGACAAAGTTATGCAAAAGGAGATTTAATTAAACCTATATGCAATTAATGTTTCTGATAAAACAATCTGTCGACAAAGGAGGCTTGTAATAAAAAATTACGAACGAACCTTCCTCACACTTTCTTTTTTAACTATTTCTTGTAAGAAAAATAAAGAGAGTATTATAACCGTAAAAACTTGAGATGCTGATGAATCTCCACATTTTAGAACTTCCTGAGTTCGAAAAACACATTTTTGTAATTATATCTGTTTGCCTCTGCACACGATAATTCAAAAATGCATTTGTCTAGCAAATGAAAGTTGGAAGTTAAATAGTTGTCCAAATTTGTAGATTCCTATTTAATTTTGAATCAAATACGTTCAGAGTGTTTGGCTGTTTGAGTACAAATGAACTTGATACGTACAAAACATAAAGAGCTCGGTAAATAAAATTTGGTAATAGGTTTATCATCTAAAATGTATATTTTTATGTATATTTTTCCAAGGGTTGATCATCTGCCAATCTGTACTTTCACATAAGTATAGACGCAATAACCCATAAACGTTATGATTTAAATATGTGAAATTCGGTATATGATCTTTTGATTACAAGTACAGTTCTGTCGCAAATTTTAGTTTCAGTTATCTCGAAAAAAATAGGCCCCCAAAATAAATGATAGATTCAATTGTTAGATTTGCTCAAAAGTTCTATGTACCGTAACTGACCGTCAACGCCATAAAATGCATTTTTGGTCTTACCTATAGTTCATGATTTCCTGTGGACAGGGATGGGGATTAGGCCTTTTTCTGATTTTTTATAGCATATATTCGTGAATCGTTTTACTAATATTTTTCACTTATCTACTGAATAACTTTAGTAGCGAACAAAATCATATTTAGTTTGCTTTCATTTGTAAATTCATTCATTTTTGTAACATAGAATAAAATTTTAACTTCAGATATTGGACATAGAAAAAGAAATGCTTCACTTAGAAGTAAAGTCGAGAAGAAATCGAGACATAATAAATCCATTTATTTATTTTTTCAAAATAAAAAATGTTTTTATTTCAGCTAATTGAAACTTGTTTCTTTTCTTAAATCGTCTTTCTTGTTTGCTTCTTGTTGGGTGTCACCATTTCTATTCACTAATTGAGAGAAAGAATTTTCTGTCTCGTTGCAAAATAAATAATTTTATCGTAATTGGTTTTATGTATTAGTCAGTTATTTAGATGAATACATAAGACAATAATATTTATTATTATTAAATTATTTAACAACTAACAAAGAAGAAAAAACCTGATTGAATTATTTCTGGTGGTTTTATGAAACCAGCAAGAGTCATCTCCCTGAAACTCTCTCGCATTCTGTCCGTCCCTCCTTCCCTCCGATTGAAAAATAAGTACATTGGGCAATGCAGAACAATGAAAACACTCGCAGAGGATTCATTCCTCTTTTCCAATCCTCATGTTGAGTGACACAATATCATGCATGAGCATTTTGTTCTTTAAGTATAGGGTAGAAAACCGACTATGATTTTTGAAATCTTTTTTTTTCTATTAATTGAAACTAAAATTGAATACAGAAGTACAATTCTATTAACAAGGTGACAAGCCAAATTTCATGTATCTAAATTGTTAGAGGTTTTTTTTGTATTGTCGCGTTTATATATACTCGGATAGGCAAATGAAATGACTTGTCTTTCTTCTTTGTTCTGAAATTATCATATTCATTCATACTAGATAAACAGACTGAAAACTTCCTATATTTTGTCTAAATTTGATAAAAATCTCAAAATTTAGAGTTATTACCACAAGTTACATCTCTCGAGCACAAAGTGTTTTTGAATTACGTATTCACAGACAGACAATTGCAATAATGTGTTTTTCAGATTTAAGGGGGTCTAAAAGTTGAATTCATCGAAATCTAGAAGGCTTTTTGATGATAACAATACCTTTCCTTTGTGCACATAATAAACAAAAAAGTATAAACATTTTGGTATTAAAATTATATTTTTATTTCGATTTATAAGAATCAAAACCTATATAATAAAGTATTTTTTTGGGTTTTTTAAAAAAAAGATTAAGAAAAATAAACAAAATATAAGGTAATTAAATAAATTTAAAACATTCACATTCGTACTAAATGATAAAATTCATGCTTAGATGACAACCATAATTGCTATCGTCATGTGGCAGTGACGGCATTTTAAATAATCTTTATTTTTATTTTTATTTACTGCGCTAGGTTAGAGGGAATGAATTCTATTTCATCATTTTGCATTTTCATTTTATTTTATAATAATTCACATCGAATTTATTCACTCTGTTTTTTTAATGTTTTTTCCATATTTAATAATTTGTTTGCATGTTATTAAAAACAATCTGTGTTTTTGAATCATGAAGGAAGTTGAAAATCATATTTTTAAATAGTTAATAAAAAATAACATAGAAATCAATTACAATGTGTAAAACTTGTTTCACTTTAGTTGCTTTATTTACAAAAGAAAAAAAAATAACATATGTTACAAATGATGTTAAATATGCGTTTAAATAACACAAACCTGATAAATTCTTTTGACAATAACAAGATTTATATTAATTATATTCGATTTTCAGTTGATTAAGACATTAGCACCAATTGCTTGCTTTGACTTTGAAGTATTTATAATACCTACAGTTTCAAATCCAGTTTATACAGTATCTTAGTTTCAACTTTGAACATTGTAAGCAAAATTTTTGAAAATATTGAACGCTCAAATACATATATCTTAAAATTTTTTTATTATTTCAGTTTTTGAATTCGGTTGTTTAAATTCAAATTGTTAGTATAATTTTATTAATTATTTCAATAATACTTATAATAGTAAATATTTAAAGGAATGATAATATAAATTTATGTTTCTTAAGCGCAACCTGTATTGAAATATAAATTATTACCATGTTTTTTCAAAATATTTGTCGAAAAAAAACTGTTCTTCATGATTCAAAATATTAATTAATTGAATCTTAATAACGAATCATTTTAGTATCAATGAATTGAAAAATTCCTTAAAATAAACAAAATTAACAAAAGCCAATTATATTTTACTGTCAAATGATTTATTTTCAAAACCATTTTCAATTGTTGAACCCTTTTTGTCGTTCATTGTTATTGGTGGGATATCATTTAGCATTTCGTTTTTTATTTTTATTTCCCTTTTTTCTATTTTTACTACTGCCGTTTCAAAAATTATTTTTTCCAACTGCAAAGATGGAGATTCCACTAATAAATTTAGAATCATCGCAAGCAGACTCGATATACAAAGGTATCCAAAAAACTGAGTTATCTGAAAGAGAGAAAAAAACTTTTATTCACATTTAATTAATTCTTAAGATAAATGTTATTAATACAAATCCTATTATTAAAACATATATTAAAACAAACATTCCATTCAATTAAAATAATGGAGACTATTTTTTACTTTCTCATTTGTGAAATACTTATCGCTTCTAGCGACTATTATATTCGCCATGAAAATGGTTATATTTAATTTTAGATAAATCGTTTGGATATAACCATGTCCATGACTCTATCAAACACTCAGACATTAAAACTATGTCATTTTATTTGTTTATTTAAGTTCTGGTTATTGTATGCATGAAAGTTTCTAATGATGATCGGTCTCGTTGTATCAAAGCGCTATTAGAAACATCCATGACTGATTAATGTATCTTCTAAATTTCGCAATATTGTTACTTCATTATTTATTCGTATTATAAACTACAGAGATGTTAAACAAAATCCCTTTTCTTTATTTTTCAACAATAAAAGACAATCAAGCAATTAAATATTTAATGAAACTGTGAATTCAGGTTTGAATTTCAAATCAACATTGTTATTCATTGTAAAAGATAAGGCAAAAGAAGAAAAAAAAAAGATATTGCCAAAATTGAGGCAAACTTTACACGACTATTAAATTGATGTTATTAAAAAGACAGTTTTTTAAATAATGTTAAGGACGTATAATTTATTTTTATTCGCAAGTATTTACAGAAGTTATTGTGGAAAATTACCAAAACTCCGCTTAATTTTTAATTTTAAAATTTCTTAAAAATCACTCAGAAATCCACATCCCCATCATCCAAAGTACATTAATCTACGTAGATAAATAAAATTTCATATGGGTTCTTGTGGTCAAACTTTGGATCCAGTTGATGGAAAAGAAGCAAAAATGGTTTCTTCGGAACTTTCTCGCATACTAACTAATCATGGAGTTATCTCCTCCTCCCCTCGCATAAAACTGGGAATCTTGGGCAAGGACGTGAACTAAACGAGTGCTCAGATTTTTATTTTCAGAATTCTGCGCATGAGATTTGTGGACTCCGTAGAGTTGTAAAGAAATCTGATGCTTGTGTATTTATTTCATGACATTGATAAATTACATATATGGCATGCATCTAGCGTCAAATCTATGGCTATGCTCTGTTGAATGCCAACACACACATATCTATCTTTATTATTAGTAATGATCGAGATAGGGTTTAATAATGATTCTCTTGCTCTATTAGCAATTTCATTTTACCCACCAAGCATTTGGTAATATTTAGAAAGGTAAGTGAAACCTAGTAGAAAAATTTTAGCTTTTAAGTTTTGAATAAGATTTCCCTCCAGTTTTCGATACAACAAAAACTACTTCCTGATGAACCAATGTCAGATGATGAGGATACCATACTTAATTTTCTATTCTTTCAGTAATAATGTCCTCACCAGTATGTATGTGCTATATGAATTGGCTCACTCATATTGGCTGGCATTCTTGTCGTTGTGAAAAAGCACATCAGATTTCAACAGTTGTTGGCTCAAAAATTTATTTGCATGTACTTTAACCGTTTTCTATTTTCATATATATTATATATGTTTTAATAGTAAAGTATGTTTTTAAAGATTGCAATTTTATCTTTAAATATAAAAAATATTTTTATTCGATTTTCATTATCAATAAACGCTGCGTGTCGACATTTGGCTGTGTAAGTGAGAATTAATAATATATAGCAAATATTTCGGACATACATCAAGAAACTCCGGTGACATAAGCGAAAATACTTATATTCACCGAAGAATATCTACTTTTGCCAGGTATGGGTCTTTCATAATAACAATTATCTTCAAAAAGTTAAAGTTACAGTACGAAATATTTTTTATGAAGATAATTATTTTTGCATGCATTGGTAGAACTTGGACACTTAAAGAATTAAAAGTAAGACTTCAAATATTTCCTGGTGATGTGAAGAATTTGTAAAAAGTTAATGCATTCAAAGATTTCGGATAATTGTTTTCCTACACTAAAAAATGTACCTGGTATCTTTAAATACCAAATTTATTATTTTTAAATAATATTTTTTATTTGAATGTATATTTGATATATTATGAAATTTCAAAAAAAAAATGTGTCAATAAAAATAAATGAATGGATACGAGGTATACATATTTAAAGCATGAAATAAAATCACCTGATTTTTGAAACAGCCATTATCTAAAAATCTCCAGTATGTTTTATATGCATGCAGCCACACGAAAAGCGAAAACTAAGTTTAATTTAAGGAGTTTCTGAATGTAAGAACACTTGAAAAAGAAATTTAGTAACTATACAAAACAAATACTTACGAAATGTAAATGCGTGAATTCATTAGGGATTCTGAAATTTGCGATGAAAAGTGTTTGATAAATGGGCTGAATAAGATAGATGAGGAATGACAGTTTACTCAACGGAACCCAGGCTTTCCACGACAAGAATTCGTTTATAAAACCTAAAAAATTGAAATTTTTATGAAATATCTCGAATTTTTATGTAATTTATATACCAGCCAAATTTGGCGTCCAGTTGATTCGCCAGAACTTCCTCACCTCCATGTCCTGTTACACAGCAAAATATCATCCAAGCGATGCCTGCCGTGTAGGCAACTTTGTAGAAAGTTGCATACATTAGTACTTCTAGTGGAGTAGGAGGTCGTAAATTTAACCAGGTTGCCATAATGAATATCGTTGTCCCGCTAGATACTATTGCCAAACACCAGCCAAATATCAAGATTTTCTAGAAAGATAAAGAACTCATTATTACATGGACATACAGAAAAAGACACTGCATTGTTTTTTTATGTGGGTTTTTATAACTCTGCTCCGTAAATCAGGGAAATGCTTCCTTAACCCAAAAGCATAGTAGCTTCCTTAACCCATAGTACATGATGCATTAAGTGTAAAAAATGTATCATTTTAAAACTTCTAATAGAGTCCATTTATATGACAGCACAATCACATGACAGACAGTACATATCAAGTGGAATTTAAATGTATATTTTTTTATGAAAATTAAGTTATGAAATATTTTTTAAACTATATATATTCCATGAGAGATTACATTATTCAATAAGAAATCGATATATTTCATTTCATGAAAAATGACTCCCTGTTTCTGTCATTTTAAGTTATAAGAACATGAAAGGCTGAGCTAATTTACAAAATATTTCATTTAAAACTGATAAATGAAAAAAGATAGAAATTACGTCCAATTGTTGAATATGTTATTTATTTACCTATATAATTAAAGTTTTATAAGGAAATTTCGTACAAAAATACGACTAACTACTATTTTCACGATCACGTTTATCAGATGCTGTTTTCAGGAAGGAGTAAATACTATTCCGTTTTTAATGCCAAAATTAAAAACTTCCTGGTTTTTCTTTTTGGATATTTCTAATTTTTCTTCTAGGGACTTTTCGAAGCTACTTAAATATGCATAAATTAAAGCATAAACATACCATAATTACCATCAATCATTTCCAGGAAAATGTGGCATTATTCATTTTGTAAATTCCATTCTGACAGGCGTTAATAAACATTTTCCCTGATTTGTCATAAAATTATTTTAAAACGCTAACTTTATTTTGGGCACGAATTCGAACTGTCATGTTGGGTACGTTTTGAAACATGATCTAATAGGAAAATCTGTTTCATTATCAGTTGGCACAACATTTTAAGCATGACAAATTTAAATATTACTTCGTTTCCAAGCAACCTTTTATTATCTCAGTGTTTACTAATAATAAAGGAGATTGTGTTTGCCTGCTTTTCTACAAGAGAGATCGTTTAACCTAGAATTACCAAATTTGAAACAAATACAGCTGGGGCTGAGGAATGAAAATGTTAGAATGATATTGTTACAATTTTATTTAAATAAAAATTCAACAATAATTTGATATTTTTCCGTGAGAGCTCGTGATAATTTTCATTACAATTTTTATATTTTGTTATCTCAATCTCTACCAATAACAAAGATTGTCTCTGCTTGGTCTGTACAAACCAAATCGACTCGTCTAGAACTCCGAGATTGAGAAGTGGGTGGAACTGTTGAAACAATTTTGTTATATTTTTAATTAATTAAAATTTAAGGAAGATTTGGATATTTTTTAGTGATAATTCCTGAAATTTTTCACTACAGTTTTCATTCTTTACTATCTCAATCTCTATCAATAATAAATGAGATTGTGTCTGTCTGTTCTCTACAAGACCAGCTTTAGGACAAATATAATTGATAGTGGGTGGAAATGTTGGAATATATTTTGTTATAATTTTAATTAATTAAAAATTATGCAAAGTTTGGGGCATTTTTCATGATAAACCCTGAAATATTATTGTATGAAACTAATTTTTCATCATTCTAAAATTTAAAAAAAAAATATTTTTTATGATATCAATCTATGTGTCGCGTAATTTGTTTCTTAATTTTGATAATTTTTAAAATATTATTTTATTCAATTTTAAACAAAAGATTTTATTGTTGTCAAGAAATTCAAAACGTTTTTATTTTTTCATCGAATACTTATTATGATTTTTCTTTCATTGTAAAAAAGAAAGATTGCGCTTATTATCAGCGTAACTTACATAGAGAATCAGAAAATAAAATGATATTAACTGAAACCAGCTTTTGGGAACACTCCTAAGTATTCTTGTATATTCCCCAATTAAGATCTTTTCCCCATCTCCTCAGCATAAAACTGTGGATCTTGAGTGAAGCCGCGAATGTCTTGCAGTTCATTGGCGAACAATAGTTATGAAATATAGACCTTAGGTGGAAATCTAAATTTTCAATGGATCTGTCGTCCGAATATATATTTCAGGCACCTTCTGCCAAAAGGCTGAAACTACAGAACTACAGTTGTTATCACAAGATCACATACCGACTTTCATTGATTTAAATCAGGTATTTAAGAGTTATTTCTTTTACATGCATGCGAAAATACAGGCCGACAGACAGTCAATTTGGTTCGAAATTTGATAAAAATTTATATTTTAGATGCTAAATCTATGCACCGAATTTCATCTTTCCATTTTGTAGTTATCGAGCTCATTTGTACTCGAATAGCAAGGTATACTTCTCATGAATGGATTTCGTTCCAAATTTGACAAAATTCTCGAAATTTGGTCCTAAAAGTCATCCGTCTAATTCAAAGTGTTTTCAAGTTATCATGTTCAGAAACGGATGGATAGACAGACAGAAAATATTCCACAATTGTGTTTTCGACTTTACATGAAAATTTTTTCGAGGGGAATTCATCAAAATTTGGAATTCGAATTTTTTAACAATTACAATATTTTATCTATACTTCGTATACGAAAAAGTAAAAATGAAGAGCTATTTGAATTAAACTACGTAGGCACATTAATTTTCATTGATAAGTAGAGATAAATAGAGCAATTAGTAGAGCGCATGACATTCTATGTAAATAATTCTGTCTTAATAGTTTTCGTAATTTTCATTCTGAAAAAAATATTTTGTATTTATAACGTCTTGTTCATTAAAGCTATATCTAATAAATTAATATTAAACTCAACCAAAATTCCCAACGAATGATCTTGTGACTCAATGGGGTTAGTAAACGAAAAATTGCAAAATTTTAAGCTCAAACACATTTGATTTTATAACCAGCTACTTGCCGTTGCTCGAGATAAAAATATGTTCATGTTTTTTTAATTATATAATCTAATAAAGCCAAAATTAAATTTAATCCATGTAATAAATATATAGGAATAGCACTTGTGGCTTACGCCTCTCATTCAAGTCTTATAAGATTTACAAGATGTGTTAGAATCAAGTTAACAATTTTAAAGAGTTGATAGATTATAGCTAAAATATTAAACATACGTACCAATTATGGATCGGAAATGCTTAATAGTCGCGGTAGATGGCTTTGCATCATTATGAGATTCCCGAGTGTTTTCCCAGAGATGCTTCATTTCCCGCATAGACACAACAGTAATAAGAGGCTTGATTATTTGACAGATATAAACTACCCGATCCTCCTGTAACAACTGTTACGAGGTTCAAGTTATATGATGAATGTCTTCCTGAATTTACTTTAAATACAAAGAATACCTCAACCCCCCACCCTCCCATTTTATGCATTATATTTGTATCTATTCAGAGACAACATTTGGCCATCAGTAGATCGGAATTCAATGAACTAGTCTAGTTGATTTATTATTTTTTATCGGTGCTTATCAATTCATATATCCTCTGTGATTGCACCTAAAACCTGGTTACATTCATTCCCATAACTATCGAGGATCTTCAAGAACATCAAGCTTAAATATCCTGAGCATATGAACTTCATGATCATGCCTCCATTATTATCACTATTTCGTCCTGTTGATGAATGCTGATTTATAAACAGTATATTTACTTAAGAAATATTCATATGACATTCCAAATCGTCGCTACTCTTCTCCTACAAATTCGTAAATTCGATGCTCAAATGCAAATAGATTCGTATAAACATTTTTAAAGGCCAGCTGTTCCGAGAAACAGTAAAATGATTTGATGTAAACTGAGAAAATTATTTCAAAATAAAATTGCATTACTTACTTTCGGAATTTTTATGTCTGGAAATTTAAGGATCAAGAAGCCAATAAAAAAGCCAATGAAATAAGGTCCAGCACGTGATATTGGGTTACCATATGTATGCCATAAACCAAGACTTCTGAATCTAGAAAAAAAATTTCGATATTTTTTATATTGAAAATAATACATAAAAATCATTTTATATCCTAAACCTGATTCTAAAAACATTTAATGTAAAGCAATTACAAAGTATAAGATATTTTGATAAAATAAAAACTCCGAAATATGAAGAAAGTATAAATATTTATCTTTAAATTTTAACTTAAACCCAACATTTTGCCATAGATTTCATTCACTTTCTTACTCAATTAAATGTATCAGCTATTGATTAATTTAGAATGCTCTAAAAATAGAAGGAATAAACTTTAAGAGGTAAGAAAACACATCTATACAAATACAAATAAAATGATATATATTACAGATCATAAATTAGGCAACGAAGTTGAAATAGTAGTTGTTGTGTCTGACTTCAAACGATGAAACACAAAGAAAAAAGAAAGAAAAAAAAGGGAAGAAAACTGATGAATTAAGAAGAACATTTTATGCAACGAGTTACAAAAATCCCGTCAAAATGCGGCCACGTCGATAATTTTTTTAAATATGTCTGATAATTACTAATGAAAGTTTTGAGATAATAAGAAGTAAAACTGCTCTTTAAAAACACTCATTTCAAATGATTTCCCTGAAAATTATTCTAACTAATAACACTGAAAAGACATGCCATGGACATTCGAAATTTCGTTGCCACAAAATCTCCAACGGCATGCTTTACAGTCACTAGGCGACTATCAAAGAAGTAAAAATAATATTCGCTACCCGTCGTCTGAGATTGTTTGCCTGAGCATATTTACAGGAGCACAGTTTTGGGTCGAAAAATAATTCATTTAAAATATATAAATCTTTTACAGATTTCCATAAGATATCGGATACTTTCTGTGACTTTACTGATAGGTACATTGGACTGTTTCGTACGCGCATCTGTGAATCTTTTGTCAGCTCAAGTGATAAGCAGCAATACAAATGTTTTAGTGCTTCAATATATTTAGCGCCAGTAGAACATGCGCCACATTTATATATTTCAAATAATTAGAAAAATTCTAAAGAACCAGTTTTCAAACTCCGACCACTGGTCCGTTTTCTTTAATTCGTATTTTATATAAAAACTAACGATCCTTAGAGTCCTTCCATCAACATTTTTTATGCTTAAAGATATTTTCTTTCCTTTTAACTTCTTCGTACAGTAAATGAATCTTAGAGCTTTACCAATTAATTATCTTTATACCATTCCGTCAAAACTTTAACATAAATCCAAAACTTTGCTGTAAAAGTCATAAACTGAAATGTATCTAGCTTCCTTTGTTTTGGAGCTACACGACCACATCTATGAAATATAAAATATTTATATTTGACACACCCCTACTTTGCTTAACAGTTTTCAGATTATTCCGAAATCGACAAGCTCCATTATATATATAAAATGTTAAGCTTTCACCAAGATGGCTGCAATCCGGATTTACTTGGCGATTGTCAATTTATGCAGAGGTAATAAGTTTACTAAGTGATTTTTCAGATTATGCCATGATCCCCAATGCTTATTGCAAATCGACATGTTGACGACGGTTTCCATTTTGTGGTGATTTATCGGGAGGGTCGTAAAAATAAATAAATCCAAATATAATGCAGATGGAGAGATAACCCAATGGTAGATTTAATTCAAAATTTAATGCATGTCTGCAATTTTATTGATATATCACCATATAATAATTTTTATTTATATAACTCGTTAGTTCATTGAGTTATTGTATTTACAAACAAATTGACGGGCATTTCTCATTGTCGAAATTTACCCAAAGTTTGAAGTAAGTGCAAGCGAAATTTCACTTTTCAAGCTCATTTTAGCTATTGTGCTAACCAATGGTCTTTTTTATTTGGCGGGGAGAATTTTGAGATTTATAAAAATACAATATTTCGCTCAGCATACTTCAAATACGGCATAATAATAAATAAAAATATTACGTTAAATCTTTTAAATTCTGTAATCTAAATAGATACGAATAAATTAATCGTCTGTTGATGGAATATTTTAACGTCCAAATTGCTAGAATAAGGAAGGATATTTACTGTCTAATATCTGTAATATAGTTTATGAAAGAAATAAACTCAAATCACTAACCTGCTAATAGTAATGAAACCGAAACATCTTCCGAAAGTTTCCCAACGAGGAAGTTAATTAATATTCAGCAGGTTACACCCAATGAATATTAATTATTTCCGTCTTTAAATTCTTTCACTTCCGCTGCGTTCAGTTTCCTTATTGCTTCTTTTTCGCAATTTTCGAGTGTCACAATTACAATGCTTAAGCAAATGCCATAGTTTAAAAAGCATGCGACTGTTGATTTCGGTCATAAGGTCAATCTATGTTTTATGAAACGATTTAATTATTATCCTTTATTAGCCTATATTATATAAAATCAATTCTTTTATTGCTAAAACTCAGAATCGTTTTATTTTCATTACTTTCTACTTTTTAGACTTTCATTTAAATTTCAGTATTATAAATCTAAGTTTGAGTATCCGAAGTAGAACAAAAGATTTAACTTTTTAATTTATAATTAAGGGACGTTACACTGGGCATTCAGGACAGGAACTGCTATTAAAATGCACAAGAGAACTGATTACCTTTTTTCAACAAAAATTAAGTCACCAGACATTACGCTCAACAACTTTCGAACCTCATATTCAATTTCATGTTTTCCGTCAGACTCTGGCCACGGAAAAAGAAGCGATCGTAGCATAATTTTAACTCGAAATGGTGTCATTTGATGAGACTAAAGTCCTATTAAATATAAATGCTGTGAAATATTGAAATTGTTTTTCTGAAATACTTTTTAGGGTGGTGTCAATTGTTGGAATCGAATTTTAATTAATTTTATCTGATAAAACATTAATTAAATTAATATTTGATCAGATATGTAATTAATTTGTTAATTTAATGAATATAATTAAATTAAAAAATAAATTTACCCGTTAAAATATTAATTAAATTAACCTGTTAATATATTTCTGAAAATATTAAAATAAACGTGGTAACAAGAATCCGTAAGTGTAGTATACAAAATTTCAAACTCTAACATATTAGGGGGAAAATGGAAAATAAATTTAGACTGCAAAATTCCATTTTTTCAAACATGAAATAAATCAAATAAATAAATTTAATTTAAAAAAATTCGTTTATTGAAATACAGCTGTGTTAGTGCACTAATAAACAGATTTTCATATTATTTTTTTCTTTCTGATTTTTTATTTATAATTCATTATTATAATTAGGAATCTTAACATAGATTTTTGTCAGATTTTATGGTGGCTGTCGTCACATGCATAGAATCAAAATTTTGCAGCTTTTTTGCCTTTTCTAACAAGTTTCGTTAATTCACTTTCTGCTATGTCTGCTTGTCTTTTCGGTGCTTTTATTGCAATCTCTTTTTAATGAATAACCTTGTGAGCTAAAAACTTTAAATAATGCTCAGAACTGAATGACAATACAATATTAATTTGCTTTCTTGTCTGTCTGTTTGTCTATCTCTTCATTTAAATTTTGCAATCTGTTAAAATCTTTATTACCAACAGATGGTGCCATACCATGTTGTTAGCTCATCGGGAAGTTGGTATAAAATCGATTTCATTTCGAGCACAAAAGATAAAAATATTTTAATCAAAAAATAATGTAATTATCTTTAATTAATAAATAATAATCTTTTTAATCAATTAAAAAATTTGATATACCATTTTTTTAAAACTGACAAAAAGAAATAAATAATTTATCCTGTATGGAACTAAGAGAAGTAATTTCATACTTTTAGCCCGTTTTAAAAGACATGTATATTAAAAATTTTATTTAAATAATTATTAATCTCCCTTTTTTTTCTTAAAAATACATTAATATTTAATAATTCTTCATATACTTTCTCGTATATAAAGAATAAAAATTCAGAACCGATATTTCGGTGAATCTCCATGCTTCAGACCTCTCGAGTCCGAAAAAACATATTTTTGGAATTATGTCTGAGTTTCTAAGAACACAATAATTTAAAAACTCTTTGGATTCGATGAATGAAATGCGGTTATGATCTCTATTTCGAATTTTTAGATTTCTGTCTAACTTTGCACAAATCCATTTAGAAAAAATCTGTCTGACCGGTTGTCCGAATAAAAGTAAAGTTGAGAATTACAAAACGGAGATAGCTAAATAGATAAAATGCGATACACGGATTTAACATTTAAAATGCAGACATGTATAAAGTTTAGAACTAAATCAGATAAGAGATTGGCCAAGTGTTAGCTTGTTCTTTTGAATGTATATGACGGCAATAAATCAAAAATGTAGTAACTTAGGTAAATGAAATTTTGATGCTCAGCTTGAGCATCTAAAACGCAGATTAGCAAATTTCGGTTTTAATCAATAGGTAAGAAAGATCCAAAATACACATTCAATTGTATTAACCACTATGAAAAATAGATCATCAAAGATCGCATACCACTTGTGTCTTTTATAACTGTTGTTGGTCAATGCATGCCGCGAACAACACACAAGTACATTTATTACAAAATATGCCAGAGTTTCGGAAAAAGCCTTCCAGAAACCGAAAATATATTTATTTTGGTATTATTACATACAAAAAAATATATTTATAATTATCATATTATTTAAATTGATGAAAAAGCCTGCACCAGATTTCTTGCAAATCGTTTTAATCTTTAAGAATCGTTATTATTATGACCTATTGTAAAATTATGAAAAAAAAGCAATAACCTGAGTGCTTCCCATTTTTTTGTCAATCATACACAGTTTCAAATGAAATTCACTCAGCACGTTAAATCCATTTTGGTGATTGAAATCGAAATTTTGTTAATATGTATGTGCCTAAATATGGTTATAAGGCTGCGAAACTTTCAGTAATTGATAGGAAAATGGGATATAAAATATGGATAAGATCTCAGAGACATTGTGCATGTCTGAAGGAGGGTTAACTGTCAGAAACAATCTGTTAAATGGAAAAAGTTCTTTGACTATATCTTATTTTCTTAACTTGCGCTGGTGGTTCTTGACCAGCAGAAGTGTACTTCCCAAAAATTTATCGTACACTTTCCAATAGAGGCATTACTCTCAGCATGAAAATTATGGAACTTGGACAAGACCTTGGAGCCATGATAAAGTTTTTTTAACCCTCGAAATTATGTACTGGGGCAAAGCAGAAAAGTTACCGCAGAAAGATAAATCCCTTCTCTCTACCGAATTTGGCGCAGATTGACAAAGCCACACATGAGAGTTTTGTGTATGATAGTAGAAGAAAGAAAGCTAAGAGTGCCTTTTAAATTTCATTCTATGTCGTTATACTAAATAAAAGCTAAATTTGATAAAATTCTAAATTTTAATAATACGATTGCATACTGAATTTCATTTATCTAACATATTGCATTTTTAAGGATCGCGCTTACATGCATGCAAGTTTACATGCCGATATATGATCACTCGCTGGTGGATCTTTAATATGCATTTGTGATTAAATGCTGAAACTATGTGCCAAATTTTATTTATTAACATTTTCCGCTTTTGTATCTATTGCGTTCACTTCCACTCAGATAGACAAACAAATTAAATAACTTTGGATACTTTTCTGTTAGACGGGCGCAAATGTCGCCAATTGGGAACCAAACGCGAGTCAAGTCGCAAGAGAAGCAAAAGCACGTGGTCGTAAGAAATTTGGCAGGATTCTACGATTTGGCGATTTTTCGCCTGCGCCCGGCTAAAGGAAAAGTACCTAACTTTGGACAGATTTCTTCCAAATTTAATACAAATCTGCAAATTTGGCGAACAGAAGATAGAATAAATTTCATCCATGTAGTTCAAAGTGTTTTTGAGTTATTGTGTTCACAGGGAGACAGAATGACAAATAGACAGACTTATTTTCAGAAATCATTTTTCAGACTCGGGGAAATTTGAAATATGGAAATTCATTAAAATCTTGAGAATTAAATTTCTACCGATTAAAATACTTTCTCTTTGTGTACTTAGTATGTACTTAA
Organism: Argiope aurantia; assembly: GCA_026543865.1. Classification (NCBI taxonomy): domain Eukaryota; kingdom Metazoa; phylum Arthropoda; class Arachnida; order Araneae; family Araneidae; genus Argiope; species Argiope aurantia. The sequence goes on along the minus strand of JAPMOR010004592.1, from coordinate 129,571 downwards.
AAATATATAACTAAATACACTAAAATTTTAAAACTTTCAATAAGCTGAAACTTCAAGAGCACCAAAGAAGAATTTAAAACACAATTTCAGCACCACATTCCCCCAAATGTCCGAACAATTGAGGCATCCAGTTCTATATATATTGCACTATTTATGAAAAAAGGATGACCTAAAAATCATTAAAATAAACTTTTACTTAAGACATTTAATTGAAATTTAATTTAACCAATATTTCCGGAGAGCCAGTAGTTGATAGGTAAAAGCTCAGTTTTATTGTTTACCAGAAATGTATGAAATATAAAAAAATTTCATTACGTAAATTTTACTTACTCTGGATCTGGAAACATCGCAGTTAATGTAGGTAAAAGTTTTTTTTCATAAGTTATAATTCCAGTGTAGACAACGGACACAACTATGATAAAAATGTTAATAGCCACTCCTATTTTCTCTGATCTGTAATAAAAATAATTCAATGCTTGTTTTAAATTAAATCTGTTGAATATTTTGAAAAATTGTAAAAATGCTATAAAAGTTTTTAAGCTAATAGAATTCTGATTTATAAGTAATTGTAATCAATGACGACCCAAATTAACAATCCAAGAAAAGCTACAATTATATCATTGCATTCAATCAAATAGTCAAACATTTGATCTTAACCCATTTAAAAGATAACAATATAATTGTATTTTTTAATTGAATAAAAGTTTATTTAATGCTCTTAGTAGCTTTTCTGTTGTTGTTTCTTATGGCACTCGCCATGGACAAGCCCGTTGTTACGTAAACAGCGATTTTTAAGCCGGTGGGGGAGCGCCTCTTGTTTTTATAGTAGTGCCATCTAAGGCCAAGAGCTACACACACGTCACAACCCTTTTTACTGCGCGGATTTCATTCACTAATCCACAAATCGTAATTTAGACCTGAATCAGAGAATGATCACCCTGATTCAATACCCCCAATCGTATTACGATCGACATGGAGGACTTTGTGACCACGACAGATTTATACGCGCGTCAGCCACCGGGGAATCTTCGGCCGGCGGGGTTCGAACTCGCACCCTAAGGGACGCGAATCCAACGCTCTACCAACCAGGCTAACCCGGCCTTCGTAGCTTTTTTTCATAATATAATTAATTATAAGTAACGCAAAAGTATTCCCTATATAGTCGTAGGGTATGTAAAAAAATAATGATTTTTCTTTAGAAAACTTTAACTTACTTAAATTAGAAAACTTAAATGAATGCTTAATAGTTTTGAACTCTTTTAGCAGAACTGCTAAGAAATATTCAAAAAGTTTTTTTTTTATTCCTAAAAAATTATGTCATCTGTTTCCCTGTATTTATTATGTCTTCTGTTTATTTATTATGTTTCTGTTATTCTCTGTTTCCTTCATTTATTTTTTCATTTTGAACTGTATCGTTTCTTTTTCATATATTTACCTATCGTCATATAAGCTCTATTTTTTTATATGTTTACTTTTCGTCTTTATAGTCTAATAATGTCCATTATATCATGACATACTATAATGGAGCAGTATTAGATTCTAAAGCATGAAAACGATGTATCCTATCAACCTTTGAAACATTGTATTCAAATTTGAATAGTCAAGTCATTATTGATACTCGTAAGTATGAATAGATTTCATTAGGTAACGAATTTTGAATAGATTTTACGTGACTGAATACAATTCAGGCATATTTATTGCATTGTGATACATTTTGAAATATGTTCAGTATTCAAAATATTTCTGTTATGTTACCAACTTTATTCCCTGTGAACAAAATAAGTATCACGGATATGAAAATAAAAAAAGGACCTCATATCTAAATTATACATGAATCCGAATATTTTTTATTTATTTTATAGAATTTTTTTTTCTTTTTAAAATTTTTAAAAATGTTAGAGAACGAATAGGTTTCAATTTATATTTTCCAAGATGATAGCACATTACCTTATAACAATGCCCAATGCTGGAATGAATTATTTCACAGAAAATGAGCTTGAAATTTTTTAAGAAGTATATTTTCTCTCTTTTAATGAAATATTTTTGAAACCATAAAAAATATATAAATTACCTTTTTTTTTTAAAAAAAACCCCTTTTTTCAATAACAATAAAATGATCTAACGGAATAATATTTTGCAAAAACCATAAAAATGTTCCAAAAAATTTATTTGGATTTACATGAAGGAAAATTAAATATTAAAATTTAACCATTTATTTGAAAAACTAAATACAGAATAGTTTGCTTTATTAGTGAGTAGAAAAACGAACCGAATTTATTCTTCTTCATTTAAAATGATACTACCTCTAGATATTTTTGGATAAATGCCTTTTTTTTATCATTATTTAAGATTTTTTTTCAAAATAAGAAGAAAAACATGCTGAGATTTAACAAATCTATTTATAATTTTTTTATGTCTAAAACACAATACAGTATGGCGTAATTTTATTAAAGACTTTCATTAAATCTCAGAAAAATATGGAAATTTTAAACCAGCAAAATAAAAGCATGATAAATATTTAATCATATTATATTAAATGAAACTGATGAATAAAAATAATATTACTTCATCATAGGGAGAAGCACTAGCAACGACATTAAAAACAGCTGCATTTCACATGAAATAAACCATGTGTGCATCATACACTAAAAAAAAAGTTTGCCATAATGATTATTATTATAGTTACATAAAACTGATACCACAGCACATTAAAAAAATTGCTCCAAATCTAATTAAATGTGTCTCTTAATATTGCCAAGAATGCCAACACTGCTAAGTCATTAAAATAGCAGGTGTACAGCTCAATAAGATAGAAAGTTCGTAAACAAATAGACTTGAAAAAATTCCCCGCTTTTTAGTTTGAGTTGCCGAATTTGCAAACAAACTCAAGAGGCACATTAAAGCAGGTTTCTACCAAAATATCTTTTTTAAAACTTCTGTTTTACCCTGGTTTCTTGCATACAATCAATGAAATCCAATTAAAAGGACTTTTTCGAGTTTTTGCATACATTTTAAATATTTTCTTTCTCAATATATCTTTCCGCATTTACTCATTCAACTGACAAGGAATCTTAGAGATTGCAAGTTCAGTGAAAAGAATTAATATCATAGTCTACTAACATTCTTTTAAAAATTGAAATATTTGCTGAAAAAAGAGAATAGTTTTGAGTTGCACAGGATTAAAGTCTTCATTCGTTAGATGCAAGGAAGATATAGCTCTAATCATCAATAATTAAATGGCTCAGTTATACCTTTAAGAGAAAGTTTTATCCTAATATGTAAAAAAGAATTAATAACAATTAAATAGAAATAATGCTTTATCTCAACAAACATTTGAATTTTCCAAAATTTTTTACCATTTTAGTAAATCTTATATAGTCGGAGAAACCTTCATTGTAACAAACCCTTAAGTTGTATAATTAGAATTTGTTGCAATTATCATCTATCTCCTTTCATGTTAAACATTCGATTATTTTGTCAGCATCAAGAAGTTGTGGAAAAAGACCTTTCTGCATTCTCTCAAACCTGGGTTTCCATTTCAGAAACCCGTAACATATTTTCATGCTATAGTGATAAATTTCAGATTTAAATTTAAACCTTCAAAATGTCCGTTATTCTGAATACATTCACCTCGTTTAAGTTATTAAAATACGCAGAATTCTTTTGTCCTCCAAAGTTTATTTTTAATTAAAAAGAGGAAATCTGCTTCGAGATTTTAAAAGAATTTTAAAATTGCTCCTAACCGTTTTTAAAATGCTCAGAAAAATTCTTTTTCGGGTTTTTGACAATCTTTATATATGATACAAAATTTAATTTAGCATTAGTAGCAACTTAAAAATAGATTTATTTCATGGAATATTGAAGACGTTCATTTTTAAGGGAGAAAGTAGTTTTCCTCTTAGCCAAATTTTAATCGCTTTTTTTAAAAATAGGAAACACGAAGAAATCCTCAAGTGTAAGTTACATTTTTTAATATCAATAAGATTAAAGAAATCTTATTTTAATATTTGTCTTTACTACAGCGATTATTATAAAACCAGCTTACGAAATATACCCACCAAGTTGTTTGAGCATTACATCTGATAAACAACGAAAAAATATTTTTACTTAATAAGAAAATAATTGTTGTATGACTAATTGTTGCGAAAAAAGTTCAATTGTTCTTCGTTGTACTTCAAAAGCACTTGTAAACAAAATTATCAGAAAATCTGTCGAGTAGTTTAGATTTTTATAGGACACAAAAACATTAGCATTTCAGCTTTATTTATGTGTGAGATAGCTATGAAATGTCTTTCATTTTTTTGTTATTTTATGATAGCCTTGTTGATTGTTAATTAATTACTCTGGTGAAAAAAAGAGTTTAATATATTAAGAAGCAGAAAATATGTCATATTGTGTAGAGGCATGAAAAAATGGGAACAACATATCCCTCTGTACATATATTAATCTAAAATTTTTATCCAAATAACGCTTATATTGTCCAAAATAATGATTAAATTAGAAATTTTCTTACCATATCTTTCATGTGAAAAAAATTGTTGATAAAAAGTATATTTCGCCACCAGTATTTAGCGCATGGTTCAAATGATTCCTCCATAGTTTCGTGGAATAAAGGCCCGGATCCCATCAAAGGAACCAGTGTCGCAAATAAATGGATGAAATAGTAAACGGGTAATATCCTGAAAAAATAATATTTGTTAATGATTTAGAATGTAAAATGCAATGTAAATGTAATCATGAAATTAAAGTTAAAAATATATATTTGGAAAGCATTTTCAATCATGTTAATATAGTATCACAAAGCAATATCATAAGGAAAAATTAATTTGACATTATCATGAGGTTGATTTATATTGTTCCTTTAGATGGCTGTGAGCGATGAATGAAGATATGAAGAATTCTGCAGCACATTAGGATTCTTTTGGTTCTTAATACTCATCTTCGGTTTAATTAATGTAAATGGAGTATCATTTTCCTCATCTAAATCATACATGCCTTCAAAAAGTGACATAAACTAATTTTTTGTTTTATTGGTGAATTCCAAAACTGATCCCCTAATATTTTTATCTTTCCTTCCCCTCTCTCATTAAACTCGAATGTATATATATATATATATATATTCATGGTAACCTACTATTTTCTCAGGCAAAATTCTTTTGTCCTCTGGCTTCCTTTAGCCCTATTGCACTATTGGCAATCCAATTTATATGGTCATCTAAAAACTTAAGACGACCTTATAAAAGCTTATGATTCGAGTGTTAAAATTGGATAAACTTTAAAAAAATAAAATACCTACAATTTTTTGTAATTGTTTTCTTGTTTTTTTATTCATTGAAACTCTTCATAAGTAATTTAGAATTGGCTGGGAGTCAGAGATTGCAGATGCTTCAGTTATCATTTACAGCGATACCAAAAAGTTCCACACCTAATCCAAACGTGCATTTGAGGAAGCGAGAAATTTGGACTTCCTCTTCATTGATTTGGATTAACTCGTTAATCTCGCTATTTGGATTAACGAGTGCCAAAACTTTCAACAATAGATTCATATTTTCATCCTTTCCTGCCTAGATATAGATATGAAACGAACTTTTTTAGCTCCAAAAGCATTTTAATTTATGTCTTTTTAAGTAATCACTTTAGCATTCTTATAATAAAAGAATCATTCTCATTTCATAGGTATTAATGAACAACATGTATCTCTTGTACCAAAAAATAACCACTTTTTTTAAGAACCATTAAAATGTGGTTATTCAGAAACCTTACAGCGTTATTTAAAACACACTGAAATGAAGGTATTGCCAGGAAAGATATTTTCTTCACGTTCATATACATGTGTTACAGGCAATTTGTAAACGCCAGGTTTCTATAGAATGCCCAGGCATAATTTGAAATACCAGGAAAATATACACTTTTTCTAAACATTATATATATATAATATTTAGGCGATCTATAGAATAAAATACGCTATTTAGGAAAAGTATGAAAAAAATGTCATGATATCTCTATTATTTAAATAGTTATTTGTTTAGAAACAAAGAGGGAATATTATGTCATTTTCCTCATTCTTACTAGTACAGTAGCGTATCTATTTCTTGACGATACTTTTGCATGCATGTGCTACACTGCTTTCTTTTAAGTGCGCGTAACAAGCAGAAGTGGAAATCTCTTTGTTAAGCACTTCATCGTCATGTTAGTATAATCCACCATCGAACATATTCTCATTCATGATTTTTGAACTATGCTATTTTTCTTGCATCGGACATGGAATTCTTATTTCGCTGATTTGACATTTTCCCTTTTATGGAATGTCTTGGGAATGATTGAAATGTTTAATCTTTTCATACATTGCAAACCAATTTTCGACATTCATTAAAATGCTTAGGTTATCTATAGAATGCTAACTTTCATATTCGATAATAATTATATTCGTCATGGTGATGATAATGATATCATAATCATATAAGAATATATGCGTATTAAAAATATATGTTTTGTACAATAATTTCATACCAAGTCAGTAGATTTAAGCTCAGGCATAAGCGACATAAAAAAATTTGCCAAACTACAATCAGTTACAATCTGACCTCAAACGAATTCGTTTCAATTTGCATGTCTTATTGCAATCAATAATTTTGAATTTTATAATTTTCTCTATTCATTTATCAAAATAAATGCAATATTTTATTGAATGCAAAAGATTCAAGCTTTAAAGTAGATTCAAAATATCTCGTGTAGTTTTAAAAAAGAATATAAATTAGTAATTGAAATCAGTCGCTGTTGTTAAAAAGATCCGCTGGACGCTACATGGAATTTCGATCTTAATATTAATGTTAATAATAAGGAACAAAAAATGTTGAATTAATTTTTTTTCTTAGATAGATTATGCTGTAGAAATTCTAGAATGCGAAAAAATTAAAATGAAACTAACTACTTACCTCCAGAATCTGTGTAATAAAAAGGCTTTCAAACTAAACCTTTTACCCTCCAATTTAAGGTATTTTAAAGTGACATAGCATATCAACATTCCTCTGAAAAAAATATAAATATTTATAAATACATTAAGAATTCGAAAATGTTAGACGTTAAGAATACGTTAATATTTTTCCTGTATTAAAATCTTTTTACATGCTTATAATTAAAAAATTAGTAATATTGCATAATGAATTGTTCAAATCTCACAACTGTTCTTTAAAAAATCAGAATATTTTTCTAAACTCAGAACACAGTTGAGTATTTGAGCAATTAATTTCATATAAACCTAGATATTAAGAGATTTCCTTCAGCAGTACTCATTTTTCTGAGGAGATACATATTCAAAAAAGCCAAGCAATTTATTTGTCAAATCCAAAATAACTCAAAAAGTAAAAAATAAATTAAAAATAATAATTATTCAGCTACTGAAAGCTACTTCTCCCATCAGCCTTATGTGCGTTTCATATCAAACGCTCCATTTTTTTTATGTTTTTTATACTAGATATGTAGCTATTTTATGCAGCAAACTTATAAATGGACGAGTAAAACTTAAATTCTATAATCATTAATGAGATTCAACGACTGCTTTGGTGATGGACATTACAGATTTTGATCTCAAAAATTATGTTATCAGCAATGAAGAATCAATTGTTAAAATTTATTTAATTTAAATTTCTAGGTAGGAGGTTGAAGGAGAGGGTACGAGGTTGAAATCTGAGATCGGGATGAGATTTAGTATAATGATAGTTTACATTTAGAATGTTCATTCATGAAAATATTAAAACGCAATGGCCAGTCAATTTCGAGAAAGTGGTCCTCAAACTTTTGGTAAAGCTTATATACTAATTACTTAACTCCCGTTCCGATGATCCCGGTGACATGGTTGTCTAGGTAACCGTCTCGTGTCTGGAAGGTCAGGGTTCGAACCGGGCTAGGAATTTTTTTCCATTTTTAATAACTTTTATTCAATTCAAATTTTGCAAATACTCTTAATTCATATGTTTTTAATTTTTTTTCATCCAAAATAAATATTTATTATCGAAATACCTAATAATGAAATTAAAATTTTAAAAAGAAAAAAATTATAAATATAGATGCATTTAAAAAAAATTATTAAAATTTAATTAACTATTTACAGATAGTTTTGATTAATACGCTAACTTATTTTTATGCATTTATAAATGTTTATTATTTTAATACTTAAATTGTAATTTAATATTTAAAAAATAATAATAAATATAACATAAATGGTGATAATAATTAATTATAAATACTCACATCGTAAAAACATTTATTCAATATTTCTAAAAAATTATCCTATATACATTTACTTTCGATTTTATGCAAGTACCAGAATAGTAACTATAGTAAAAACATTGGAAACAAAATATATTTCGACATCTTGCACAACTGATAAATGATGATTGTCCACTAGAGCAAGGTCTCTTTAAGAGAACTATGGAAAAACAACTTCATTTACATTTAAAAATATCTCTTTTTTTTTCATCAGAAAGTTGGGCAGCGAACCATGCATACCTTATCATATTATTAAAAATTGGTGATGACAATTTATGGTGTACAATTGATTGAATTTTTACACTATCTTCGCAAGAATTTATTTCTTGATCATATTCGATTAAATAAGAATTTTGTATGCGCTTAATACGTTTTGAACCAATTGCCTACGCATTCAATAAATTAACACCTGCTCTCTACTATTTCTTTTGATTACTGCAGTTGGAGAACTTTGTTTCCATATTTAACAAATATCAGTTGTTCTCTTCAATTTTTGATATAAATACAGCTTCGTTGAATTAGAATTAATAATTTATTATTATTAAAACCCAAGGATTCGAACGTTAATTGTTTGAAAATGATGCAAGCAGGTTAAATTATCTGTAGCCATTAATGTTACGTTTTTAATTATTTTTCCATTCAACATTAAATTATAATTTAAGTATTAAAAGAATAAACATTTATACTTGCATAAAAATAAGTAGAATATTAATTAAAACTATCTGTAAATAGTTAATTAAATTTAAATAATTTTATTTTTTTAAAAATGCATCTGTATTTAAATTTTTTTTTCTTTTAAAATTTTAATTTCATTATTATGCATTTCAATAATAAATATTTATTTTGGATGAAAAAATTAAAAACATATGAATTAAGAGTATTTGTAAATTTTGAATTGAATAAAAGTTACTAAAAAAGAGAAAAAAATTCCTAGCCCGGTTCGACACCTGACCTTCCGTATATGAGATCATTATCTAGACACCCATGCCATCGAGATCATCGGAACAGGAGTCAAGTTATCAGTATCTAAGCTTTACCAAAAGTTTGAGGACCATTTTCACGAAACTAGCTGACCATTGCGTTTTAATATTTTTATGAATGAACATTCTAAATGTATACTATCATTATATTAAATATCATCCCGATCTCAGATTTCAATCCCGTGACCTCCCCTTGTAAGAAGATGTTCTATATTAAAAATTGTAAAATGAAGATATCATGGTATTTGATCATCAGCGATTCTATGTCGAAAAACGTATGAAGAAATATAATTTATTAAAGAAAATATTTAATAAAAAATTAATTAAAGTAATATTTTTAAAAGTTTTTTTTCTACGGCAGAATATTGTCAAGAAGAAAATAAAAATTAATACATTTTAATTATTTCTTTTCTGTGATGGCATTAACAGGTACGACAGAACAAAAAAACGAAATGTCTCATTTCATTGAACATAGAGCCATTAATTTTGTCGTGTAATTCCAACATGGATAGTACGTGTTCCCTAAAAAAGTTTTCCAAAACTAATTCATAAGTTTTTAATTAATTCGGAAAACCTAACAAAAGCATTTTATAAGATTTTAAAATTAAACAAATTAGTGTTTCAGTAACAGAAATTTTTTTCAAACGAAATAAAAGCTTCCCGAGCAATTTTTTTTTGTATGAATTTAAAAAAAAACTTCCAAATTAATTTAAAACACATTTTGTAACAATTTGCTTCATTTTTGAAATGATATTCAAACTGCTGTTGTTATTTAATCAAACTTTTCATCCGTATTCTTTGTCAATTTTTACATTTTAATAAAAAATATTTTTGATTTAATTGGTACTAAATTCAAAGAGAAATTTTCACTTTGGTTTCACTTAATATGATGCTTTCAGTCAGAATTCTTTCAGAAAATTGTGATTTAAGACTATCTACACAAAGAATTTAAAGGTTGTTGCAACAAAGTCACAATAGTACTTGACAAATAAATCGAAATTAAAATGTGCGATCTTTCGGACAAAAACTCTAATTCCTTTTAAAAAAATTTAAAGTATGAAGACAGAAAATGTCCAATTTAAAGAAAAATAGATTTTGACAAATTTAATTATTCTCTGTGTGCTGGCGCTTTTTAAAAATCTTTTAGTGCCCTCCGTGAAATAAAGAATTATTTTATACTTTCTGTATCCGCGTTATAAAAAAAATTGGAATTCCAGATTTCGGCGAATCTTTACATTTTATACTTCCCGAGTTCTTAAAACACATTTTTGGAAAATATCCATCCGTCTGTCTGTGACAGAGATGACTCAAAACCGCCTTCATCTTGACGGATGAAATATGGTATGCATTCTTTACACCAAATTTTGTGGATTTCTTTTAATATTTATATGTTAATAATTTCCTACTTACGCCATAAAAAAGAACGAATCAACTGCTTCAGATCCATTGAAAATCATCTGACCGAAAGGCTCTTTTATCATGTCTTCAGTGAGAAATAGAAAACCTAAAACAAATTAAAAAAAGCAACAGTTACTTTAAATATGAAAATTTTATGACAATGACCATTTATGAAAATTCAAAAAATATTATTATCTTTCTTGAAATTCCATTTAGTATAAGAATTTAATATACTTAATTTGAGCGCCTTTCTAAATGATTTCATTCAAATTTAAAGCTTCAATTTAAGATCCAATAAGTCTTCCTGTTGTAGTCTATATAATCAAACATGTTATGCAGAAACTAACCTTGTCCACGAGGCAAGGATTCGTGACAAAGGGAAAATATAACAATTGTTGTTGATCTAAGCTACCCATCTAGGAAGACCTTCAACTCAGAGAGTAAGATTCTTTTCCGTAGGATTTTTAATAATTAAAACTATGCAACATTTTTTATTTCGGATGCAGAAAGATCCAAATAATACTCAGAAGCGAGAAATATTGTGCTAAAGCGCACTTCAGTTTATCATTTTTACTATTTCATACACGTATAGAGAAAGTACAGTAATCGTCAAAAAATTCCAACTCGAGATTTTGACGAGTCTCCACGTTTCAGATCTCTCCAAGTTCGAAAAACGCATTTCTGGAAAATGTCGGTATGTCTTTCTGTGACAAAGATAACTCAAAAACACTTTGAACTAGATGAATGAAGTGTGGTATAATACCTGTACAGCAAACTTTCAGCTTTACATCAAATTCTGTGTACAATCTGTTAAAAAGAAGTTCGCCTGTACGATTATAAGTTATCACTATAATTACAAAATAAAGAGAGCCAAATAGATAAAATTCGTACAGAGATTAAATATCTATATTGTAGTCAACTGTCAAATTTTGAGTGAAATGCAACAACGGGTTGAATTGTCTGTTAGTCTGTATTTTCAGAAACATGTAAACGCGATACTCAAAAGCGAGATTAAATATATAAAATTTGGGTATAGGATTTTGTGACAACAAGTGCAGTTGTGTGTCAAATTATTCCTTCAATCTGTTGAAAAAATGCGTCTTAATTAAAAATGCAAATTCGATTTCTGGATATTATTGTGGTGAAAGCTTATAAGCCAGTTAACACGGGCAGTTGCTTTTCTATTGTGGTCATGTTACTGGGCTGCGAACCGCAAGAACCCAGGTTCTTTCCTCGCTCAATTTAAACCGCCACGTTGGTGACCTCGGACGATGAACCGTCAACCTTCGTACAGCTGTTGTGGCGCCATCTACCAGCAACCAAAGTCGGCAGATTCATTAGCCGCAACAACCACACACGCTCGGCATAACGCTTGGCGCTACTCAAAATGGGTACAGGCCCTTTAGAATCAACAACTAATACATCACCACTCAACAGCTGTATCGTTCGATTCACGGGAGGGAATGTCTGCGGTGAAAGTTTATAACCCAGATAACATCTACGCTACACGGGCAGTTGCTTTGGTATTATGGTCATGTTACTGGGCTGCGAGTCACAAGGTCCCACGTTCTATCGTCGCTCACTTCAATTCGCCACACTATTAACTCATAAAAGGGATTAATTGCCAAATAACTCGCTTAGGATGTCACGGTATATTCAGTAAAAGTGCTAAATTCACGCCAAAGATTATTATTTCGTAACTAATGTACGCCAGTGCCATGTAAGGCATTCTCTGGCATGATAATTTATTAGAGAGTTGCCAGAAAATTTTTCGGAGACTATTCTCACTGGTTTTATTAGCAAATATTGAGATCACGCCACTTTTCTGCGATGTAGACTACTTAGCTTACTACCTTTTCTTAACCATATAAAACAATGGAGTTTTTCGGTATGTTTTATCTCTATTGATTCTGCTCATTAAAATCGAAAGCTATTGATAAATATTAAACGAAAATGTTACTTTTTTTAATGAAAAAATTATTCAAGACAAATATAATTTAAATTATCATGTTTGATAATTAAATGATTTAAAGAAACATCTCAAAGTATTGCTTTTTAATTCAATATTGATTTCTTGTTGCTATTTATGCGTTGCATTTGTTTCTGTTAAGTGGTTTGTGAAGGGAAGAATATATTGCCGAAAATAAAGTTCCAGAAAAGTTGGAAGCAAAGATTTAAGCATTTTCCTTTGTTGAAAACTAGTCTAAAATTTTAAAATAAATTTAAAACATGAAAGGAAACATGTGAAACATTTAAAACATGTGAAATAAGCATTAAATAAAAAAAAACTTTATTCACTAATATACGCACAAAAGTAATGTATTTTGTTTTAACCTTATTTCATTTTTTTTTAATTTTTTAACACCATTACGTAGCTATTTATACACGAGATTAAGATACACAGTAAAAAACAATAAATAACACTTCTTTTCAAATTCAGTTTTAAATTTAAATCCATTTAACTTAGGAGATTGATTCAATACAAAACTTTATTCAACGATTACTTGATTTAATAAAATTTACTTATTTCATTTAAAAAATATTATTATAAATTAATAATTAAGTTATTCAAAATTAATTTTTTTTTAAAATTAAGTTTATTCTGAAATGCATCAGAAAAGTTACAGTAGCCTGCCATATGCTACCATTTTATAGCCTGCTATTTCCTAAATTAAGTTTAAAATGCATGAGTTGCCATTTTATTTTATCGCAAGTAACGTATTAGCTTAATTAAGAACACAAGGTATTTGAAAATTCTGCGAAAAACCTTTGGGCAAATGGGAAAAAAAAATTCTGCGAAAAGCAAATGGGATATTTAATACTTACTGAATGATCTTGAAAACCAACCAGAATAAAAGTATGAATGTGCCAGTACAACCCACGTGATACTAAGGAATCTGAAGCCGTGAATACACTTTAAAGAGTCAGCGGCTGTCTTAGTGCTGACTAGACGTTTGAAGTTAGATTTCAATGAAAAACAAAGGAGTATTCGGCAGAAGATTCCTATTTTGAAATAATAAATTTAGTGTTATCCTATAAAGCAATGAAATAACGATAAACATGGAAAGATAAGAAAGGACATTTAATCGCTAAATAGGATAAGCATTTCTACTATACCTAAAATATCGTAAAGCCAGAATGAAAACTGACACCGTACTATTTTTTTTGTATAGAATTTTCTAACTGGAGTGTGATTCTAATAATCAATAATGATATCTAAGTACTATAGAATCATATTTAGGACTATCCCCCGGATGTGATGATACATCGGATAGTTTTCTCCTTAATGGCAATTTCAGTCCTCAAAGAATAATTAAAATCTAAAGTATCGCAAATTTCAAGTTCACTATCTATGTATCCATCTATGTATCTATCTGTCTCTCTCTATATATATTGTTATTTTCTGCCGACGCATTTTATGGCTTCACCCCCCCCCCCAAACATAAACAACATAGTGCTCCCCACATGACTCATATTCCTCAATCACCAGCCTTTAGAAAAGCGATGATTTTCGATCATCTCAAAATTAATCGAGTTCTTAAAAAAATTTTTCTCGAGACCAGAATATTCTTTTTGTGAAAAGCCAGTTTAAATCAGTTTGAAGCAAACACGTGACTATCGGATTACGCATGCGTCTATAATTAGAAAAATGATGGGTCCTTTTTTTCCATTTCAAAATCATTCGAGCTCCAGAACTTTTTCTGGTGGTCAGAATTTTTTTTTTTTTTTTTTGCGAAAATTCCTTTTAAATTGGCTTGGAATGATCACGTGATATGATGATTGTCATGTACAATTGCCAACTTTTTGAAAAGCCATATTTGTTTGTTTTTCTACCCATCTCAAAATCATTTGAGCTCCATAACTTTTTTTTACCACTTTCCAAAACCCCAAACCAAAACAACATCATGTTCTCGAATGATAATAAGAACCTACAATCTGCTCAGATTGATAAATATTCAAAATTATTTAGAATATTTTTATTGGTTGTTAGAAAAACGCTCCAAAAAAGTATACGCCAAAAGATTTTATTTTGTTTATTATTATTGTCTTTTATTTCTCGCCTTCATATATTCATAATTCACAATTTTCTTTATTTGGAAAAACAAATGAAAAAGATCCCTTTTCAATTCCTGATTCATTTAAATTATTAGACAATAAATACTATAGCTAGAATCACTTTTTATCACTCAACATTTTCCCATTATTTTAGAGAAAATTTGATATTTCTATCAATTTTCTACAAGTGTTGCACATTTGACATCCATCAGAATCAATATTCAGTTGAATTCCTGCTAGTGTTTTGCCTCCTACAGTGATCAAATTTGCAATCTATTATTGAGTTTTAAGGTTCATTCAGAAAAATACGAATGAAAAACAGTACAAATTGATTAAAATAGAGGAGTAAAAAATAGCAACGAACAATTTGCTTTTGTTTTAATTACTTCTTTTGAGATCTCGTATGATTATACTAATTTCCCTTCCCTTCCACAGGTGTGTTGCGAGTTTGGGTTGATAAATGAAAAAAGTAAAATATAAAGGAGTGTTTTTCCACTTTTTTCCATACAATGAAAAAAAAACACATCTTTATTAAATAAAATTACAGAACATAAAATGTTGCTTTAAGTGAATGTAATTTAGAAGTTTTGAAGCAACAGTATTGGAGGTAGCTCTTAGCAAAGTTGAAATGATTTTCCATTTATCGTAAAAAGCATCACTTTTTCAAAGAACAGCGCATTTTAAGATAGAAAAGTTATAAAGAAAATATTTATCTTTATATGCGTATAAATATTTATTGGCGCTTTAGTACTGAGATTGGTTGTGTATCTTGGAAATTTGGAGAGGACATTTCAAATAAGATGATGTCCTATCCTAGTGACCATCATTTTAAGTTAAAAGCATCATTCTAAAATATATTCATTTCATGAGTTTTAAAGTGGAAATTTCATTCAATTTCAACTACCAGGGAGATAGACCTAAAACATTTTCTTTTCTTTTTACTTTTCTCCCCCCCCCCCTTTTGCGTTTGAGTAAAATATAATGCTGCGTGTGATTGTGTTTTTTAACATCTATCAATAAGCAATACCGATTTCCACGTATACATTTCAAAAAAATTCTAATACCAGGAAATGTCTGTAGATAGAGCACGTTATGTTAGTATATCTAAAGTTTGGATAGATTGAATCTCTGTTTACTGAATAATGATATAATTTCTGACTGTCCGACATATCATAATCCATTCCTCTATGGTTCACATCTGTCGCTCTGAGTTTTTTTAGGGGGGGGGGGGAGAATGAATGCCAGATAATCTAAAGAGACATCACTCTATTAACGAAAAAATAACGTTTGAGAAGATTTCAAATGACGTATGATTCGTCTATGTTTTCCGATTTTATTTTAAATTAGTTGTATCTTCGTCCTATTTTTAAGCAACAAGTGGAATCTTTTGTAATTTTCGTAATTTTGAGATGTATTTAGATGACGAGGGCATTACCTAAGTCGGCCCATCTTCGCCAAGCTTTCGCACCACATCAGAGAGAGAGAAAACATAGTTATTCTTCGGTAGCATTGGGTTTCGATGATTTGGGTGTAGAAATTGCAATATCGGACCAAAATTTCAATACCGGTATTCGGTATTTTTTTAAAAATCTTAATACTTAATGCCGGTTTTAATACCGATATTAGAAATTTTAGAAAAATAAAGAAAACACAGGAGTTTCTTTGTTTTATTTGCCAGTTTTTTATTAGAGAGTGTAAATATCAGAAAAAATAATTTTTAACATAAATTATAGCAGTACATGAAGAATTACCAAAAAAGTAAATGAATATCATATTTATTTAAATCACAAAAAAGTGTAAATATCACTATTTAGTCTGTGGTACTATAACACATTTTTAAAATGTGATCTTAAAAAACATAATGCATCAATTGTACTGTCATTAAGTATGAAAAGTAATTTTGTGCAAAAATTACCAGCTGTCGAAAACGCTCTTTCGGCATCTACGCTAGTTGGTGGTACTGTTAGCAATGCGGGATATACTTTTCCAAGTATTTTCCTCTAAATCCCTCATCTTCAAATAAATCGATTTCTCGTTGGATGGTTTTGGATATAGCTGATTCCTGTATTGTATTTTGGTTCGTTGAATTTTTTTTATTTATCGCTAATTCTAATTTTTGTTCAAAAGACAAAGAGAATTCCTTTTCACTATCGATATTAGTGTCATCAAAATCTTCGATAACTGAACTGTTCTAAATGTGGATAGGTTTGTGGGTAAAATATTTTAAGAAAATTTACTATAAACGTAATCAGATTTGAATCGGTTATTTTCTTTTCTTCTTTTTCATTTTCAATTTTAAAATCATTATAATTATGTAAATACCATAAGATATTTTCTATTTCGATATGCCTTTCTTCTGTGCGATTTTTCAATGTAATATATAATTCTTCAGATAGTGATGTGTGCTGTTCTTTCAGTGATTGCAACATGAAATTTATTGCTGCATCAGCTGTTAATAAATTAGAATATCTCCGACATAATGCCTCAATAGTCAGTTTTATTGGAAGTAGAGCTGATACAGTTCTGTATATTAAATCGGATTCACTATCTGGAAAATTAATTTACAGGTTTAAGTCTCTAATTGCTTTTTGGATTGAATTTCTCAGTTTCAAAAATCGTTCCATCATTAGGAGTAAACTGTTCCAACGTGTTTTAGAATCTAATATTAACATATACTTTGTTTTATTTTCTATTAGTATATATTTTAGTAATATATCATTTTT
Source organism: Argiope aurantia (assembly GCA_026543865.1). Classification (NCBI taxonomy): domain Eukaryota; kingdom Metazoa; phylum Arthropoda; class Arachnida; order Araneae; family Araneidae; genus Argiope; species Argiope aurantia. The sequence continues at coordinate 112,146 of JAPMOR010004592.1, read as the reverse complement.
TATAGGGGAGCGTTTAAATATTTTAACTATTTTTCGAACTTTATAAATTATAGGAAGCAATTCTTGATAGGTTAATATTTCATCCTCATTAGCAATATCTTCTTCAACAATTACATTGTCAATATCACTCTCACTCTTACTCTCTTCAAAGTTGGAATCCGAAGTTTCTATATCCACAGTATTTGGATTCTTCTGTTCTTTATATATTTTTTGTGGTATAATACATCTATTACACCTAATGGAATTTCATGAGCATAGCACAATTGCTGGTTAGCGCCAATCAACTTTCCAACTTTTTTCATAAGTGTTGCTCCATTAGTCGTTATGGATACAATATCTTCTTTCAGGGATAATCCATGTTTCGCTAATTTAGATTTAAGCAATTAATTCAGTCATTAATTAGCTCATTAATTTCGTCCGTTAGGGAGACATAAAAACATTAAACGTATACTATTTTGCTATGTTGGCGATCCCTGAACATATAGTGGAGACAATTTTAAAAATTTCTAGTAAATACCAAAAAAACGGTATTTAAACTTTTGAATACCGGTATTACAAAATTGTATATATGGCTCAAAATACCGGTATTGCAATCCCTATTTAGGTGGAACCACGAAACGAAGATTAACATCAGTCCACCGCGGTCCCAAAAATAGACGGAAACGATAGGTTAAGTACATTCAACTTCGCAGGGATTAAAAATTGTTAAAAAGGAATACAAAAAATAAGATTTGCTTGCATAATTGATTACTGAACAATCTATATTATCTTATTCCTATATCATTCGAGGTTTCATAAAGTTTGTTTATAAAAATTTATATTTATTGTCAGAATTTTACTTACTATCATAATAAATATTTTCATCTTTATTTCGATTATCGAACCAAGTACCAAGTAAAACTAGGCATCCCAGAAAACAACAAAAAAATCTGAAAATTGAAGAGGCAAGAATCATTCATTCTGAAGTAAAACATGACATCAATATAATGCTTTTTTTCCCAAGTTTCAAAAAACTATTTTTATAACGAAAATCCAAAATGTCTTTTAAAGCCTAACAGATTCTGGAAAATTATATAGAAAATAAAAATGATTGCATGATTCTTATTGTTAGTTTTATATTGCTAAACTATTCGCCGGAATATAAATTTTGAAGTAAGGTGTTATTTTAATTTTAGTATGAAAGGTGTATATTAAAAATCTATAAGATGTAATCTTTGCTAATATTGTACATTTTGGGGTCAAGTTCTCATTTTAGAATCTTTCTTAAAAGATTTTCTCTATCCAAACATTGTAAGTAAAAATAATTAGAAAAACATTTTAATAAACAAGCAGTAAAATATTCCTTAATGCTAGGTGTTAAGAAGTTATAATCTAAAAATAATAATAATACATTTTTTACGTATTTTGTCTTTTTAGTCTTTGAAACTACGCATTTTGTACCGTTTCAGATTCCTTTATAAGATACGACATCGTTTTTAATTTTATTATTAAATCTGAAATTCTTAGTTCAGATCCATACTTACATAGTAAAAACTTGTATACCAGAAAACTCGACCTTTTCTTTTTTAATTTCACAGTGTGGCGCTTGAAAATCAAGTACCAAGTACTCGGATGCTGAAATCAAAAATAAAATGATCAATTTGTATAAACACGTTTTGTACATAGATTTCTTACCAAAACATTTAGTTTTTACGAATGATTGAAAATAAATTACCAAATTGAGTCAATTGACTTAAATCATCCTCGGTGCATCCAGATGGAATACATACTCCTATGTGGTAACGCCAGAAATAAGATAAATAGGCCTTTGATGACAAGAATTTCACAACTTCCTGCAAATTATTATGAATAGGTTATTAGATTGATAATCTACAAAAAATTATTAATATCTTTTAAAATATTGTTTTTTAAAGTTATTTTTCTTCATAAAATTTGCTGATTTCAAATTTCCTGATATCTGTGGTTAATTACGAATTAAATTATTTTTGTTAAAGCTCATAATTATATGTATGCTTTGCACTTTAAGTTTTTCATTGTAGGGCTGAATGTAAACATTGCATAAGATCTAGATAATAATCTCGCCAACTGAAATTGCGACAAGCCAAATGGATCAAAACCTGACTGTTCAAAATCCCAAAGAACCAATATTTAAATCAATGTTTCTAATTAAGGGATCGTAATTATATTATATTAAACTGTTTGGATCTTAAAACTAAATATTGTATATTACAGACTAGTAACTTTAATAGCTAAATCATAAGAGTTATATTATTGTCAAAAGGAATTTTGATAAACTAAAATAATAATGGAAGATTGAAATGTAAATTTATAAAATATGCGTTACTATTACATATTCTGTATGCATTGAAATGACCTATTTACCGCGATTCATCTGAGATATGTTTAGAAGAAATACCAAGTTCGTACGAATATAATTCTTTTGATTTAGTGATTAAAATTATTAAATAGAAATAGATATTATTTAGTTAAGAACAGTGTTTTTGTTGACCAAATTGAGCAGATTACATGAGTTGTAGTTAAATACTGAATTTCCAATTTTCGTGTTTTGGGAATATGTCCTTTGTTATTGATATTCTTAATATTTACGATAATTTAATAGAAAATGAATAGCACAAATTCTACTTAATGCTATAGGAAGCTGTGATTCTTCATATGATAACTGAGCCCCTGAAAGAAGAATATCATAGTTTCCTAATCATTCCTCAGACTAATATTTTAGCCCATGGGATATGCTATTTCACCCCCTATATAACGCTCTTTAAATCAAATTCCTATCCTTTCTATTACTTCCACAAGATATTATTTAAAATCTCCGAATAGTTAGGCCGGATTTTGTACAAGTTCAAAATCATATCACGTAGCAGTTTATACTTATAAGCGTTAGTTGTTATAAATTACAGTAAATTAGGCATAAGAAACAACAAAAAATTATTATGTCATTCTTTATCGTTTATTAAAAATATAGAGTATTCAATTTATTAATTTCAATTACAATGTACCTGAGAACATTCGTATGTATCAGTTACTAAAAAAAGTTGTGGCCATCTTTTGCTGCTATCCGATGAAGAAGGCTACCAACGTTTTTGAAAAAAATACTCGTCATTCTTTTAAAAGACTGCTAATAAGCTCTGTTACTAATACGGGTCTTTGTGATTTAGCCCGGATTCGATTTTCGAATTCATCATTCTGAGACTGAGATCCAGATTCTGAACAGACTACTCTAATTCATCAACTTCCATATTAGCAAATCAGTTCTTCATAGTTCACGTATTGTGAACAAAAGCACAATCAGGTTTGAAAAAATGAACCCTCTGCAAACGGTTGTCAAAAATTGGCAAATCAAATTCGAGCGTGACTACAATGGTCTTTAGTAGATTCTTCCTCATAGACTAGCAGCTACTTTTAAATCAAAAGATGATTCCACCTCATATTAATTATTGACATTACAAATGCTTTCAATTGCATAGCAAATGAAATTGCATAATTTTTTATTATAAAGAAAATAATAAAAATATAAGATTTTTTTGTTATTTCTGTTGCCTTATTGATTGCAATTTATATTATTTACGGCTCTTATAAATATAAAAATTTATGTATTATTCTTTTTACCCTATTTAAAATTCTGTAGAACTATTTTGTAGAAAGATTCAAGTTTAAAGAATATCGGTTTGGTGAAAGATCCTCAAAATTTAGTTTCTCTTTGAAAGTAATTGTTCAGTTTACTGAAACTTCAATATGTTTCTGAACCGTACTGATTTGTCTTTCGGAATTTTTAAATAATTCTCCTTACATATCTGGCTTTGAAATTAAAAAAAGAAAGATATAATATATTTCACGTATGAGCAGTTAAAATTTATGTACCGAAACATTAGTATATCCTTGATTATTTAGAGGATTTACTTCAAATTTTTTTAATATAATAAAAAATACTGTTTTAATAATATTGCTGTTACACATTGTCAGTCTCGATTTTTTTTCATGAAGTTCTGCTTTTATAAGCAAAGAAATTTGTGGAAAAGTGTGGAAAAAAACTTTTTATTTTCCCAAACAAATGTTCTAATTTTTACGAAAATGCACGAAGGAATTACCCAATTAAGCTTAGTTAAATCTCTATTTTCAGCCAAATAAAGTTAATGTTAACTGATGTATTAAAACAAAGAAAGATATTTAAAAATAATGTTAATACATTTCAAAGAATAAGAAAGAAAAAATAATCTCTATTGTCTATAAATAATCTATAAATTGATTATTTAATTAACATTCTGTGCCTAGAAAATTTGACAGTATTTTTTTTTCGTGTCTTATATTATAAATGTGCAAAATTTGGTTGAACCAGTTGTTTAGGAGAAGATGTGAAACATATATGCATACAAAATCCCAATGAATTTTATTTATATTATAATAAAAATAGATATATTTCTTCCAAGTATTATTTATTTGTATACTTCGATATTAAAAAATTAAAAAATTCATAAGATACTTACAGTACCCGAAAAATTCCTTAAAGCTTCCAAATTATCATATAACATGTATAGTTTATTCTTCGGTGGAAGAAATGTTGCAGCTTCAATCGTACAATATTTGCCACGGTACAGTACTTCATCCTTATTTTTTGCATGTGGAACGGATATGTTCAAACATTGATCGTACACTCCAAGAAAACTTAAGGTACCGCTCAAGATTCCATCCGTCATTTTGGCGCTGGAATCGATGACTGAAATGGAGAAAAGATGAATTTTGAAATTGCAAAAATGTAAATTAAAATGATATTGGATTTACACTAACACATTTCTTTATTGAAATATTAATGCTTTAAACAAATTCGGAAGAATAAGTGGTTTAAGTATAAGAACTTGGGATTGTATGATTAATATGGAAATAGTGATAACTTTCTAGACAGAACTGCAGACAAAAAAATTTTTTTACTGAAGAAAAAAAGGTTGTATTATTAAAGGTGAAAATTCATAAATAATTTCGCACCCTCATAGAATTCCAAATGATTGAGTAGATTTTCTCACAAATCCTGTGAAGCATAATTCTGTGATGAAAGTTTTGTTACAATTAACTGAATATCAATTTTTATTAACTAAAAATTGATATTCCATATTTAAATATGATTATTAAACCTTGTTGCCAAACTATTGAAGGAAAATACTATGGATACTTAAACGAATTTATTTATATGCCTTCAAGTTGCCATTCACTTTGCCATTTTGTCCACTTAATTTTAGATAGCATTAAATAAACCATTTTTAAGTTGTGAGTAGAAACCAGTGTAGGTGTTTTTATTGGTAGGCATAATAACTTCTAAAGAATAATAAAAAGTGTTTGATAAAAATATTTTTTTTTTCATTTTTATTAAAAAATGAAGTTACAGACAATAAGATATTTTTGGCCATTACAATATTCTATATTAAAGTACTTTTCACAATAAAAATGTTATGTATTTAGAAGTATATTTCTTATAGTGAGACTACCTATTGCAGTTGTTTTCATTCTCTCTCTTTCTCTTTATATATATATGCACACCCGGACATAAGATAGAAAAAAATATGAGAAGTTTTCCCTCAGCGCTTTTACTGAGTGATTTTTATAAGGATTTATTAGACACATATCGATTCAAGAAAGGGAATCTAGATATCTGTGTAAGGAATGCTGTGGGTGTTAGGGAATTTTATCCTTGAGTTTGCAACGTGAGGATTGTGTTGTCATCAACTTGTTAAAACACTTATTAGAAATAATTAAATATAAAGGAGGGATTTGGATCAAGAAGAAAGAAGAAATTTAGAATGAATATCTATGGGATAATTTAAGATTAAAAAATGTTTAATGAAAAAGAATTTAAATTAGATCTATATATAGATAGACATAACGCAGTAACTAAAGTAATTTTGATTGGATTATAACTTCTTAGATATTGTTAGGAGAGTAAAAATCTCGGACAAATTCGTAAACGAGCTATCTAACACAAATAAGGTGAACATTTTCATTTTTTGTTCATAACTTTTCTACGATTGAAGACAGAAAAATAAATCGTTTGTCAAATTAGCATCTCATTAAGATGAACAACTTTTGTATTAAAAGTTTCTCGATAGTTGCAATTATATAGAAGTTAGAGACTCAAAAGTGATTTCCAACCGCTAACGTTAACTGTTTTTAACGCAATTTGCATTGTCACATTTAAATAAAAAATAAAAATAAAAAACTTCTACGTTTACTTTTTTTCCTAAATTTATAATTGCTTAAATTCAAGGACTAAAGTTTTATAGCTTGAAGTAAGCTAATAAAATAAAAATAAAGGAAGATAAATATTTATTGGCAGCATTATTAAAGATGGCAGAAATTTTGCGTTCTTTTGATTGTATTTGATTATATTTATTTATTTATTTAAATATGGCAATGAAGCTCTTGACAAGTATTTATTTTACAGTAGAGATAAAAGTAAAGTCATTATCTATGATCGCTTCAATAGGTGATTTTTCATTGTTTTCGTTAAAATCAAAAGAAATTAGAAAATATTAAGTTAGAAAATAAGGAATCTACCTTTGTCTACTAGCATGTAAAAAGAAATTTTATTTTCAAATAAAGATTGAGAATTTCCGCAATGACGTTAGTTCAAGTGTTGAAGTGAATATAAATTATTCTATTACGATTATGTGAATTTTCCTGTTACGATTAAATAATCAGAAAGGATACTAGGCTGAATCAATTGTTCAATAAAAACATTGATAAAAATAAAGACAAAAATTGCGAAGAATAAAATTGCACTTCAGTTTTAAAATGGGTATAATTATGATTTGTATTAATATTTACATTAAAAAAAGTTGTCTTCACTCAGAAATCTAAATTTTCATGCTTTTTAATTATTATTATCATAACTATTATTTATAGGTTTTTTATTTGGGATAAAAGATGCAAAAGTGTGCCTCTGGTAATATGTAATATTATTAATTGACTAAGATATATTTATCAAAATGTTTAAATTCGACATATGTGAAATAATATTTAACACTTTTGGGGGACAAGCAAATAAGTGCCAATATCCTTTGGAAATTTAATCGTGCTTTTGTTAACAATAAGTGTAAAAAACTTGTTGACAATATGCAATAATCGCAAAGACAGAATTGTGATGATTTTCTTGATAAGTTACTTTTTATACACTGGCATATTTTCTGTGAATTGCGATATATGTGATGTGACATACGTGATTAAAATTATTCTGATGACTAATCTTCGATCTACAGCTGCCATATTTAGAAGGCTGCTATTTTTTTACTAATATATGCTCATAGAAAAGATTTTTAAATTTTTAAATAAAAAATTAATTGAAATTTTCACATATTTTCTTCTTTAAAATATTCCAGAATATGTTATTACACAAAAACAATTTTTAAATATCTCTCGGATTTAAAAAGTTATTCTTTTAGTGACAGAAATTCATTTTCCTACAGTATTTTATTTTTATTTAAATGAATTTCTCTAAAAAATTTTGTGACAATAATTTCTTTGTTTCTGTTATTTCATTTGTAAAAACGCAAATTGCGGTGATATTTGATATATTTATTGATTGCACGTTATTTTTGTTAAATGTAAAAATTTCAGTTTTAAAATAACAGCTCTTCAATGGAAAACAAATCATTCAAACGAATTCCGAATTTTTGTTATTTTAATTCCATAAAAAATATTTCCATCATGAGATTTTGGAAGGATATTAATAATTAATTCTTTACACTATTTCAGTTTCCATTTAAATGCCTGTTTTCATGAGTGCAATCAAATGTTGAATTCAATTCGCACTCATTTCTTCAAAGAAAAGATTTTAAAAAATTTTGCACACTCATTTCCGATTATGAACACTTTACGAATTTTGTGATGATGTATTAAGAAATCATTCGACACTAATATACATGAGAGGTTGAAAGAGTTTTACTTATAAAATTTGCAAAGGAGGAAAAAAGAAAAATTGATAATTACTGTAAAAAAATTGTTAAAGGGAAGTCTTTGTATAAAAATGAGATAAACATTTCACATTTTTTTTAAAATTTAAATCGTTTTTCTTATGAATTGCATTTACTTGACTTTAGTGAGAAAAGTTCCCTCTATTCATCTTTTGATCTAAATTAATCCATTTGTAAATTCACGTTATGTTAAGTCACAATCCATAATGAAAATACATATTTTAATTTTATTAAATCAAATCAATCAAATCATAATTTGAAATATGCTCTTCAAGAAAGATTGAAAATATAAGAAAAACATAAAATTCCAAATTAAAATCGAATTTCTGTAGACTTTAAAATATTATTTGTCTGTTTTAATGATTAATTCAAACAGTGTAAAATCAGGAGGGATAAAAGCTGATCGTTAAATAATATTTTGCATACGAGTAACGTATATGAAAGTCTTTGAATATCGTATAGGAATTACATCATATAAAGTTTTTTATGTTAATTAAGAATTTATTTATTAAATATACCTTTTTCTTACTATATTCTACTGTATACTGTTCTGATTTTGAGATTTTTTTCATTAAATCTCTTTTTTTTTATTTTAGAATTCTTTGCCTTAGTTACGATATTTTTTTGCCAAATCTCACTTTTTCTTTCACGATTCTTTATATTAGTTGGTTCGTTGGGACTGTTGATTATATTAATTTCCGTTAAATCATGTAGATATAAATTCATGCTCTTAATTCCGCAATATTGTCAAACTTTAAACTTGTCTTATTTTAATTATATATATTCTGTTTATTGTATACGCGAACCTTCCTACTGGATATTAGTTACATGGTATCATAGTTGGTATCATGGTATCATATCATCATGGTATCATGTTTATCTATTTTCTGAATTTCCAGGATTGTAACTTTATACATTTTGTAAACTATACAGATATTACACAGAATCCTTCTTTTTTAGCATTCAACAATAAAAGAAAATCAGGCGATAATATAATTCACAAAACAATGAAAATAGTTTGAATTTCAGGGCAATAATATAATATATTGCTTTAAATTGATCAAATTCTTTTTTTAATTTAAAAATGACAAAATTTAGGAAAATATACGCACAACAATTGATATGATTAAAAACGATTTTTAAAATTTTGAAACGATGGAAACTTTATTTTTGTGCCGTTATGTTGTCAGAAATTATTGCAAAAAAAAATCCCGAAATTCAGGTTATTTTGAATTAATTGAAATTCTAATTAAAATTTCAAAAGATGATGGTCCGAGATGCACATTTCCATTTTCCAAAGTATATATATTTGGTAAGTGCAGGTCAACAGCTGTCTGTGAAGTACCAACACAGATACCTCTGTTCATCTTTATATTAGCAGAAATGAGATTTCTTTGCTAATTACTCCCTTTTCTTACTAGATCCTAGAGTTTTTTGTATAAATAATAAAATTTATTTGTTATTTACTTCAGTTTTAAAAGTTGATCTTTATGTTTTTGAATCTATTTATGAACAATATCGTGGTATGCGGGATGCAATATACATAAGGATAAAAATCGTTAAAAACATTTTGACGGACAGACCGATGGTCCTAGAATATCAAATTTGGCACGTAATTACTTTTTCACTTGTAGGGGACTAAAAAGAAAGAAGTTTTTTAAAATTTTATTTGAGAATAGATAAAAGTTTTAATTCATTTCATTAATAATTTGGAGCATATTGATGTTTAAAAACTATCTTTAAATTAATTTATAATTAAAAAATGCGCTTTTTAAGGATGGCAAATCTATTTTTTGCGCAATTTCAACTCTAAATTAAAGGATTTAACAAATATTCTATTTTAGAACAATGCCTTTAATTATTTTAGTAACTGAATGTATACTAACACGTGTTGCGACAATATTAATATATTATTTGTATTATGTTATCATTTCTATGTTATTAACAATAAATTTTAAAAATAAAATAAAGACACTCGAATTAAACCTGATAGATTATTAAATACAATTTGTCAAACTACAAGCTCGAATATCCTCTGTCCCCTCCGCCTTCATTAGTAGATAAAGATTATTTTTGAAAAAGACCTATTTTATTATTATGATTATTTTTCTTTATTTTTTCGGGTTCAAATTGTCAATGGCACACGTAATCTTTTAAAAATACATTTTCACATTTATATGAAATTTCATTTTTTAGCAGAGTAAGATGTCAGATTTTTTGACAACAATTATGATAATTTTTTAATTTTATTTCTTTTATTTGCGATTAATATTAAAAATTCATTATAACCACAAAGATATTATACGATGTTTTTACGATATAACTAGGCACATTCTGAATATATATTCTGAATACAGCGAATTATATGCAGTTATTGTAGCAATATTATACAACTTTTTTGTGCCATTAATAGAAATTGATATTAGCGGCATTCAAAATTTGGATTGTTTGCTAAACCAAAATCAAGAAGTATTGATGCTTTTATTTGACATCGAACTCATGCTTTCAAACAATTCTTCTAAATGTTTGAATGAAGTGAAAAAACTAACTTTACTCATTTAATAACACCATTCATCATCATAATTTAATAATATATCATTTAACATTTGTAGAAATATGCTTAACAGCGATTCGAGAGAAGAAACTGAATTGCTCAATTCGTTGTTATATTTCAAATTTACATGGACGATAGAAAAAAATATAATTCATAATTAACAAATATACTAAAAAAATATCCTTTATGCCAAGAATTATATTTTATTAGCAACAGCAATCACCGAAAGAAAAAAAAATACTCTGATCACGTTGATTTCGCACGGTTTTTTTTTTTTTTCGTTCCTTTGTTATTAAAATTACGTTTCGTTTCTAAAAGTCATTAAGAAAATATTCACAAAGCAATTTATCTGAACCATTTTCTAAAAGCTATTTAGCAGGAAAATTACCTGTCAAATATGTCAATTACGATATCACTTATAAAATCAGGAAAGTATTAGATTTCGAGACGATTCTCGGGTGTTGTTTTGGAATTCCTTACTGAGATCTTTTGACAAGTTTGACTGTCAAACTGCAGGTCTTGAAAAGTTTTAATCTATGCAGTTTCTTTGTCCTTAGATGAATGTTTTATCAAAGGAGTGCTTTCCTGTAGTAAAGTGGAGGTTAAAAAAGAAAAATAGAGAGTGTTTTTTGAAAAGAACAAAGGAAGCTTTTTAGGCATGGAGCGGATGTGAATCTATTCTTTTGTTATAAAATGGCTACGTTTTACTATTACTCCGTTCCTTTGACTCAGCTAATCATTACATGCTGAGCAGAATTAAGATAATTGGTACAAATTTGCGGAAATTCCAAGTACTTTACTCGCAACATTTTACTACTCTTTAGTTCTTTTGAAAATAAAAAAAATATTAAATGTTGAACAAATGAAAAACTATTTGTACTAATTTGTAGAAAATCCATTTATTTGACTTCAACAGTCACTGTAAATATTAATTTTATTTAAAATTTTTAAGACATGTAAACCTGTAACCAATGGGCCAGTTCCATTCAGAAAAACAGCAATAATTATATGCATAAAGACTGTAATGCTTTGAATTTTATTTGATACATTGCTCAGCATTTTTGTCCATTTCCATTAATTCTGACGGGGAAAAAATGTTATGGATTTTTAAAAAATATTTCTATGCACTTTCTTAGACTTGCTGTGATATTTAAAGGCTTAGAATAAATTTAAATTATCTTGATAATTAGATCCAATTTTATGGAACCTAGAAATGTCAAAAATTTTCCGAAATACAAAAGCTCGAATAAAAACATTTTTTCTTTTGCATATGTTGTACCCTCTGCTATTGGACCCATCCTTGTACACGTCGTATAGGTTCACGGTAATATATTTTTAGAACCTGTTGCGCATTTTTCAGAAAGAAAAAGGAGATGGTGTCACAATATAGCTTTAGTTTAAGAAAAATAAATGTTAAGGTATCCAACTAGGTTCAGGCGCAGCATAGCAAAATGTAACTCTTACGTCAATACACATACATAAGTACACACACAACAAACCAAATAGATTCGGAGAAGATGATTTTTCAAAAAAGATATTTTAATGTTTATATGATGTTTTTTTATTAATGCGTTAAAATGATGAATAAAAGTGAAATTATTTAAATATAAATGTAGCTTTTGAAGAAAAAGAATATTTTGATGTAAATTTTAGCATTTGTTTAAAATAACTAGGATTGTTCTAGAGAAAAAAAGTTTTTACAGTTTTTTCTTTTTCTTTCACACGTGTAACATATCTTAGAGTGTACTAACTGTTATCTATGAATTATATTCAAAAATAAAATTTCTCTGTGTAATATATGAAAATATCTATGAAATTTTTGGAATTTTTTTCAACAATATTTACATTAAAAAATCAAAAATCCACTTATAGAGTTTTCAACATCAAATCCATAGTTCATTACATTCTGCAAAACGCAAAGAACACTAATTATTAATTTCGTTAAGATATATTAATTAATTTTTGAGATATGGCGATACTCGTACAGTAGAATTATGAAAAAATTCGTTCATCAGAAAATGCATTTAAAGTTTTAAAATCTTTACAAATAAGCATCATTTACCGTCCAATAGTTTGCTATAACTTGACTTTGAACTGGCTTTTCAAATACATGTTTTCAACCTAATCGATACCTTACATTGAAAGCATTAATCTAAAAGACATTCGGTACGTATAGATTAGCAATTTTTCATGAACTCATAGCCAATTAATGTATTAATAATAATTATTATATTCATATTAATAATAATAAATAATAATATGTATTAAAAAGAATATTAAATAATATTAGAATTTAGAATAAAATCGCGGCAAATCATATTTCGGATGACAATTTCAATTCTATTTCTAATTTTGTCAATTTATCTTCAATTTACTTTAAAATTGTACTCCTTTAAAGAAAATCTAAGAAGAAATAAATAATGATTGGAAATAAAGACTCAAATTCATATGTATTAAAGGAATTAACATATGCTATTATTTCTCTTCCTGGATTACTTAAATGACCTGAAACAATAAAAGGGAATGATCCTAGAAATATTTGATTGCCATAGTCATTTAAAATGATGAAACTTTGTCTTGAGTATTTTGATACAGTATGGATGCCTACTGCTGATAACTTTTCGCTACTTTTTATCCTTTTTTTAAACCCCCCACGGGGCAAATCGTTATGAGGATGAGATGCTTCCGACATGGTGGTTGGATCTCGTCACCCTGGAAGGTACAGAAATAAGTGAGGGATCTGACTCCTCCCATCGATGACAGGCTGTACTTCCTTCGGGGAGGGTTATACCGTGACCGTTGATGATTCTTAGGACTCACCCACAGTTCCCACCAGTGTTGCTGTTGAGGCGGTCAGGTCATTCAATTTTATGGTTTAAATCCGTGTGCCTTCGTGGCGGGTCGGAGAGTCAGAAGTATGACTATCCTTTTTTTATCTGATTTCTAGCTTATTTAGAGAATTTATATGTAAATAGGCAAAGCTATAAGAATTTCTAGTCGCAGTATTAGCCTAACTTCCTTAGATGGAATAGAATTATGTATCAAAGAGTGAATTGTGTTTTTTTAAAGGAAGGATTTTTTTTTCATATGTAATATAGTTATTTGATGCCTATATGAATTACATTAAGTATTTGATGAAAAATGGATTTTGTAATCTGCTTCAGATTTTTGTTGAAAAATTCGTAGAAAGTGTTCTGCTTTCGACATTTTTCTTCTTATTTATGCATTATAAGGCGTTTGATACATAATTTCGAAAAAGAGTGAATCAAAATCGAGTAAATATTCTTTAACGACTGGATAAGGCAGTTTGAGTCTGATCAACGAATTTTGGAGACGTGAAATGAAACTTTATATTATTATGATTATACGTTTGTGAATTACTGGTAAGATGGACAAATTTACCTTCGCCTGATTCTGTCTGAAATTTAACACAGATCTAATACTATTTTTATGATACATTTTACCATTATGTTAAATTTCATCATATTGTTGTTTTTTTTTGGAATTAATCATTTCTATCTGCTCATTCAATCCTTTGCAAATCAAATTCTAAAATATATGTTTAAAAATTGTCTTTTGAAATGGAATATTATTGGAATACCTTGCTATAAATTTTTTGAGATAAAAATAAACTATAAAAACAGAAAAAAAGTAAAAGCATTATTCCTACTTTTAATATTCGGAACATACTTCCCTATTTTAATTCCATGAAATCGTAAACAACGAAACCATGAAATTATAAACAAAATCGTAATGTAGTGTATATGTTACCATGAATGTCAGACTCACCGGTGAATGTCAATATATACCAAATATCTCGGTGAAAGACCGAATATTTTATTATATTTTTATATATTCGGATTATCACAGGTGTATGTCGACAATCACCGGTATGCTCTAGTGGAGGTCGAAACGAGACGCCGATGTCCACGGAGAGACGACACCACTGTGCGAATACAAGTCCCTGATGTCGACCGTGGTCGTACAGACGCCCGAAATGTGTTGGTGGTTGTTGTTGGAATAGAAGATTCCGAATGTTATAAATTAGCAAATAAAAATGGTATCCTCAAGCAGCTTTATATCCGTAATCAGTTTGTAATTTGCAAAGAAAAGCTACTTTCCATAGATGAGATTTCTTCTCAAGAAATGTCTCTGAGAGAAATCGATGCAGCTAATTTGAGAAGTGGAGGGCAAGACTATACACGCTGTCGATGCAAAAAGAAATGTTTCACTACTAAATGGAATTGTAAAAGCAAGGGACTCTTGTGCAATTCAAAGTGTCATAACAGTTTAAATTGTTGTAACAAATGAGATAGTATAACGTCAATCACATAATTAAGTTTAATTCTATAGCTTTAATTTTAATAGTTTAATTACTATAATTTTACTAGCTTTAAATTTAATAGTTTAATTACTATAATTTTATTAGCTTTAGTTTAATAGTTTAATTACTATAGTTTTTTTTAAAGTTTAATCACTATAGCTTTCTCCTATTTTGACATATATCATTCCTAATATGTTTTAATAATAAAGTATGATTTAAAAACGTATAAGTTGAACGGTGCATGGTGAATGCGGACATGCACCGGTGATAGTCCGAATATATAAGAATATAATAAAATATTCGATCTTTCACCGAAGTATTTGGTACAGGTTGATATTCACCATTGAATGTCGACATTCTCCAGATTTCGGTCTTTCAAGGTAACATATACAATTACTAGGTTTTTCTTTTTCAGCTTTACTTTGACAGATTCTTCTTCCATTCTTTTCCTTTTTTTTTTTTTTTTTTGAAAAGGATATTTTTTTTCTGACATCTTTTTACTTTTACTCTAACACTTTACCCTCAAAAGGAAACTTTATTGTCCTAAAAACAGATTTTGATAGCTCCTAACGCGTATTTTATTCTAGAATAATATTAGTTACTAAGGTCCCATGATTGAACGGATTTTTCTCTTCTGCGTCGTATAATTCACAAGTCCGATATCTGAGGAAATAGTTCTATTGTTTATGATCTCTTATATATTTGTCAAAATATTTTACGTGAGGAAAAAGGTTTACTATTTTGAAGACAACTGTTATTAATCCTTACTTTAAAACAATTTCAATTAAAAGGACAATTTATTTTCATTAAAACAGTTTTTGGTCGATTTTACTTTAACAAGAATAATTGCCTTATGGAATTAAAAAGAAATATAACGTTATGTTCAGGAAAAAATTTAGCACAATAATTTCACAAAATTATAGAAGTTAAACTTCGAATAATACAAATGATTGCCATCTAAACAAAGTCAAATAAAATAAAATATTTTTAAATCTAAAATTTGTTTGTGATTATTCGCACGATAGTTATCAAAACGCATACAATAATTAATTGAATTCTTAATTTTTTTTCCCTTGACAATATAGCTCGTATGTATGTAAAAACTGGAGATTATAGTCATAATATACATGTACCGAATCAATCTCAGTGCTTTCTTTTCTTCACAAAACATTCTGCATCTGCATCTAAATTTTTAAGGGAAGAAAGATCTTTTTACTAGCTAAAAACAATTTTTAAAAATGTCCACCTCATAAAATAAGAGTTTTTTTTTTAAATATAAATTTGTAAAGGTATAAGAACAAAAGAATTCCCGGAAGTTCATAAATTAAAGTTTAGTAAAGCTAATAAGTTAAATTAGTACAATAAAAATATATTACAGTAAAATGCAGTGGTTCATTTAATTTTCACAAAATATGCTCTTTTCAAATTTAGGTACTCTTATATGAATTTTTTTCAATGCATTGTTTTGAAATCTTGAAATACTTATAAGCAGTAAATATTTATTAAATCAATTTTTAACTATGGACAGTAATATTTTTACAGCATTCTTTACAATGAAATATGTCGTGCACTTTTCAAAATACATGATATTCAATATTTTTTTTTAAATTTACATTTTGTATTAAAACTAAATCTCCACTATAATTATTTATCAGGCATTTTATTAACTTTGAAGTGATTTCTTACTGAACTCTTTTTCTGAATTATTCATTTATAATGACAGATTTGCAAATTACCGCATGGCAACGTATTTTCGCTTTACTTAAAAAAAATGCTGTGAAATGTTGCAAAAAGATGTAGCAAAATATTACAAAAAATGCTATAACAATACAACTAACACATAAATAACGATTTTTACATAAGATATTTATCAAAATGGCATCCGCGAACTCAAAAGTTAAATATATTCTTTGTTTTCATGAATAGGGCTGCGGTAGCTTGGTGGTAAGGTCTCGTTTCGTAGGGTTTCAGGTTCGAGACCCAATTCCACCGAAGAACCGTCGTGTAAGGGGGTCTGATGCACGTTAATTCCATCAAGGCCAAACGTCCTCCCTCTGATGTGGAGACGGGGGTGTCAGTTCAAGTGTCGTCCTCGTCATCTGACTGCGGTTCAAAATCACGAGATCCGTCCCAATATATCCTAGTTTTGATTTAAAGCGGGACGTTAATATAACTAAAACTAAACTAAAAAAATCCTTTTCGTGAATTCAAACTTATCATTACTGTTCAGTATCAATTTTGAAATTATATAAAAGACAAAGTGCTTGTAACGTCTGTTGCAGATATTAATAGAATGCTGTGTCTAACTACGAGTATATCAAAACCGAAATGTTAGATATATTTAGTGAGAATTGGAATTTCGCCTTCATATTCTTTAAGCAACATTAAAATTTACAGATTTAAGTGGTTTTATAAAATAACTTTATAAACATCTTCACTGTATATATCAAAGCAATCATATGCTAAATTATAATAATTTGTTTACAATAATTTTTTGTAATCAGGAAGAATTTTGTAATCACTCTACATTCTTAGAAAATAAAAGGCATAATCACGTTTTTAATATGTTTTGATTTTTAATGAAATTTTAGGGACTTTTGGATATTTCCTTTGATATCCATTGTATATTGATTTTATATTATTTTCATGCAATTTCTTCTCTGATCATAATTTGTATTCAAAAACATTTTTTTAAGTTAAATGCAGTAACAAAAACTACATTTTTAACTTAAAATGTTTTAAGATATTCTCTATTCTTTAATCTTTAATATATTTTATAATTTATGTTAATTATAAGTGATATGGGACTATGAGTCAAATTTTCTCACAAATTCCCTCCCAGGTGGATTTCTAATCAGTATTTAACTAAGATTTATCGATTAAAATATTAATTAAGTTCTAAAACTATCAAGGTACTGATAGGTACAAGGTTATCATTGAGAGCTCATAACTATTAAGTTGTTCGTAAAATAATTTCGTTTTTTTTTGTTTTGTTTTTTGTGTGGAAATGAAAGGCAGTTTTCGTATAATAAACAAATACTTTATTAAATTATATATTGGCCGTTCTGGTCCAACACCTTTTGCCATCTTTCTGGTAGTAGCATAATTCCACGCTCATAAAATGTTTGGTCTTTGCTGCCAAAAAACTGATTGAGGTGGTTTTTGACCTCATTTGAGGTGAAGGTTTTACCGTCTAAAAATTTTAGTGAACCAGTTCTGGCACTGGCGTACTGTCAACACACCTTCTCCATACACATCGGTCAATTTCTTTCTGGCTTGAACAGCATTTTTACCCTTTCTGTAGTAAAACAGTAAGATATGTCAAAAATGCTGCTTATCGCTCTCCATATTTAAAAGGGCACCAACCAAAAACTACTACGTAGAATTAATTGGAATTTTTCACACACAAGCCTTGCTATATGAGCTCTCAAAGCATATAAAAATTATACGGCTTAAATGTGAAGTTGGGTGCAAAAAAATACAATTAAATCCCCTGTCGGGAAAAAACGAAATTACTTTCCGAACAACCCAATATATAGAATTTCAAATTCAATTCTAGTGCATGGTAAATGTGCGAAAATTAAATTAGAGTTTTCATATTTACAAACATAAAACAAGTAAAAATGAAAAGGCATTTAGAAAAAAGATTGCAACTTACAGCTAAACGCCCAATGCTTTAGATTTCGAAGGCCAGAAATGAGATGCAAGGTCTGTTTCCTGCATTCAGGGGAAAGCTTTATTTTCTCAGAAGATTGCAAAAGCTTGGGCATCAAAGTTTTGATCAAAGAATTCACAGCTCCTTTTAGGTTTTTGTCTAACTCCTTCCATGCTTCTAATACATCTTCATATGTTCGGTTTTCAGGTATATTGGGAAGATTCCAAAAGTTTGCTTTGGTTTCATTAGCACAGAACATTAAAAGTATAGGACACACAAGGAAAAATATTCCTAATTTCTTCATATTTTTCTATGAAATTTTTCTAAGTCTAATAACAGCTGCTAAGTCAATGACTGATATTTGCCTTTGCGCACTAAAGTGCCAAATAAAATTCTGAGTTATATTTCGATCTCTTAATGACATGCCTGGAAAAGGAAAAAAGACGGGGGGGGAGAATAGAAAGAAAAACGAATAAACAAACGACTAAGAATAAATCGCTATTCATGAGATAAGTAATTGCATCATCACATTGCGCGAATAGTAATTACTCTGTTTTGATGCTATTAAATGCAAAAATTGTGGTCAGAACAACGCGTCTCATCAATAAATTTATGGGTCTCAAAGCATATTTCCGGATAATGATGGAAATCAAGTGACAGTACAAAGCAATTTATGGGGGGAAAAATGAAATTGCACGAAGGAAATGATACCATTAAGCAGATTAGTGAGGAAAGATCGTAATTCAGATAGCCTTTAAAATAACTGACTAATGTATTAGGTTAAAAACTAATTTCTCTTAAGGATGCAAAACATAAAATTTTATAGATAGAAATTTATAAATTGGTTGGATAAGTTAGTTCCTGGTAAAATTGTTATTGGTATTTGCCATTTTTTTTGTGTCTATTTTCCATTAGATTTATGCTGATATCTAAAATCATATAAACTTTTATGGCATGAATCTCTATAAATAGTAAAACGAAAAAAAAATGTTGCTGTCTGCAGGATAAATTATTGCCCCTAAAGCTACCTCGATATGGCAGTATCGATATGGATAGACTAGAGTATCTCAATACCCAGGTACTTCTTGTGCACAGCCGACCACCCATCCACCACTGATCGAAGCACTATAGACAGGAATACCGAGGCACTGTAGGATAGACATACACCCCCACACCGCTTTTATACCTACCAGAGTGACGATGG
Source organism: Argiope aurantia (assembly GCA_026543865.1). Classification (NCBI taxonomy): domain Eukaryota; kingdom Metazoa; phylum Arthropoda; class Arachnida; order Araneae; family Araneidae; genus Argiope; species Argiope aurantia. Next base: position 92,430 of record JAPMOR010004592.1, on the reverse strand, counting down.
TGAGAATCAATCATCATATCGGAAGCTTTTAATCTGAGGTGCCTGTGGTGAGATTGCTTTCGTTGATATTTTTACTATATCAACTCGCTAACGGATTTTCATCGTCTTGCTAATGGGACTATATGGTAATTTAACATAATGGTAAAATGCATCATAAAAATAGTATTAGATCTGTATTAAATTTCAGACAGAATCTGGCAGAGGTAAATTTGTCCATACGACCGGTAATTCACATATGAAAAATCATAATAAAATAAAGTTTCATTTCGCGTCTCCAAAATTCGTTGATCGGACTCAAACTGCCGTATCCAGTCGTTAAAGAATATTTACTCGATTTTGATTCACTCTTTTTCGAAATTAAGTTTCAAACGCCTTATAATGCATAAATAAGAAGAAAAATGTCGAAAGCAGAACGCTTTCTACGAATTTTTCAACAAAAATCTGAAGCAGATTACAAAATCCATTTGTCATCAAGTACTTAATGTAATTTATATAGGCATCAAATAACTATATTACATATGACAAAAAATCCTTCCTTTAAAAAAACACAATTGATACATGATTCTATGCCCTCTAAGGAAGTTTGACAAATACTGCTAATGGACCTAATGGGACTGCTAATGGTGCAATATTTTTGCACCTTTCTATGTCAATTAGTAACAATTTTATTTTTTAAAGCTACAAGTTGTGTTGTAATCGCCTCAAAATACAACAAGTTCTCGCAAATATCTAGCTCGTTGCATTTTTTGAATTATCGTAGTTTCATTTTTTTTTAAATTCAAGTATGTTCAAAACATAACAAATCATCAAAATCCCTAGGTAGAAGTTTTGTCGATTATTATCTGTTATCTTTCCACATTTCGTGTGCGAAATAATGGAAAATTGTCATCAAGAATTTATTAATTTTTTTTGTATTTGTTCTGCTGGTCCATTGATTAGTCAAATAAATAAAGCCCTAAATTCGCGTGATTTTTTTTTTACGAATAGAATAATTTAAAGAGAATTCGTCGCATATACTTACAAATAGGCTTGCTAGAATATTCTTCAATAATTTCCTTTTCATTTTGCTATCTATTTATCCATGTTGAATCCAAATAGTCTCTAAAGATAAAACTTTTCATTCACAAATTGTTTTAAATCATTGTGTACATAATGATAACATTTCCCGGAAGCTCCTTTCGAACACATGTGTGCGATTAGCATTTTCATCTTTGGAGCCAAGTCGACTTGTACTGAGGACCCTACAATGAACTTTCTATGGTTGTGGGTTTCTTATATTGTGACTTATAGGAAAGCGACTTCCGGAGATTTTATATCTCCAAGAATGTCGGTGATATAAAATAGTAAGTTAAGAGAATACCATGTCTCACATATGTAAATGACATCAAAATGAGTTAAAAACTATAAAAAAATCATACATTGCATAGTATATTTGGTGTCAAATGAAGGTAAATTAGGAAAGATATAATAATAGTAAATAAAGAAAATTAAAACATTTCGCGCCTTTTTGGGAAATATTACCAATTTGTAAGGTGCGAAATGTATTAAAATAAATGTTATCAGTGCAATCCAAACTGCGATGTCTCAAAAGAGTGAAAGGCTTCCGATCTTAGTCCTATTTTCCTCGGAGAAAATTCTAAAAATTTCACAAACACAAAGAAAGAACTGAAGAAAATTTCAGTTTGTTTGGAAATTTTTGAGTAAAAAAAAAATATTATATTTTCTTGAATATATGTGCTGTTGCAAAAATGCATATTAATATTGTCCAAACAAATGAAACCAATGATGAGAGATATTAATCATCATCAGCTTTCAGTGAATCGAGGTAGATTCAAATCATTTCGCCGTTTACCAATTTCTAATAGATTCTTAAAGCCCATGCAATAGAATCTTCATCTTAAAATATGAGCTCAAGCACATTCTTTACATGGCCAAAGTATAAGTGGGGTTTATCGATCCTATCTGGAGAAATTCGAAAAAAATATTTAAATGCGAAATCGTTCAATACTTTTGATTATGTTATACAACTTCTGATTAGCGGTACATATTGTAATATCGGCAGCATTGAAGTTTAATGAAAGACTTTCTTTTACTTCCCCAAGCAGCAAGAATAGTCGGTAATTGATTGGCCAAGCCTCGCATTGCTCGGCTACAGATCATACATTTTCCGCGATAGTCGCTTTTGGGTCGGGGCGATATCGGACACTGATCAATTTTTTTTCTATCGCCTCTAAAGGTCGCCTTTTCATCGGGGCGAGCTCTCACGGCGATTTTGTGAAAATGGCCATTTAATGTAGTCGCCCCATACTCGCCCCGATGTCCTGAAAGTGGTCTTGCCTAGATGGCGCTATTCGAATATATTTTAGGAATTTCCCATGAATCATCTGGCTTGTTTTGGAATTTATTTAGCATTGTGAGTCGCCATTCCAAGCGTTTTGGTAAGTGCAATTTATTTATTATTCTATATTTGTAAATATTATAGAATTTATTCTAAATAGTGAATGAAAGAGGTTATTTTTAGTAAAGCCGTCAGAATTTGTTGATTACCTAAAACACGGAGTTGTATGTAATGTTATTAGCGTTAGGTGTAAGCGGAATAAAGCTTTAACGATCCACTGTGCATCTCTCTATTTCATTTAAGTGCTGCAACTTTACTTTGTTAATTGAGCTATCGTCATTTCGTATTTTATTTCTTGTTAGATTTTTATTTCGCGTGTTCTCAAATTATTGCAGTTATTTCCCCCTTTTATTTACAATTTCGGTACGACCGAAGTTTAACCCCCTGCTTGGCGCAATTTTTAAAAATCGCCAACTCGCCGACGACGGTCTTGCGCCGTGTTTTGCGAAATGTTCAAAAGCGAGGGTGTAATGTCCAATCATAGCGCATAATAAAGGTGAAAGATAATAGGTTGCCAGCTTTGATACGTTATCTTGATTTGGCGAAGAAGGGGGTTAAACTCCGGTTTAACCACAATTTCTTTCATTTTTGTTAACAACAATTTCAAATGTTCAAATGAAAGAAATTTTTAAGAAGTATTAAATTACGTTCTTATGTTTTGGTATGGAAATAACATTTGTGTAATTATTTTTATTTTGACATGAGGCTAAAAAAAATTTCTTTTAAAACTTTTGATTATGTAGGCCTTTTTGGAATAGTTTCTTATAGGAATAGTTTCTAATTATTTCATATTTCATTAAATAGTAACATAAATCTTACTCATATTAATTTGAATTATTTTTATTTTTCTCTATTATCGTAAACATTTTTCTAAAATTTGCCTACACAGTCCAATATCAGAATGAAAACATTGTGCTTATGAAGTTCCATAAGACTTTTGCTTGCTAATTACACATCTCCAATTGTCAACAAATATTTTATTGTACTTTTAAAAGAAG
>JAPMOR010004592.1:68517-87105 GCA_026543865.1 Argiope aurantia | reverse complement strand
TGTAAAATGTTATCTGTTGGACATTAGCTAACACTAACATTTATAATAAGATATAAAATTTCTACAACATGAAGTAACTTTGTAAGTTACTTCATGTAAGTTACTAAATATAAGGAATGTAAGTTACTAAATATAAGGAATTTCTTACAATTGAAAGAATTGTTGCATTTTTGTGTATGGAATTTTTGTGAAATATTCAGTGTTAATCTAAGATCAAGTTTGGTTCTTGTGCTATAAAACCAAATCAAACTAATCATAAATTTTAAAAAAATAGAAATTTCAAGTAAATTATTAATTTATGCTTGTAAAATGTTGTCTATTGGACATTAGCTAACACTAACAAGGTATAAAATTTCTACATGAAGTAACTTTGTAAGTTAATTGTAAATAGAATCAGTAAAATTGAAAGGAGCGTTGCATTTTTATGCATGGAATTTTTGTGAAACATATTTGTGAAATATTCAGTGTTTAACAAAGATCAAATTTGGTTATTTTGTCACAAACCCAACCCTCACTAAACATAAACCATGAAAATATTAGAAATTTGAAGTGTGCTTATAAAAAAAAAGTTGTATGTTGAAGAAACATATAATAGGAATTATATAATTTAGTGTTTTACACAATTTTTAATAAATGCATTAAAAAGGGGGGGGTAGGGTGTTCAAAATACATTAAAATAGGAATTTGTGTTGTTAGAAGTTTATGTTATTACTTTTTAGTAATTCTTGGTTTATAGCTCACATTAAGCAATATAAAAGTGTGTATAGTAAAAAAAATATTTTTTAATAAGAATTATATATTTTTCTGTCTTGAATTGTTATGAAATAACTTTTATAAATAGATGATATAGGCAATATTAGAAATTTAAAATTAGATGCATTATATATATCAGTAAAATTATACTGGTTGATTATAAAATTGAAACTATGTTTATGTTAACATTTCTTCCCATAATAAAAATAATTAATAATAGTAATTAAACAATGAAAATAAATAGGATATATAATTGAAGGCAATAAATCTTCTATATAGATGTGCAGGTGATCAAATTTGAAATTATCTCAAATAATTTTAACATTTGTTTATTTTTCTTAAAGAGTAGTAAAAATAGATATTGCTTAAAAATTTTATAGGGTAAGATTGTGGTAAAATATATGCTATAATAATAGTTAAAAAAGTTGAAGTAAGGTTAAAATCATGAAAAATGTCATTCTATCAAAAGCAAGTGCTTTATGGAATTTTAAATTTATAAAAATAAATAGCAAACAAAATTATTCAAAGGTAAAAAAGAAAAGTAAACTACTCAAAATGATTCGTATTTTCAGTCGTTTGATAAAATTTTGAAAGTATTATAGTTTTAAATATTATGACACTAATGTATACAGTTTGAGAAAACTGAATAACCAATTAACTAATATTTAAATTTGACGCCGGAAAGTACTCAATAACAACTCGCCTAATGATTGGTATTGGGTCGCCCATTGATAAAACACATGGGGAAATGATTGGTATTGGGTCGCCCATTGATAAAACACATCGAAAAATGCTTGGTATAAAGTCGCCCGTGGTATTTACACGTCGGAAAAACATCGGCAATAATGTCGGAAACACGCCGGGGCGATCATCGCGCGGTGTCTTGCCGGGGGACATGAACAAGGTCGGGGCGAGATCGGAGGCGATCTCGCCCCAACCTCGCGCGTTCTGTGGGGCGATGTTCGGCCAATGGTTCGCCAACGATCTTTTGCTGCTTGGGTCTAATAGATTTATTTTGAAAATAATGAGTCAAAATATATAAAATCTTTCAGAATTATTTTCAAAATTAAATCATTATGTTACTTGTTTTTCACCTACTGATAAATGTGATTGAAATTAAAATTCACAGTTACGAGATATAAATATAATCTATACCAGAGCGTAGTTTTTTGTGAAAATAATGTGTTTGTCACATTAGGTAGCCAATTGTTCGTTTACTTTATTAACAGCATGAATTTGATAATATCAACCTGTAGTCGCTCTTTTAATATTCATCATAACTGATTATGATAACGTCAGAAACAGAGCCCTGTGACGCCTCATGGTGCTATGATTCAGTTCAGATCAGTTCAGTTCGACATGTGCTACATGCTTTGATCCATGCTCTTTTATATATATATATCTTAAAATTATTCCAAAATTTTGTATTTAAATTGTCTGTGTGAAATTTAACCTGTAAATAAATTACTGTTACACTAATTCAGATTCTTTACTGAACCCTGACCCCACAAACCAATTTTGATTAACTAGAATTTATGACAGCAAATAGAAACAACTATTTTATTCTTGTGCTATAATTATAAAGCGTTCTTATTGATTAATAGGTCCAATTGTTGAAATAGGTCCAATTGTTGAAGCTGGAAGAGGGGGGCGATGCTTCTCGAAAAGGATGGACAGAAAGGGCAGGAATCGATTGATAACTAGTCTGAGGTTCGTGAGCTTTCAAATGGGATAAAATAAAATTATTGAAACTGTATCAGTTTATAGAGGTGCGATACTTTTCTTTGATTTTCTTATTCACTTCAAATAAATGGATAGTAATGTTCAGATATGCTTTTCAAATAACTGTTTCATCAGAACATATCAAAAGCAACTTCATTGATGATATTTAAATATTTGGCTTTAGATCAATGAATTTAAGATTTCTGTATGAGTTCGAAAATTGTGATGATCATCATTTTGACAGAGATTCCCAAAATAAATTTTCGAGTATATTCAGTAAGGTAAACGATTTCAAAACTCAGTGACAGGGATATTTAATTTATATTGGTATACGATAACATAACCATCTTGAACCTTTTCGTTGATATAAAAAAAACATGCGTTGCATTGTTTTGCATTCAAATCAGAAATGCACTTATTAATGTACTAATAAAATTAGAATTTTTTTTTTATTTATTTTTTATTTCAAAGTGAAATCGTAAAAGTGCGAAGCTTTGTTAGAAAAATTTTATCTACAATTCTAAAGCCGTATATTACAATTATATTTTTACTAATTTCCAGTTTTTAGTTTTTAATATTACTAATTAGGGTTAACAATATTAATTACTACAAATATAGAGGAATGATTAATGATGTGCTTAATTCACTTTCAGATAACACTATCAATTTGAAATCAAAATTTCATTTAAAAATTCTGATTTATTGCTAGAAAAATGTTTACTTTTATCGGAAAATATACATTTATACAAAATTTAAGAAATCAAGAACATCAGGGTGTGAAAAATCCATTACGAAGTTTCATCCTTATAAACATAAAATAAATTAAACAGTGATTAATAAAAATACATTTCAGTAAACATAAATTTAAACATTTAATAGGCCTTTTATGAAGGTTATTTATGAAGTATCATTATTTTGAAACCAACATGTAACATAAGTTAAAGGGCAATAAAAAAATATCTTTTGGAAATATTTTAGCATAAAAGCATTTACAATTTTAGCCATAGTGGTTATGTAATTTTTAATTTCTAAATGTAGTTTGGTTTTGAGCATTATTATAAATTGTTTTTCACCAACAGCGCTAGGGACCGCGGTGGCCTGGTGGTAAGTTCTCGGCTTCGGAACCAGAGGGTTGCAGGTTCGTGACCCGATTCCACCGAAGAACCGTCGTGTAAGGGGGTCTGTTGCACGTTAAATCCGTCATGACCAAACGTCCTCCCACTGCTACGGTGTGGTGTGGAGAGGGGGTGCTAGCTCAGGTGTCGTCCTCGTCATCTGACCGCGGTTCAAAATTACGAGGTCCGTTTCAAAATAGCCCTAGTGTTGCTTCAAACAGGACGGTAATATAACCTTGCCAAACCAACCATCACCAACTGCACTAAGAGGTTGATTGATGTTAATTGATTATACAGCAACTGTGCAGTTAAATAAAAAATTGATGCTATAAAACGATAAATTCTATTGTCTAGTTTAAGGGCACTCTTCTATCAATCATATTTATGTAAAATAGTTTCCTTAGTTAAAAAACAAAAATAAACATTAGAATTGGAAATAGTAATTCCTATGATCTTAAGGAAAACTTTTCTTTATAAACACCCTTCATCATTCCATTAGTTTTATCAATATTTTCGAAAAGCAGAATATTTATTTCTAATTTATGGAAAGATGCAAAATTTTAAGGATAAAGTCGAAATTATTTAAATTTTATTCATAAATAAATCGAGTAATTTTAATCATATAAACTGCTTAGAATTCGGTACTCATTTAAGTTGCATATCCCGGTTTCCCTTTTGAAAAATCTACTGTCTCAAACAATATAAAGATTCTTTTTTTTTTCACTGAAGAAACCCTGGATGATAAAATTTAGAAATTAGTTACCTACTTTTTAACCACAGGAAGCAGAGATGTTTTTATTATATTGCAATAAGTATACTCAGTGCTTAAAGTGTGCATAGAGTCTGCGCATGTACTAGTTATCACTCACGTGGGAAATTTGAAACGAAATACCAAATCAACATTATTTAAAACAATTACCTTCATAATAAGAAGCCATGCATACAATTTAATTCAGCAAAAACGTATCGTATTTTGTATGTTTTATATTTGCATAAGCTCTTCAAAATCAGTAATAGATACAGCATACAGTGTTGGTTTCTTATATTTGTTTCTACCTAAAATTAGATAGAACACAGTTATAAGTACTTTCATCTCATCATTCGCCGCACGTAGATCTTCAGAATCGTCTTCGTCAAATTTTAGTCTTTCGATTTAATGGCTTCAACAACAGTATCCTCACAGTCTTTATTTTTCTCATAACATAGTCAATTTTCATGTATTGTAAAATTTTCTTCACTATTTAAATCGGAATTTTGTCAAATATCCTCATTTTTCCCAATGTTTAAAATGCTCAGAATCCCCAAAGATTTTACTACGCAAACAGCAAACTAGTTTTATGTGATATTTGATGTTAGACGTGATTGTGTTTCATCAATTGTCAACATCAAGTGGCATCGCTTACAAGAGGACGATTTTTTTCTCTAATCTCTCTAGCAATTTAAGAATTTATAAATAACTTTTTATCGATGAAAGTTAGTATGCAATTAATCTGTTTTACTAGATTCAATGTCTTAAAATATATTATGGCTCTTCTTTGCTCATTGTATCCGTCAATCATGTGAAATTAGAAGGAAGATTTATTTGTTTATTTTGATTATTTGAATAAAAATACCTTCTAAAGTGTTTGTTTTCTTACATTTTTTAAATTTCAGGTTTTATCCAAAACATTTTAATTTTGTTATTGTTTTTCTGAATGTGGTTAGTTATCAAAATAAAGCTAAATTATTATTCTTAAAGAAACTATTTTTTGGATTGCATTTTTGGATTTATAATACAATTTTTTTCTTTTATTTCAAGAACAAGAAAAGTGAATCGACAGAAAAAATTTGCTGGAACACCTCTAAAGAAAATTTTTTATTAATATTATTGAAATTAGAAAAACCCAATTCATTTAATTATCTGAAATTCAGAATATTAACCGTCTGGGATTCATTATCAGAATTTAATTATTTTTTTTAAAAAAAAAGAAAACATTCTTTGTTAGTAGTGCATATTGAATTGGTTAAGGAATTTTTGGCAACTTTGTTAGTTGCTCTTTTGACAAATTAATCCAAACATGTACAAAGACAAACACAAAATCTCATTTGAACTCCTTATTTATTCCATGAAGTTCCCTTGTCGTTAATATATGAAGAAAAAAATTTAAAAGAAAACAGCTCTCATATAAATTTTTGAAGAAGTGGGAAATTCCAAAAGCACATTCATTTGGTTCTGAATTACAATAAATGATCTGAAATCTGATCTGAGGACAAATTATATCGGTTAGAGCTCCACCCTGTAAGAATTTATTTGAACCGAAGTACTCTACTGATATTTGACATGGATATTAAAAACATGTGTAAGGAAAATACAAGGTAAGCCAGACCTTCGTCTGAATTTCAAATAAAAAAATGTGATGCTCGAAAAAAAAAATAGCAGTTTGCGGGCATAAGTTCAAAAAATCTCTGGGTTTTTTTCCCGATCAAAAATGATTCATAACATGACCAATAGGTGGCGTTCACACGTCAAACCAAGATAGTTTATGAAAATCAGCATAGCTATAAAACATAAGGCTGGAAATGGATCCATCATCCTACATACTATCGTTACTAGATTGAGTATAAGAAAGAGCAAGCTTTTCTATAAGAATGTGAATTCACGACTAAAGCATTCCTCACGGTGAAAGGAATCAAGACGAATAAAAGCTCTATTTAATTTAATGGGTTATTGAATTTAGTACGCCATTTTGAGGAAACGGTGAAGTTGGTGGATCGTCCATGAAGTGGTAGATCATACTTTACTGCGGACCTTATCCTTGTTGTGCGAAGAATCAAGAAAAATTTGGCAGACGAGACATCAACAGGGAGTTTCTATTGCACAAAAATATTTTTAATCCACTTTTAAAAAAATTTAAATATCAATAATATCAAGTTTTCCGACAAATTCTTTCTCTATGTTAATAATTTTTTAAAAATATTTTAAAGTACATTTTACAACAAAATTTTTCATTGCTTTAGTGGCTGAGTTTATATTCGCAATCGTTACGGCGATAACAAATCTATTTTTTAATGTATTTATATGTATTTTATGTAATTGCTGCTATATGATTCAAAACAAATTTTGAAAATAGAACAGACGACTCAAGTCTAAATAATTTTCATCTTACAATATTTTGTTGGAAAAGTTCGGATCTGCTTAAAATTTTGTTTCGTCTACTAATCCCTTAATTATAAGATGGCTTTTATAAAAACTTGAATTTCAGTGGTTTAAATAAACAGTGAAAAAACATCTTCCCTTTTTGCATATACGTAATTTTCCAATGGTGTCTTAATTGTACGATAGTATATTTATTTTTTTAGCGTCAAGGTTTTCCTTTATTCAGTTAATTATTATAAAAAATAAATTTAAGGACATCCTTGATTAGCGACACTTTTCCCCCTCTGTTTTGAGTCATTTTCAAATTAACTTTTCTTTTTGTACCTTTAATGCAAAGAAAATTATTCCCTATAGTATCCTGTTTGTATTTCCTTTAAAAAGATTATACTTGTGGATAATGATTATTTATACCGTTACATTATTCAAAAGCAGGAGTTTTTGAAAAGAAAAATTTCAAACCAAGAAAAGATGGAAGAACGATTTCAAACCAATATTTCTGCTTAGAAGTTTTCTAAAAATGTATAAGAAAAACGTAAATTACAAAGCGTTATTGATATTAGCTACTTTTAATTAAAGCACGCATAGAAGGCGAAAGATTAACGAACATAATAACCTGAAAGATTATTAGTCCAGTTGAATCGTCATTGGAAATTGTAGAAAAAATACAGAATAGCAAATTTATTGATTTAAGTTGTTGAGACGACTCTGCGAAACACGCCACTGAATTTGTGTCCGAATTAGTTACTGGATAAAAAGTTGAGGGCGGATGGAAGAATATTTCAGGCAAAAGATTCGGGTCTCCTTTAAATTTTATTTGGTCTATTGATCCTTTAATTATAAGATGGCATCTATAAAAACTTGAATTTTAACGGGAACTCTGATTTTAATATGAGTTAAAAATGTATTGCGAAAGAAAATTCTCGCAAAAGAATTTAAATTAAAAATTTAAAAATATTTCCGCTATTCTAAATAATAAAAATAATTGCTTTATAGTTAAGAGCAAATAATATACACAAAAGATTCCGAATTGAAATGGCAAGTAGTAGCAGTATTTCGTGTGAACGTTGAGCATTATGTGTTCAATATGTATATTCTGTGTGAAGTCGATAGTCGTGCTGCCATCTACTGGAATAATAAGGGCTTAAACTCTCAGAAAGCTAAATTGTTTTGATCTCAAAATAAATAATAAATGCACATTTATTTAATATATACTGCTTTGTTATATTTTTATTAAAGATCGATAATCTTTTTCAGATCATTTTAAATAAATTTTAAAACTTTTCTTCAAGTTTTTTTTTTATAGTTACAAAATAATGGCTAATTTTTTTAATAAAATTATTTTTTCTTCATATAAGAGTTGAAATGGAAATTCGATTGAGATAAGGAAGTCTTATGATTAATTTTCAGCACATTTATTGTTTTCACATCCAGTATTCTTCAATTAAAATGCATTCTTTCTTTTTTTTTTTTTAATCATACAATCGCAATGTTTTTGAATGTATAATAAAAAAAAAGCTTTTTCTTCAAGAAATACACACAAAATGTGAATAAATATTCATCTGAAGTCATTGCGTAAGGTTGGTTCATTTAAAACAATGAAATACTAAAATATTAATAATTGAATATTGAACAGAATTTTAATTATAAACAAATAAAAAAAAATGGGATAGAGTTTGTGACTCTAAATTCACTTTCTTTAGACATTTTTCGTAATAGATATTTAAATTCTGAGAATAAAAAAGTTAATTTAAGCCAAATATCTCATATAAAACTTTAAAAAAACAGACTAATATTGCTACTGTTAGTAAATATATGTTCCCAAGGCGATGTCCAAGTATAATCTATTGACAGTACAGCCATCTCTCGAGTAAAATTATTTCTATTATTATTTTGGTCAAATAACAAATAGCACATTTAAAAGGTTCTTATAAAAAATAGTTCGAAATTTTCCTGTGCAAAAAATGATGCTCGGAAATTTAAAATACTTCTGTTATAAATAATGAAATTTAATTAACATCAAAATAATAATGCTGTAAAAAATACAAAATGCGTGTAATTTTAGGAATTGTTAACATTATACTGGCTGAATGGTATTATTTGTACCTGTAAAACAGGTTAAAAATATTAACTTTTTTCCAAATCTATTTTTTTTCTGCTTTTTTGACAAAACCAAATATCTGTTGATAATAGTACATAATAAACTTTTTAACCATAATAAACTTTGTCATAAAATATAAACCTTTTTAACATTTACATTATTAAATAAAAGTCTTTGATGCAGAGCTGAATGCTGGAAAATACAGACGAATTTACATTTTGCAAATAATAATATAATATAAAATATTTTACATGTCATTAAAATATTTTAACTAAATTTTTATCTTATTTTTGAGACTTAATAAACGTTTTGAATGCATTATCTGGTCGGATATTCATCACATGGCAATTAATAAATTGATCTTAATTAACTATTAAAAAGACGTAAAATAAAAAAACAAAATAATTTATATATTTGGCCACAATTTTGCTTGTGTGGCATTTTTATCACATTGTAATATAATTTTATAAACCATTTAAATTAAACAATGTTCAGAATGAATCTTATCCCTATAAGCCCACATATATTGTACAATATTGTATGATATTAAACAATATTTACAATATTTTATAACCTCATTCAACAGGGTGTGCTCACTAGAATTCCATCGTATCTGAAGCCATGCAGACGTTTAAACATGAAGCCACGATACAATCCCACTCAATATTTGCTGCAAGAATACCCCATAGGTAATCAGACACACAAACTAGAAACAATGAATCAACTCTTTCACTTTGAGGCTTCCTGGATCATCATACAGTAGAATAATGCCTTTAGAAAGATCTACTTAGATCTATATATTCGCCAGCAGGTTTTCAGCTCCATTAGTTATATCTTAAAAGTAGAAATTTTATTTTAAATTGAAGTGTAAATAATCTTCTTGTAGATTGGATTGATAAAAAGTTACTTATCAAATTCCAAAGGGATAAGTTCAAAAATGATTTCTTTAACAGAAGAGATGATAACAGCATACTTCATTAAATCTTTAATTGGTTGGATTTTTATCCAAATCAACTGGCCATTTACTTTTTTGCTTAGTTAATATTCAAATTCTTTAATGAAGTGATCAATCGCTACCACTGTTTTTCCACAATGACACTTGCCATCTTCCCCAAAAAAAGTATGTCTTGGCTAGTCCTAAAATTCCAGTTTTCTGAAAAAAAGTCACTTTATATACAATAAAAACCAACTTTTAAAAATATTCTTTTGCTTATAAACATTATTCTAAAAAACCTGCTGCTATTCTTTTTTATTACTAAATCTGTTTTCTTTTCTAATCTGAACAATATATCTGTTATAGTAAATATCTATTTCATTTGAAAGAAAAGCTGCTTTCGCCAATTTATCTGATTTTTTTCCTTTCTATTTCGTGTGCTCGAACCGAAATTGGTTGCAAATCAGTTCTTTCTTTATGGCAGTCATGCAAAAAATCTAAATTTAGTAAATATTATTCGCTAGTCATATCATGGGATTTGTAACCTTATCCGAAGTCCATAACCCATATTTTGAGGGACCTACATTAGAGCATATGCGAGAAAGTTTCAGACTGGCCATCCCGCTGGTTACTGTTAGAAATTGTGGAATGTCCCGTAACAAAACTTATTGTAAATTTTTTGGATAATTTAAATTTTTTGTCAAAAATTAGCTTTTATTCAATAAAAGTAATTGATATTTTACCAAATACATAATCAGATTCATAAATTTATCGATGATGTCAGTTTATTTTCGTTCATTATTCGACAAATGCGCCTCTTCAATTCAATTTTAAGATTCATTTCTACATCTTGCAACGGTAAAAACAATAATTTAAAAAAGTAGCTCATATCCGAAATTTGAAAGCTGCTATCGCAAATTTCAAGTTTTCATGTAAGAACATCGTTATTTTTAAATCACTTGGCATCAGTCCGACAGAAAAACATCAATTCTCACATGACTCATATTTTGCAATCACCAATGTACAGTGATGATTTTTAACCATCTCAAAATCAATCGAATTCTAAACTTTTTTTCTGGAGGCCAGAATTTTTTTCGGAAAAAATTGGTTTAAACTAGTTTCAAACAATGACGTGACTATCAAATCACGCGTATGTTAATATTTGGAAAACGATGGTTTTTTAAAAATCAAAATCGTAGGAGCTCCAAAAGTTTTTTTACCAGTTTGACAATTTTGAAAATTGTTATGTTTTCTAACTTTACATGCTTATAGAAAGCATTGCTTTTCACAAAATGCAAACTTTTATATGTCATTTTAAAGAGAATTTAATGCTGATTTCAATACAAAAAATAAAATTAAAATATTTGCAATACAAAAAAGTTATTCTTACTTTAATCTGAATAATAAAGACAGTGATGAAGTGGATTGTAAATTCTAACTTTCCTGGCAAATCACTGTTCCTGTTCCGCGAACTAATCAGATGTCAATAACTCCTAGTAGAAGTTGACATCATGTTTAAAGTTGAAACAAGTCATTATAGTGCTTTTTTTCAATAGAACCTGTTTTTTATGTAATAAAATTGCGTTAGAAATTTTGTTAAACTTTTTAATATATGTTTGGAATTTTTGTAAATATTTCAAATATTTAGTCAAGAAGCAATGACTTCAAATGAAACAATAGATTTGACACCTAGAAAGAGAATTAAGAATATTGTGTTACATGAATGTGGTCTTTTCTATGCTGTAATTGCAAGACAAGTGGAGACATCTGGAGTCCAAAAGTTTTGTTTACGATATCAGGAGACAGATTCAGTAAAAAGTAAAGCACGAAATGGCCGAAAAAGTTGCACCACATGTGTTGATGACAGAAGAATAAAAAGACTATGTCACCAAGATAGAAGAATGTCATCAGCGTCCCTCACAAGTCAATTGAATGATGCTTGCATTTAAGTCAGTTCAAAAACAATAAGGAACATATTATTAGATGTTTTGCCTAAGAGGTGGAATTCATCGGAAAAATCCTTATCTCAGTTTACAACAGCTTATAAAAAGATTACAGTGGGCAAAGGAATGTATTAAATGGACAGATGATCAGTGATCACAAGTTATACGGAGTGATGAAGCAAAGATTTTGTTATTCGGTAGTGATGTCGAAAACATGTAAGACATAGCATAGGCGAAGAGCTACATCCTGACTGCATTCAGGCAACTGTAAAGAATTCAGTTAGTGTTATGACTTGGTCATGCGTATCAGCAGGTGGTATTGGCCTCCTTCATTTTATCGATGGGACATTAATTGCAAGAAAATACATTGACACTATTCTAGAGCCAAAACTTATATCTTCCATCAGTGATATGTTTCCCAACTACGCATCATTTATTTTTCAACAGGATTCAGCTGCTTGCCACACAGCAAAAATATCGAAAGTGTCGTTTAGTACAAAGAGCATTGAATTGTTATCATAGTCAGGAAACAGTCCTGACTTCAATACTATTGAGAACTTATAGCGCCGTTTGAAAACTCTTATGCATATAAAGCGTTCATCAAATAAAAGAGAATTAATTGAGGCTATAATTGTTTCCTGGCATCATGTAATAATGAAGAAAGAGCTTAAAACTCTCGTCAGCTCAATGAAACATCAGTATGAAGCTGTAATCATAATAAAGCTCAATGTGTGTGTGTGTGTGTGTTGGCACTCTACAGGCCAGACCATTTTACCTACAGCTACCAAATTTGGCACCGTGTATACCTTGGATGTCGAGAATGTGCAACTGGGGGTTATTTTTTCGAATTTATAATTAGAATTTTATTTATTTAAAAATTAAGTGAAATTTTGGCGTGTTTCTGCTATAACTTCCGAAACTATTACCGGCCAAAAAAGATTTTTACATCAAGTTAAAGATCCAAAATTTATCTTTTAAATGATACCAATGTTTTAATCTTAAAATTAAATTTCTATTTTTAATGAATTTTTAAATAAATATTTTAAATATATTTTTCAACAATTTTTTTTTGTACAAAATAAAAATTAAATTTAAGCTGCACGAGCACGTTTCGAATTCATGGGAAAAATTAGCTTTTTTCAAAGTTTTGCCATCACATTGATTAAAGCTCCAATTAAAAATAAATTAAATATTTTTGGAAATGAAATCTTTAAAAATATAATTTTCGGCACGTGTCTGTAGGAAATGAAACAAATAAGAAATATTATTTTTTCTAAAAAATAAATTCAAGAAAAATTATTTTATGATCTTTTATACTCTCTATATTATTAATCCAATAAATCAGTTTTATTTTAAGGCAAGTTTTGTTTAATATGAACAGGATATCCATTCAAATCAGGGCCACACAGCTAATTTGTAAACCTTTAGTAAGACACAAATCTGCTAATATGGTCTAAATGGAAAATGATTATATTTTATGTAACACGATTCAATAAATGCTGTAATAAATAACGAATTTTTGATTTTACATAAAGATTCTGCTGTGGAAATCACGATTATCAATCACTTAAACTAACGGATTTATGAAAATTTGAATATCACTATTCAATAAAAAAAGGATAATTTTAGATTTTCCATCGATAAATAAAATAAAAACCTTGGTTTTATTAAAAAATATCTTTATATTAATTGCAATTTCATCATTTCCACTTTAAATTAAAGTTGAAGTTTTACAGGAAATGACAACAAATTAGCAAAATATATATAGTAAATTGAACGAAACGATCTAAACAACAGTATAAGTTTGGTATGAGTATCAAAATTTGAAGATTAAAATTGTTTTGTTTGAGAATCTATTAAGATACCAGTTACTTAAAATATTTAATTGAAAATTGTAGCGAGTGGTAATACTGGAGAACCGGCTGGTCGCCAAAGGCGGCTAGTAAAGAATAAAGGCTATCCTACTAAGTTCTGCTAACTCATTTCAATCGTCAGCCTCTAATATATCTCGATAATTATTGATTGCTTTATAATATATTTAAAATCATTTGAGTGGTCTCCGCTGAACTTTATCACATATTCTCTAATAAAGGTACTATCCCTTCTCAGTCGGTAGACACTGGGTTAAAGGCGCGAATGTCTTGCTGATCACTAGCAAAAAAATATGAATCTTTGGCTTGAATCTAGCATTTTTACTGAATCTATCATGCTCTCTTTGGCACTTAATCCCTGGCATGCGGTTAATCTTTATTTTCTGGTCCTTGAAAATCGAAAAGTAATTTTGGACCATTTTTTTCGCCCTATTGAAATCCAAATTCGACAAGAAACTGCAATTATAGTCACAAGAACACACAACAAATTTCATTTATTTAGTCAGTTTGTTTCGTGTGTTATTGTGGTTATATACATGTGGAAGGACAGATCAATTGACCTACAGTCGTTAGTCAGATTTGATTCAAAATTTTATAAGAATCTATATCTGATATGCCAAAGCTATGTACCAGATTTAATTCATATAGTTCTTTACATTTAGTAATTAGACATGACATGTGAGTGTTCTCTTGTACTTGGAAAACCGAACAGACAATTTCTCTGCATGAATTTCGTTCAAAATTTCATTGAAATCTACTAATTTAATGTTAAATCTGTATACCGAATTTCATTTGTCTGCAGCAAAAACGGTTTTGAATATTTTGACAGACGGATAGCCCTAATTTAAAAGGAAAATGCTTTCTGACTCAGAGAGTTCCGAAACGTGGAGATTCGTTAAAATATCGAGTTCGAATGTTTTGACAATTTTAATACTTTCTCTCTATATATTTCGAATGCGAGAAAATTAAAATAATTTTTTAATTCATTCGAACAGGCTATCTCTGTATTTTCCGGGAAGAGCTATATGGTGTGTTATTATGACCATATAAGTGTTCTGAAACATGACTCCTTTGGAGTATATTATTGGAGTAGCCTCTTCGAAATTTCCTTGCAAGCTCCTAAATTAATGTAGTTCACTCCCTCCATCGGCCTAAAAATTTTGTATCTTGATGAAGGCAATGAATAAAATAAGGGTTCCTTCATTTTCAGATTGCCGTACATGAGCATTTTGTGCTTCGCAGTAGTATAGTGAAGAAACCCAAATAAGCATTTCCACCATGCGACTGAAACCACAATTTAGTGGATAAATACAATTTTAATAGCAAAATCACATGCTTAATTTCATTTATTTTTGCCATTACGTTTTAGAGTTATCATGTATACACACATGTGAATGTACAGACCAGCAAACAGTTAATTCATTATTGGATTTGATCTAAAGTTAGATACGGAACTACACATTGATTTTTTAAACTATGCATTGCATTTTATTTATTTTATTATGTTATTACTCTTTATGTTCTGTTGATATTGTGTTCAGACGGTCAGATTGATAAAATTCTTTAGAATGAGTTTCATTCAACATTTATTGGAAACTTATAAATTTGGTGCAAAGACCACATTCAAATTTCAGTAGTATGACCAAAGCTTTTTTTTTTTTTTTTTTGCTATTGTATTTGCAGACAGACGGACCTAATTTCAAAAAATATGTCTTTCCAATTCAGATAAGTCTGCAAAGTGAAGATTCGTCGAAATCTAGGGGTTGAATTTTTTTAGCGATTACAGTATTTTCTTTTTGTATACCTTATACATGAGAATTAAAAAAATGATGTATTTGAATAGAATTGCATTTTAAACACTTCTAATCTAAAATTTATACATTTGCATTGAGGTTGTTTTCTATATGTTCCTATGCATCCCAAGATGCATAGAAAATACGTATCATTCACAAATATTACAATTTGCAAACTCTTTCATCACGTCACTACAATTAGAGTTCGTTAATATACTTATGAATGCAATACTGCTTTCAATATCTTTTTTTTTAAAAAAAAAACATGAAGATTTTCAAACATAGGGCTTGTATGGGCTGCGGTGTCTTTATGACAGAATCTTGTATTCAAAGCCGAAGAGTAGGCTCGACACAAGGTTTCAGGAAAAATATAACATATCTAAGGGATTACGAAAATATTTCAAAGGCAAGCAGCCTCCTCATAGTATGGTGTGGAAATTTGACGAGGAAAGAAATATCATTACAGGTGCCATTCTTGTTTTCAAAACAAATAACAAGAAATGCCCAATAATATTTGTAAGACATCTTCACAATATTGTTTTGAATTTAGAATAATGAACAACATCGTATTGGTGCCATAGAATATGTTGTGCTAATATGGGGAAATCAAATTAAAATCTTTGAAAAATGGAATACGTATCGAACTAAACTAAACTATTTTGAGAGACCTACGTTCAGTTGTATAACAAACTGACTCGACTCCATATCGGACATATACGTTTTACTCATGAGCATTTTCTTTTTCAGAGATAGAGTCCCTAATGCCATATTATTGTAAACCATATTTCAGTCATATGCAACGCCTTTAATTCCATCACTGTGTAATTTTTCAACTCATTGACCCTAACCCTTGCAAGACTTGGTAAGTAAAAAACACTACTCAAATATTTTTAATTACTTAAAAACCATTCGTTTATTAAATTGTTTTTGATACATCTATCTTTTACTGATATTCGATACTTTGTCCTCTACGTTCTTTTTTGTTAGTATTTTTAATATTTTCTCAGTATTATTATTTCATATATTCATATATAAAGTTTTTTCATATATTAGTAGCTTAATCGAACAAGTGCTTTTAATTTTGCATTTTTCCCTCTTGTTATTGTATTTATTTTATTTTTAACCGTTCATAGCGCAATTTAGTCGAGGTCAGCTCTTGCGCCCTAAAACCAAACCAAACCTTACCTTCATTTCAAGTTAGGATACTATTCTAGCTAGGCACTTACAGAACACTTCTGAGTATTCGGCCTAATGTGGCAGAAGGGCAAGCCGGATAGGCCAGAGTTCTATTCTAATTTCTTTGCCCACCCATACCAGAAAACAACATTTTTATGCCAAAACTCATTGTTTTAATACGTATTTTCTCACTTCTTATTGAGTAATAAGCCCTCCATTTATCTTAAGGCATATAGAATGTGAACGCGGCCGCGACCCATTGAATCATAGAAGAAGTTGGCGGTAACGTGTCGAGTTAAAATAGAATGCTCCGTACTCCGTCTTTATATATTTTTATATACTACAATGCATGTTTTTAGAATTTGTAAGAGAAAAAAGTAAATTAAAGGATATAAACTTCTCACGTTTTAACATAAATTTTGTAATGCCTAACTTTAATGCAGGAAACATAAACAAAACATTAAAGTAAATCGCAGGTCTATTTCTTAAGAAAATTGCCTCAAATTGATGTTATTTTCACTGATAAATGATTACATAGATATGAAAAGGTATCTCTAAGCGTCAAAACTTACTTTAAGTTTTTGAAAAAGTCCTTAATAGATGGCTGCTTCTGCAATGCCTTGCTTACCTCTTTTGATTTCGATAAAAATAAACGGGACCGGATAGCACCGAAGCCAGATAGTAGCGAAGCTGATACTCAGAAGAGTACTACTGTATATGAAATACTTCATTAACTAGGCTGTAATATCAAAATGAGAAATTAAGATAGTTTTAAGTACAATGAATCAATCTTATTCAACAATGTACTCTAATTTAAGCACTACTTTAGTAAATGTAAATCCTGGTCCCCAAAGAAAAAAAAATCTCCAATTTCTCAGCCGAAAGACATCATCCGCCTGGAAAGAGACAAAAGAAATTTTATTTTCCCTTTTGTGGCGCTATTCTCACAGGTTCACTTTGAAAAAATCACTCTCGAAAAAGAAAGACAAAGAAGACAAAAGAACAACCATAAAAGGTGGAGTATTTTTTCTTCTTCATTCTTTTGAGAACAGGGAGTTTAACAAAAGTAAATTTCTCTTGGGACACAGGACAATGGAGTGTGAAAATAACCATAAAATTCTGGCATACAAAAATACAATACAGTCTTGGGATATTATTGCACTTCCCAGAAGAAACGGCTCGCCAACAGCACAGTATTTTATGAACTCTTCGATGAACAATAAATTAATTTTAAACTTGCTAAATAATATTGATTGAACAGGGAAAAAAATTATAATATCAGTTTTCATTTCAAAACTTCTTTCTTTTTTTTTTTCAAAACTGTGTGTGTGGGGGGGGGACATTTCTGTTGCATGCCATTACATTGAATTCTTTTTTTATATAAACCTAAATTATTTGAATGTGAATAACGACTTTTACTATTTGTAATACAACTGGTAACAACAAACACGTAGATGTGATGAATGAAAGTACCCTTCTGAACAATAAACAGCTTTGCATAAGATTATAAGTAGCTATTTTCAAACTTAAATTAAATTATTGTATAACCTTCTGAATGCTATTAACCTCTTACGTGACTTGCTCATTTTATTATCTAATTAGATGGCACTTTCTGTTGCGGGAATGTTCCATCTCTGAGAATCAATTAAGAATCTGCAGATTACTCTAAGAATTTGTGGATTATGAGAAATTTCTGTATCGGATTATAACGTCTGAATGATTTGAATTCAATGTCTATGTTTGAATCGATTTCTATATGACGCACGAACACGACGATAAAGGGATTAAAAAGGATAAGTACAAGTTAATACAAAATGTCAGTGGGTAATATAAAATTTGGTAAATGAAATTATCTTTCTTCTGATTATAATCCTGCTTATAATTCTTCCTCTTTGATAATTTATCTTCCAATATGTATGTATGTGCGTGTGAGCGCGCGAGCGCGCAATGGAGTCTCTTTCTCTCCCGATGTGTGTTTCTGCACGTGCTCGTACGCGCGTATCTTACATGTGCACATCTCTCTCTCTCTCTCTCTCTCTCTCTCTCT
>JAPMOR010004592.1:0-61817 GCA_026543865.1 Argiope aurantia | reverse complement strand
TTAACAAAATTTTTTGTTTCCTTGCAGTAGATTATTCTCTATCCATATTTTTCAAGACCATTCAAATAAATTCTGATTCGTTAGAAGAACTAAAGTCAATTATCAACGAGTAGTGACCCATTAACAGAAAAAAAAATGCAATGCTAAAGAAAAATAATGCTTAAAGCAAATATAAACAGTAACCTCCAAATGAAATGAAAATATTATGTATTAGCAGATATCAGCTCATTAGTCTCATTTGTGATCTCATAACTAATTTTTATTTTTTTAATTTGTCTCATCCTCTATCATGCAAATAAATATATTTCTGTATATGCACTTGCATGCGATTGTGAGTCTGTGTGTGTATTGGCGTTTTGACGTTTGAACATTTGAATAAGAATGTGATGATGCATGGGCTACAATACTCATCAAATTTACTAAATAATGATCAGAATCGCTAAGAGTGATATTTAATCTAGTTTATTTAATTTAATGAAGTTTCATGAAGACAATTTCAGGGTAAATCTCATATGTTTGAAAGATCGTTAAATGTCAAGCATGGCATCTGAGTCGACAAGCTCCCTTCTTCTATATTCCATACCACAGTTAAGGGAGGACTTTAGGTCTCGACAGCTTAAGGTAAGTGACTACATTGAAAAAATGATTGTTGGAGTGAATGTCGAAAATATTTTTCTTCAATAATTTTGATCTCAGTGGAACTTTCTTTATAAAACTGTTCGAAATTTGTTTCTGCGTTTATTCTATGATAGATTCCAATTTTGATGACGTATGTTTCAAAGCTATACAGACATCTTAAATGCGCTTTTCTTAAATTCTAAATTTTAATAAAATTTTCTTGGGAAAGAACTTCATAAGTTCAAATCTAATGTATAATGTTTTGTTTAAATTTATATTCTTAACTTCTCAATACATTCTATAATTTCTGAACAATAAAATAAATAAACTATAATTTTAAAATGTACCGCTGATTTACTGCTGCATAATGTGTAGAAAAAAATTGGGAAACTTCATGTTTTTTAAAGTCGAACCCCCAGTATTGAATGACTAGATAAAAATATGCTCTATTTCTTAGTTTAAGAGCTTGGTAATATTTTTATTAAGTTAACTGCAAGATTTTGAACAAATCATTTTAAAGTGACTAGATTAGGATTTGTTTTGCTTTATACCTTTTTTAACTAAAAAAAAAAAAAAAACATGCATTTTTTTTTCCAAGTTTCAAATTATTTTTAGCTTTTAATTGATATTTTTTGTTTCAAAAACATTTTTTAAATCTCTTTTTTTTTGTTAAAATACAAAAATATAAACATTTTATACGATTTTTCAGAAACTTTATTTCATACTTAGTAACTCACATACCTTAAATGTACGAGATTCTCATTTATTGGTATCGATTAATTATCAATTGTATTGTTGAAAAAAAAGTAGAAAGGCATAAATAAAATGAAAAATATTTTTAAAATGCTTTTAATAGTATACTAAAAATCCAGAAAATGAATTTTTTTATTAAAAAAATATGGAGGAGGAAATCAAAATTTTGAAAACTTCAGCTGCTGAAAACGATACTAAAAAATAAAAAAAAATTAACAGAAAGGAAAAACAACGTAAGATTTTAAAAACAACTGAAATATTTTATAAATATGATCAAAATTCACATTTACATTTCACAGGGTTTCAACCTTTTGTTATTCTTGTTTTAGATTATTTTCTTCTTTTTAAAATTCTATTAACTGTGTCTTTTTTATTTTTGTCTTATTTTTTATCTCATTAATAATTTTCAGTATTTTCTTCCCGAAAGTTAATACATTAGGGAAGGCAATTTTATCAACTTAAAAAAAAAATTCTAATCTTTAATTTGCTAGGCTTTAGTTCTACAGTTGTTAAAAGCATTCTAAATATATAAATAATACTTTTCTATGCAGTTTTAAATAAGAGTTTTGGGAGTTGGAGAGGATATTTTAAAATATTTTAATAAAATAACAATGTCGATTATTCATGTTCTAAAACTAAAATAATTAAAAAAAATTTGCTCAAAATATTTCACATAAAGAAGCTTCATTATATTATTATTTTTATTCCCCATAGTTCCTTCTACCATAGCTTGTAAATACTCCTTATTTTTTTCAAATGAAAATAATTTTATTTGCATTATATATTAATTTGAAATTACGTAGAATTTGCACTGACTCATTATTTTATTCAATACGTTTATTTGCAAGAATTATCTTGGGAAATAATAAGTTTTCTTCATAAAAGCATTATAATTAAATGTTAAATGCATTCAAGCGATTGAGCATATTGAATTAAATAATAATAATGCACAAATTACAGAAATTTCGGATTTTGGAAATCATGAAGCATAAATTATTTTTAAGCATTTTGAAAAGATATATTCATTAATTGTGCAAATAACAATTTGTAAATACTCATTAATTTTCTAGAATAAATGAATACGAATAATTGAACGATTGGATATTTATTATTGAGAAAAATATGTTATATCAAGCAATGTTGTGAAACTAAAGCAAAGATAATTCTATTTTCCTAATTATTCTGTTATTGTGAATAAAACTCGCAAAAAATAAGAAATGACGGAGAAAGAAACAAAAGATTTTAGCTTTCTTGACAATTATAAAACTCGTCCAAAATATATCTGTAATTTTAAAGCTAAATTCCTAGATAAATTTAACTTCCCAAATTAATTACCGTGAATAAATCCGCTAAAATAAAACAATGGTTGCATTCTTTTTGATATCTTAATATAATAAATATTTATTAGAAATGGCAAAATTTAAATATTAGAAATCTATAAAAATAGAATAAATTTTATTTGTTGAATGTTTCTTTATATTGAAAGAAATTGGCTACTTTTCCAGATTAATTGTTTCTTTTTACTTTCTCATGCACAAAATATGGAGAAAATATAGTTGCCATCAAAAAATTCCGTCAAATTGACGGATTTCCATGTTTTAGATCTCCCTGAGTTTGAAAAACACATTTTTTTTAAATGTCCGTCCGCCTGTCTGCAACAAATGTAATGCAAAAACGCTTAGAGTTAGATGAATGGAATTTGGTATGCGGGCTTAAAACAAATTTCTAGATTTCTATCAACCTTTGAGTAAAATCGATTCAGAGGATTGTCTGTCCGACTATTCGAATATAAGTTAGCACGATAAGTACACAACGAGGATAGATAGGTAGATAAAATACAGTACATAGAGTTAACATCGTTAGTTTAGACATCTATCAAATTTTGAGCGAAATACAACAGGAGACTGACCATCTGCCCGTCGTATAAACTTGTAAACGTAATAATTGAGAAACGCAGTGACTTGAATATATCACGTTTGGTAAGCGATTTTGTGAATTTAAGTGAAGTTTTAAATCAAATTTTTTGTCTCAGTCGTTGGGGGAAAACACGTCTGAAACCCAAATTTGATTTTTGGATACTTTTGACTGCATATCAGAGATTAATTGCCAAGACACTCGCCAATGATCATACGCTAGATTCAGTAAAATTCACTAAATTCATGCCAAAATTTAATATTCCATAGCTATTGTTCGCTAATGCCATGCAAGGTATTCATTGAGATAAAAAAAAACTATGCGAGAAAGTTTTGGGGAGACCATTTACGCTAGTTTTTCTTGCAGAATGTAGAAGATTTAAGAAGCAAGTATTAACTCAAAGATGATCCTTGCAGTCTGTCTTCTAATCAAATGTGCGAGATGAGTCTCAAAATCAGATTTCGGTGGGTTTTTGTTTTGTTTTCTTTTCCAAAATAGAGCATTATTATAACTTAAGGTCACCTTTGAAGTTAATGTAATTAAATAAGAAAAAAAAAAGTGAATCTCTAATGAAAATAAATTTAACAGCATTTATTTTTCAAAAATAATTTTAACATTTAATGATGACATTTCAGTAAATTATTAAATACATTTCTAATTATGTTCAAAGAATATTTTACAAACTGAATTATATATTTTCCTAGAATCCGCGGAATTCGATTCCATAAAACCATTATTTGTAATTTTCTATCTTTTACATTTCATTAAAACATAGAAAAAATTCTCAGTAAAAGGAAACGACTACATCAATCATTGTGTTAACGATAAGTGTATAACATTTTATACTTTTTTAATGGAAAACAGAATTTAATACTTAGCTCCAAAAATCCTTTCCATTTAAGGCTTATAATCTTAAAAACTATTTTATATTACTTCGGAAACAACATTCCTTCTTAATACACGTTTTGAAAACTATATCAAGTTACTCAAATACAATGAGAAAAACTTTGAAAAATTTATTTTATCAATATTAATAGAGCTTTAAAGAAAATTACAATTTCGAAGAATAACAATATACTTAAAAATCCTCTGTTAGAAATACAATAAGTTATATGAAGCCGAAGAAACCACCAAAAATATTCTATTTACTCAAAAATTGAATTAAAGTAATTTTAATTTTAATTATATATAAGTCCTTTTTAAAATTAATCCAGGAATATTTCGAAAAAATCGAAGTTAAAAAAATTTGCTCTAAAATAACAATAGCAAGGGGGAAAAAAACGATCATTTTAAATCTAAAAACGGCAGAAAAGATATTTTTAATATTTAGAACTTTTTATAAATAATATCTAGTTGATAAAAAACAATAAACAGTTAATAAGTAATAATAATATTAATCAAAGGTTTCATTCAATAAATAGGAGCAGCTATGTGATGAAATAAACAGTTTACAGCATTTTCGATGCAACATTTGAGCAATGAAACTCAACTAAATTATTCAACTAACATCTATGTGTTGACATTTTTTCAACTAACATCTATGTGTTGACATTTTAAAAAACCTAAAAAAAAAATTTCTTTTGACTTTTTCATTACATACATTGTGGGAAAGTGAGTTATAGATTTTAAAATTTATAAACCTACCATTACTGAGGACATAATTTATACATCTACTTAACAAAAACAATTAAGGAACAGTTTTTGACGTAATTATTTTATTTTAACTTCGAATTTATCAAAATCAAGTTGAATTATAGGTTTTATAGTAAATGCTATTTTAATAAGAAATTCAAAGGACCAGAAAATAATTAAAAAAAAATCGAATTAAATATGTTCTTCTGCAATTGTAAATAAAGTCACGGAAAAGAATTTTTTTATTGAAAAAAAAACTATCATAAAGAATCCTAATTTTAAAAAAAGGTACTCAAATGGATAAAATTGTCTTTTATAAAAGCTTTGTATAATCCTTAAAGATGAAACGAGTGTCCATTTAAATTAATTTCTTTTTGACAAACGTAAGATTGTTTTAAAACTCTAAAAACTCTACTCAGTCAAAAGAATTAAGAGGTGAGCTAATTAAGTGTGTCGGAATATTTTTTGTCAGTTTTGTCACAGCTGTATAATTAAATGAAAGAAAATAAAAGAAATATTTCTCTCGTTATATTACTTAGAAAAACATTGAAATGAAACGACTAATTAGCTTCTTAATCCTGCACTGAAGATTCATTCGACATGGAGATTTCGAATAATGAAGTCTCTTTTATTTTATTTTCTTTTTGTTCTTGCATATAAATAATTTTGCGATTTCTTTTTGCGAAATTTCTCGTTGATACAATTTGAGTCGATGTAAACTTTAACATTTCAAAATCTTTGAATTTCGGCTTGGAATCTTTGAATAAAATAAAGTTCCATTGAATCGAAATTTTAATATTCCAAAGCAATGAAATGGCATTCAGAATAGAGCAAACGATTTTGAAAAGTATTATCTACAAAATAATAATAATAATAAATAAATAAATAGTGCAAACGATTTCGTCTAGTATCATCTACGAAATAATAAATAAATAAATAAATAGTACAACGATTTCGTCTTGTATCATATACAAAGAAATTATACTAATAATAAATAAATAAATAAATTTTTCTCTGTAAGTGACAATGAAATATATAGAGATAAGTCTATTGCCAATGTTTAAGCTATAAAACATTATCCTTCTATTTGCGAAATTTCATGTTATTACTTTTCACGTTCAAGCAATTTGAATGGATATGAAAACTTTAGCAATTCACAATGTTTCAATTTCACAGAATATAAAATTTGATACTCCAATAAAATAAATTTCGACTGAATAATAAATTTTTAATATTCGAGCTTAATAAAATTTGATCGAATAAAATTTTGTAATATTACAAAGTAATAAAATGGAACCCAAATAGTCTAAATATTTTCATTTAACATTATAAATAAAGCAACATTTGTTTTTGTAAATTAATACTGATAAGTTCAGAGAATAAAGTATTGCCAATACATGAAAGATGATATTGTTTAAGCATTTTTATTATTGAGCAGAAAGTGGTGCTTCTCTTTCAAATGATTTTTTTTATTTCAGCTTAATTAAAAATGTTTCTTTGAATTCTATTCAAAAATTAGCTTCGATTAGTTTCGGAATTAAATTCGACTGCGAAAGATCATTAATTATATGATTAATTTTATAAATTCTTTTATTTCAAATTTGTTCCCTGATTTGACTACATGTAGAGTAACATAAAAAAAGTGTTTAAGATAAACATACATAAACAAATAATTCTACAAAAGAACATGTAACATATGGTCATGCTGATACAGCATGGGTTGTAGGACGCTCGTTACAAGGGATTGGTTGCCTCCGAATTGAGGGAGTGCAACAGATAAAATTTATAAAATCAGTTCAATGGAATGAATGTTCTACGACATAGAAAATCATTGCTATAACATAGAAAATAATTGCATGAACAAAGACAAACGAAGCAATTACATCGTTAGAAAAGAAATCCTTTGAAAACATACTGAAGTACTCCAAAAGTTTTGTTAATACTGCAGCCGACATGCTGTTATTTCTGTTATGTTATTTGAGACACGTGATGTTGTTTTCCTATGGTTGTCCTCATTGTTCTATTTGTAATCCATCAAGCTTGTGTTTATGCATTTTATCTGACACATTCTTTTCTTTTACCAAATTTATTTGCAAAATACTTCCCTTAGAGATCTTCCTTTGCACATGTGAGCTATATTCTATTATAAAAACTACCAAGAAAGATCTTTCCGAAATCTTCTTGTAGACTCAATAACAAAGGTGCTAACCTATCCTCTCCCCCTCAACATATAAAACTTATGTATTTGGAAAAAGCCATGAAAAGCCACAAAATACGATACTTGATAATATTACATTTTGCTGAGTACACAAAAGAAATCATTTTACTAAGATATTCGATATGAACTCGACAAATTACATGTAAAATGTCTACCTTTAGACTATCTCCCTGATGAAATGCACCAGTTTTTTTGTAAGCTTTTACATTCATGATTTTATCAAATTTACTTTTGCCTGTCAATTTCGATAAAGCAGTTGAAACTTACTTATGACCACTAGTTTTTTGGCGATTCCGTTTGTATCGTCCATGTTATATTGTGCTGATCTGCACAAAAGCACAAACTAATCTATATACTAATAAACAACTCTGATGTAAATTTGGAACAAAAGGTAACTATTCATATAATTTATAGGAATAAATCGTAGAAATATATTAATATTTTGAGCTATTTTTGAAAACAGCGATTTTTGGATTAGATTTCAAATTGCTATTTTACAAATATGATTGCCACATAATGAGTGACCGGCGATGAATATCGACGATGAATCAATTAAGTCTAATATTATTTTCTTTCCTTAAATACTAAGTGGCAGCGGTGGCTTGGTGATAAGATCTCGACTTTGGGACCGGAGAGTTCTAGATACAAGACTCGATTCCCCCGAAAAACCGTCGTGTAAGCGGTTATGGTGAGCCCTAAATCCGTTGAGGTCAAACGTCCTCCCACTGGTGTGGTGTGCGTGTTCGGAGAGAGGAGTGCCAGCTCCGGCGTCGTCCTTGTTTTCTGGCCGTGATTCAAAATTAAAATGTCCGTCCCTAAATAGCTCTCGAGTTGCTTTAAAAGAGACGTTAACATAACTCAACCAAACCAAAATTCTTGTTTAAATCTATAACAATAATATGTAGTATTGTTATAGATTGAATGTGAGATTTAATGAACGTTGAAAAGCAGCATACGAAATAATTTACGATAGTTAATCGTAATTTTGCTATTTCAGTACATATTTAATCTTAATATTTGGTATTATTTAATGTTTCAACATTATTCACTCTTAGTTTTTATTTTCCCCCATGTGAAGTATACAAAATATTGTAATCATCAAAAAATTTGAAATCGAAATTTTGAAGAATCTCCATTTATGAGACCACATTTCAGTTTGAAAAAACATGTTTTATTTAATTATGTCTGTCAGCCTGTTATTCTGTTTGTACCTCTGTGGACATGATAATTCAAAAACGCCTTGATCTACACGGATGAAATTTGGTTTATGGCCTTTATACCAAATTTGTAGATCTCTCAAATTTTCAACGAAATCCATTCAGAGAAGGTCTGTCTGGTCTGTTATCCAAGTGCGCGGGAACACATTTCAAAATATAAAAGAGCTAGGAAAATAAATTTAGTAGAAAAATTTAACATCTTCATTGCAGATTCATATCAAATTTTGAGCTACTGGAGCTTCTAGGAGTTGACTGTCTGTCGGTCTGTATTAAAAACGCAAATACCTAAATAAAGGAAATTTGGAATATGATCTTATAATTTCACTTATAGCCCTGTGTCGAATTTAAGTTTCAATTGAGTGGAAAAAAAGATATCATAAATGCATATATTAATACTTGTGTATTAACCTCCTGCTTGCGATTAATCTCAAAAGAGTCATTAATAGGATCTTCAATAAATATTGTTGACAGAAAGCATGCGGTTTATACACAAGTGTCGGTTTCCTTCGCCCTATTACAAAATATACAATTCTCATGTATGGAATTCTGAAAAAAAATCTGAGCATTGTGGCTTTCATAACTTTTATCCAAGCTCTGCGCTTTTATGTAGGAAGGAGAGGGAAGGGAAACAGCGCCTTTATTAAAGGGTATTAGAGACCATTCCTGCTGATTTTTTAAAGGATAAATCACCAAAATACGGCAATTTATAAAATTTTATTTGCAATTCTACAAAATGAAATTTGAATGTTTCTCAATAGAAACCTCGTCTTTTGCAGTTATCCATATGACGACTGTTTGGCGAACATTTTAATGATTGACGAGTTTGGGAACAGAACTGCACTTAACCTTAATCAATTTATTTGAATAAAGGAATTAAATTAATTTATTCTTTCAGGTAAGTGAAAATCTTTAAATTAACTTTGGTAATTAAAATTAAATGAATTTCCTCTTTTGAAAATTTTTGAACATTGGACTCTTATTTACTAACTTCCATAACATTTAAGCAAGATTTTAAGTTTGCTTTCTACTTTTTCAACAGAGTTCTATTTAGGAAGAAATGCGCATGTCTCAAACCAAGCACCGACGCATGCTCACGACTGGCAAGAACAACGCCGGTCTATAGGGTAAACTGCAACAAGTCAAAACTGACAACCAAAACACTATAGATCTATCCAAATTTCTGAGATTAAAATATTTCATAATATATTATATTATTATTTATAATATTTTGTAACCTTAATGCTTATCTATTTCAAGCATTGTAAGTTAGTGTTATCTGGAAGTTTAATGAAATAACTTTAATTTTTTTAAAAGAGCTACTTGCTGCTCTAACTTTATTGATTTTTAAAATAATTATCTGAAGTTTAAAACCTAAAGGCAATTTTACTAGTGAAAGTTGACCCAAGACCAGACGATATGTCCAGAACTTGATATGACGATATAATATAGCCAAAACTCGTCATTACATCTAATTATACATCTCTGAATTAAATATAATTATTTAATTCAGAGATGTTTTTTAATAATTTAATTACTTAATCTAATGAAATTATTTTTATTACATTAAGTAATTTATTTATTGATATCCATGAAAGCAATAAATTGCAAATTAATTCTAATTGAATCTTAATTAAAAATACGTATAACATAAATCTTTCTCAATCTTTTTCAATCCACATAAGCTTGGAACGAAAAGTCAGATTTTTTTAATTATAGCAAGGCCTTTTCCTTCGGCATTCTAGATTTTTAATTATAAATGAATTAATTAAGAAAGGCAGATCATTTCCAATTATTTCCGCTAAGTATTAATAATTGCTTCGTTTCAGTCAACTACATTTCAGCGCATGTAACTAACTATTCGTAGATAATTAACCAATATGAAATTGCTCCTTATCATATTAAGATTAATCATTCTACAGTTGTTAATATCTAATTTAGCATTTTTTTCCAAAAAGTTAATTCAGATGGAACCTTGGTAATTAGCGTAAATAATTGCAGATTTTTTTTTAAATATTTTTTTTGTGTAATATGAATATATATATAGATAGATACCAATATTTTTCTCTCATCAATTCATAATTCTTTCAGAATTAAGTTTTCTAATACGATAATTAAAAACCAGCGAAAGTGGGCCCACCGAAATTCGCTTCCATACTCTCTCTCTCATGGGTTGGTTACCCACCCCCCTCATCCACACGGATTAAAATGTAGAACTTGGACAGAATTGTAATCGCGTTGAGATCCCAATTTTTATTATCAGAGACTTGAACATGGAAGATGCCTTTTTTCTTTTTCTTTTTTTTTCGTAGTGTAATATTGAAAATAAAGTTGATTATTAGACTCCTTTTTAGAAAAATTGAAATCAAAACTCGACATAGATCTTATATTTTAGCAACATGATGATACACCGCATTTCATTGATCTTAATCGTTATATTTTAGTCTTTACAGTCGCTTATGTCTTTACGTCGGCGAAAATATAGACGAACAGGCATTCTAGTCTTTGACGGATTTACACGTTACATATCTAAAATTTAGATGTAAAATCTGCGCATGAAATCTTATCTTCTACCTCTTTACATTTTGTAGCTATCATCTTCTCTTGCATTCGGACCACCAAACAGATAAGCTTCCTGTGAATAGATTCCGTTCAACGTTTGATAGAATTCTACGTATTTAAATCAAAGGCTATATATACCAAATTCCATCTGTTTGGCTCAAAGCATTTTTGAATTATCGTGTTTATAGAGAGACAGACATAATTCCAAAATTGTGCTTATTGGACACAGGGAGGTATGAAACATAAGGATTAACCAAATCAAGAATTCGAATTTTTTGATGTCAACAAGACTTTCTCTTTGTATAATCCGTATATGAAAAGGTGAAATAAAAAGCAGCAAATTAAACGAATAAAAATTTTGTATAAGATATTAACTATAAAGCTATAGATTTGTACCGAATTTACGCAAAAAAATTTGTACAATTTTTACGAAAGTTTGTACGAAAAATTTCGTACAATTGTACAAAAAAATTTGTACAATTTGTACGAAATACGCCAAAAAAATGTCTGTCTATCTATCCATGTGCTCTAGAACACAGTAACTCAAAAATTCTACATAGTAGAGAGAACAAATGTGAGATAATATATTTATCATTATAACTATAGATCACTGTAAAATTTTGAATTTAATCTATAGACGATTAGCTTGTTTGTATACATGTGAACACGAAATCTCAAAGTTGCAATGAAACTGGCATAATGTAAAATTGGCATGTGCTCTTAACACAATTATAAATCTATATTGAGTTTGGATCCATTATCGATTGCAAGCGGTGACATATGATTTTCTTTAATCTCGAACTAAATCAAAGCCAAATTGTGAAGACTTACGAAAAAATGTAGAGATTGGAAAACAAATTAATATTAGTTCAATAGCGAAATAATAAAAATATGTAGCACATACGATGCGCATATCATTTCGGATGAAAAGTACTATGAACATTTACTTTAAATATTTTAAATGTTAACAACTGATAACAGTGTCCTACTTGTCATAAGCAGATCCAGCTGTGGATTTAGGTACTTTTCGGTTCTAGGTAAGGAACATTACGTATCCCTTTCTCTTAATAAGATGGTTAATTTAGCTTGACATTAAAACATATTTTTGACATTTTAAGTTGATTTTATGTTAATATTCTTTTTTTAATACCTTTGTGAAAGCGCATTTGTTTTTATTTATCTACCATGACTTCAAATAGTCCAACATCTACGTTTTTACACAATTTCATTAAAGCAGATGTTCGATTTTATAAATATTCTGATGACTAAGTGGACATAATGAAACATAGCAACCTTATCAATTATATCGTGTTGATACCATTTTAATATTTTATCTTTCATATATTTTGCATTTTTTACAAAATTATTTATTTGACAAAAAAGAAAATAATGTGTTTTTTTTTATCTGTTTGCTGCGGCTTTTTTTCAACCTAACGGCCCTAAGCAGCTGCCTGCGTAAAAATCCACTTCTTATTACAACTATTATGCTGCAAACGATTTGTAACTTCATTATTCATAAGTTACTATCAGTCTAAATTCACAAGTTATAGTTCATGCCATAAGTTACTATCTTTACTGTTCTAATAATTCTGAACGATTTGTAACTTTTATTCTCTCATGATTCCAAAGAGTCCGACATCTATGTTTTTGCACAATTTCATCGAAGCAAATGTTCGAATTTATATATTCGAATAACAAAATGAACGTGATAAAACATAGGATGACAGGAGCCACCAATTATACTTGATTTAGAGTTAATATCATTTTAATATTTTATCATTCATATATATATATATATATATATATATTATAAGCTTATTTATTTTACAATTAAGAAAATAAGTTTTTTTTAATCAGCCGGCTGCGGACTCTTCTCAACCTAGAGTCCCTAGACAGCTGCCAACTTAAAAATCCACCTCTGATTACAACTTTATATTGCGAACGATTTGTAATGTCGCTATTCATAAATTGGCATGCTAATGAATGTGTATTTCATTAAATGTATGTTATACATGTTATCTAGTGTAATCAAGTATTTTATATGATTACACTAGATATATCATACTTTATATATTTTGTCTAGTAAATCAGCGAATATGTAGTGGGTTGAAAGATGCTACTAAGCTAATAATTAAATTGATTAATTTGTAAAAAATTACAAATTTTATGATTTATAAAATGTTATTCAAGGCTTGCTTATAGTGAATTATTAAAATGATTATTAAATAATGTAAAGTATAATTATATATTTATTTGTAATAAATTGAAATATTAATTCTTCACTTAGCTGGCCGTATGACATTCTGCTTGGTCGATTGTGAATAGTAATAATTTTGAATATTCTATTTGTATGAAGTTTATTATATCTTAGTGATTGATCAGAGCTATTACATTCAAGTAAAGAAATCATCAAATAAAAGTTACAGTTAATATTTTCTACTTTAGTCATCTTTTTTTATGATACACATACTATAGAAATATAAAAAAAAAACATATAGATACAAACGATAAAAAACACACACACATTCACACACATATGTATAAATATTTTTTCAAAAAATTTCAAAAGAAAAAAATTAAATATAAGTTGTTAAAACTTTGATTAAATTAAAAAATATGTTGAAATGGGAAATTAAAACATAATAGAAGGTCCTTATAATGCCTTAAAATGCGCATTTTTGTCTTCTAGTGTCGCCTTTATTTATACTTAATTCGTTGACAAGAATCACTTGTAATAGTTTCTTTTTGAGTTTATAACCCTGTGCTCGTCTGCAAAAATATTTTTTTTAAAATGTTTAATTATTTTTTTAAGTTCGTATACGATCTTTCAACACAATCGGAAGTTATTTAAGTATTTTCTCAGGCAAATATTTGCTAACTGTCGCTGATTTGAAATAACGAAAAAAAAACTTTATATTAATAAAAATTTTCATAAAGAAACTCAACATATTTGATTACACAAATTAAAAATGCAAACATATTTTAATTTCAGTTTTTTTTAAAAATCTACTTAAGTCTTGAGGAAACGAACATATTTGATTCCACAAATTAAAAATCCAGCCATATTTCAGTTTCAGTTTCTTTTTAAAAATCTACTTAAGTCTTGAGGAAACGAACATATTTGATTCCACAAATTAAAAATGCAACCATAGTTTAGTTTCATTTTCTTTTTAAAAATTTACTTAGTCTTTGAGGAAACGAACAATAACTTTGGAAATATATTATTTTCATATATATTTTTAAGACAAGTTTTTTCTAAGTATCCTTTATTTAAAAGATAAAAGGACAGAAAATCAGGTATAATATATTTTCTGGCTCACATTTTCAGCACATTTAATTCACATAAGGACAGAAGTACGAACAATTTTTCAAATTCAGTTTCCTCCACCACCCAGTATTGATATTAGTAAGACTTCCAAAAATCGCCGCCAGGGCCTTAGGAAAACCAATGCACTTCGACAGATGGCGGCTGAGTAGTCGATTCCACCCGCGGCGCAGACGCACTAGCCACCCGCAAGCAAAGCAATAATATTACCGTATCGAAGCGTCTGCTACGATAGAAGTCCACTGATCCGATGGGTTAGCGAACACTGACTTCCGTACCTTCGAATGTGTGCACAGAAGT
This sequence comes from Argiope aurantia, assembly GCA_026543865.1. Classification (NCBI taxonomy): domain Eukaryota; kingdom Metazoa; phylum Arthropoda; class Arachnida; order Araneae; family Araneidae; genus Argiope; species Argiope aurantia. The sequence continues at coordinate 47,281 of JAPMOR010004592.1, read as the reverse complement.
TGCAGTTGTAGCAATTATTCCGCAAACACAACATTCTTAATACTTGCACGTGCTTCGGCTTGAGGATGCATGTCGGCAGCGAATCGAAAGTGAAACATTGTTTTTGACGTATGGTAGAGGCATGAGTGTATTCGAACGAAATTCTGATTCATAAAAGTGAAGCCGGCGTCTCTGAATGGTGAGGCGCCCTGTAGTAATCCGACAACATGCATAGCCTATGGAAGTGGTTGTTTTGTGTGCAAACTGTCTGTCAGTTTCTTCATGTTTACGCCGTGGCTGATTTGAATGGAGGTGAGTCATGTTTGTTGTAAATATATTAAGCGCGTTGTTGTATTGTAGAATTTGACTGCTTCGAAAAACGGTGAGTTAGCAAAATATATGGCCGTAAACAAAAGGTTGATGAACCATTCACTGAATGTTTTTGTTTTAGAATATTATATTTTTTGTCACAATTATATTTTTGGTTTCATATGAATAAACTCTTAATCTTGCTTTTAATAAATTTTAAATAGTGTTTGATATATTTTAGCAACTAGATATAAAATCAGTTGTAAATGATTACAATACCGTTTGTAATAATTTTCCTGGCTATCTGGGTTAAAAAAATATTTATTAAATCTAGATAATTTGTGTATCCAAATATAAAAAAATGAACTATATGCACATCAATATATACATTTAAGTTTTATAAACGTGCCTTCACTTAATTTATTCTAAATTGTCCATTTAGTTTGCATTGTATGAAGAATGAAGCACATGATTTTCTTTTTCAATTTTTAAAAAATATAACATGATTAAATAAATTTTAGTATTTCATATTTATAATTTGTTCAGTGTCTACATACAAAATTTGCTGTTATTGATATTTTTGTTCAGTAATGTTCTTGAATCTTTAATTGGGAATGATTTCATTTAATGTTGTTGATGTTAAAGATTGATTATTATATTAAATACTCTATATTTTAATATAGATAAAACACACTTTTCTTTTTAAAGCAGGAAAACTTTTATAGGAAATAAGAGATGTCATAAAAATAATTTACAAATTAATTTTTGGTATCAACTTTTATTAGTATATCTGTAATTTGTACTGTGTACAATTTTTATACTTTGAATCATTATTTAAAATATTTTTCTCTATATACTATAAAATGTCATTAGTTTGAACTATAAAATTTTCTTTCTTTTTATATCAAGGATGATTTTTATGGTAGGGGCTTTGCTTTTTGCATCATTTATTAAATCATTTGATATGCCATCAGCTGTTAGATAAATGTGTATGCAATTTTAACCTGAGTTTGTCTAAAGTTTAATCTAGATTTTAATGTTTACCTAATTTTAATTAAGTAAATTACTTAACTTTATGCAATCTGCTTTATTTTTCTTTACCTTAATTTTTGTAAAATAAAGTTAAGATCTAATCATGTGTTTTTAAAATTAAATAGTTTAATTGCTGTTGGATAATATGTATGATTACACAAGTATTTACAATTGAATGATTAGCTGATTTTTATTAACATTGTTTCTGAAAATTTTTAACTGTAATACTTCAAATAAAAAAAATCTAAAAATAAATTTTTCGTGATTTGTTAAATAAATGCTATATTATATTAAATTTAAATTAAACTGTGAAACCTTACTGTTTTTTTGCTAGAATATCTGTTTAAAAATAGTTTAAAATAATTTATGCTTTTAATAAGTATATAATTATTAAAAACAAATATCATAAATATCTTACATTTAATTTTCAGATGAATTTTGCTTCATTTAAATGGTAGAAATATTTGTAAATGCTTGATTTGAAAGATTTTTTGGCAGATATTTAGCAATGCTTTTAATATTAATACAAATTAGTATGTATAAATTTATGCACTTAATTTAATACAATTTTTTTAATATAAATTTACTTTTATTTAGATTTTTATGTTTTGGAATGACAAATTTTGTTAAGTAATCTTTGATATAATATTTTCTATAATCCTTACTTATATAATTGTGTTGACATACATATATTTGTATATGCATATAAATGCTCTATATGTCTATAAATAAGATAAACTTAACTGCCAATGTGTATGTTCATAACGTTACTGAAGTTTTATTAAAAAATAAGAATTTTTTTATTAATATTTTAAATTTATTATACAAACTTTTATTTATAATTGCATTTATAAATTGCCAGTACTTTTCGGGAAGTAGAAGTTTAGAAAGTGGGATGCTGACTCGGAGCTGTCCTTGTTATTCTATCGTTATTTAAAATATATGATTCACTTCAATTCAGAAATTAGTTCCAAATTTTAACGGTATCAATAACAACAACAACAACAATTTTATTTAAAACCAACTCAAATTTATTTTAAGTGCTGAAATTTCTTAAAAAGGCTTCAGAATTTATTGTATTTAAACAAATTTTAGATTACATGTGCTGAAGATTTCAAACATCCTATAAAATTAGGGTTTCTAATAGAGAAAAATTTGCTTTCTGTCTCTCTCTCGCATACACATACACACTTTTTTTTTCTTTTCCAAAATATAATTTTAATATAGTAACTAGCTTCACTTTCATTTATCTATTCTTGTAGTTATTCATTGGCAAGAAATCTATTCATTAAAGGTTGAAGGTGATAGTAGACCCATTAGGACAGAAATGTAAGAATATCTATGAGGCAATTAAAGAACCCTTATTTTAGCTACTTGAGGTGAGACAAATGATGATTCAATGGTGCAATTGCTATACTAGTCTATATAGAGGGGAGGAAGAAAAACTTGGTGCAGCACTAACAGTACAACACTTTATATATTTGGTTATTTTGCATTTTCAGCATGATAGATATTTGAACCAGAGTATTAATTGTTTTTGTACTTTTATTGTTCTGTTGTAAATATGAAACGATAAAACTCTGGAGAAAAAAATAAACTGAGGATATGTAAAGTTCATTGATTTTTGATAAAAAAAATGTTGGTAGATATTGTATTTGTATCATGTTCATTTTATTTTTTAAGCTTTGATATTATACCGTGCTACACATTTAAGATAATGATTTTTAAAAAATTAAAATTCATTTTTATTTCAACTTTAGGCTGTTACTATAATTTTTTAAAAAATAATTTACAACTTTTAAGAAATTTATTCAGATTTCGAAGTTTTAAACTTTTGAGAATTTTTTCGTATAATTTGATACTCTTTTAATGGGTTTTTTTAGTGCATTTCTTTACGTTTGTTGCAGCTCACCAAATCAGTTTATATTTGTTGCATCAATAAGATATTTAAAACTGAACAACTAAAAAATAATCTTGCTTTTGAAAATTATTTTCAAGAAATAATAAAAAGGGGATATCGTAATGAATTTAGCAACCTGTTCAATAATAATCATTTTAGCAACTAACTTAATTTGAAAATATGAAAGAGAATCCTTGTTTTTTATAAAATTCCTTCATATTTATTTCTATTATTTTCGGCATCTCTATATTGTTGCTGATTTTCCACAAAAAACCGCTTAGTGCTTTATTAAATAAAAACCTGAGATATCGCTTTATGTGTTGTGTAATGTTTCCCAACTGCCACTTCCGTTAATACTTACAAACTCATCTTTTCATCCTGTGAAGAAACGCAGATAGATGATAGTCAGGTCAAAGACAACTTCACTTGGAATACAGGTTCAAGATTTTTGTTTTCATTTCGGCTTGAAAGTCTCGTGATTTCGGAGAGTGTATTTAATTTTTGTCAAGTTTTCTAAATTTTTCTAGTCATTACTATAACATTTTCTGGATTATGCTTTATTGATTTACTGTAGAATTTTATTTAGATTATTAAATCATGCTATTTAAATTTTTTTATTTAAATACAATATTTGTGAATAGGACCAGCCTTAAAAAAATAAAAGCAAATTATTACCAATGTAACACTTCTGTAAATATAAATAAGTAATCCATTAATCCAGTGGCTACATCACTTAAAATACACTGATACACTGTAAGGCTCTTTTTTATAAATTTTTATTAAAGTTCTTTTTATAATTATTTTTATAAATATTCACTTTATAAGTTTATAATTTATAAAAAGAATATTTTTATTATGAAAGTTTTAACGCAACAAGATGCTAATGATTTATTATATTATTATTACTTTTTTATTTTATTTTAATGACTTTTTGAAAATACTTATACTTTTATTTCTTTATTGTTTTGATTCATGACCATGCTGTATTCATATTTGTACTCACTGTTATTTAAAGGTGCACTTGATATTTATAACCTCAGGATCGTGTATTAAAAAAACGTATTTGTGATTAGTGTGCATAAACACGAAAAAAAAAAAAAAGGTGAATACGAAGATGAAGTGCATTTGATGTCACAGCCGGAGTCTGAATTGATGACCCCTGACTGCAATGCAGATCTGAAATTTTTAGGGCATGAAGTTTGAACGTTCTCGACTTCATCGGTAGCTGATACGGGCCACGTAGTAAGGTCCTTTGCGCTATCAAGAGGATTTTGTGGACAGAAGAAATTGAGGCGCCATAATTTCGGCTGTCTTGCAGGCGACATCAGTAGACTATGATGGGCGATTTGATAGTAGCAGTAGTAGTATTCTGCCATACTACTACTGCTTGGTCTACACACGAAATGAAGCTGGAAACACCGACATCTCTGCAAACCACCTATCTCGTCCGGAAGACGTTTCAAACCCTCTAGTGCTCTGAATCTGAGTTGGCTTGTTTCATTCTATTTCTCTTAAACGTTGTTAAATCTCTAGCTAACATACCTTGTACAGCCATTATTGAATTCATGATGATGTAGCTGAAAGCAGCTCCTTAACTTTATTAGCGCTGTAAGTTTGCTTTCTTTTTATATTATACGAAATTTTATTGTTCTCGCATCTTTTTTTATGATTAATATAAGCTCATCATATATTTAAAGTTGAAATCGAAAAAAAAATGCCCAGAATTACCTAAGGGAATTAAAGACATTATCAATACTTTTTAGAAATTCTCGCATCATCTGGTATATTAAAAACATGACAGAACCCATCCTTAAGAAGTTGGAAAAAAGAAGTTTACGAGCGAAGCAGCAATCATACTTATGAAGCTTTGCATCTCTTTAGGATAAGAACCAAAGCCGTACGCCCATCTGCCCATTGTTTGTGTGGAAAGACCATTAACCAGTGCTTTTCCTAAATTAATAATAGAAAGTGCAAGAGGAAACCGGAACATACAAGTTGAAATGAGTCTCAATTAATTGAATCAAGCGACAAATGATACTCGAGCGCATTTTTCTTTTTGTCTCTTTCTACTTTTGACAAGTGTTGCCTGCATTTACATCATTATCGTCGGCCTCTTTCGGGCAGGGAATGGGAGATGCCGTCCGAGTAATCTAATAGTTGCGAGGACCTAAGTAAGTTGCTCGCGGAGCCGGGAACGTCAGGCTTGTCAGGAAACGCGTTCTGAAAAGGGGCATTCACTCTGACACGTCCAAATGGAGATTTCCCAAAGCGGGCTGCTGAAAACTTATCGGCTGTTTGGTGCCTTTTTCACTGGCGCAGAATTTTCGTGCGAACATATTATATGCTGGAGAAACCTTGAACATGTCATATTTGAATGGGATATCATTATTTTGTGAATGCAGTTGATGGTTATGGATATGGTTTTTAACTGACTCATATGTCAAGTAATTGCCATTAAATTAGACCTCGAGACATTAATCAATTTCGAAGTGTATAATGTAAATATGCGTGCAAATACATTGATTCAGAAAAAAAAAAAAAATTCCTTATATAAAATTAAGCATGTGGTCTTTGGTTCAAAATTAAAGATTTCAATTCCAATTGATCTCCAATTGTTGACTAAACCCGTCAAAGAGAGTCTAGACATGAATTCGATTTTTTTCCACTGTGCTAACAAGCTATACAAGAAAACACCGTTACTAATAACATTTAACTTGCATATTTCCATTTATGTTAACTTATTGAGGCAATTTTTTAACCATTATATTTATTTTTACTGCGCGTTGCCATTCAGTGTCTGAAAAGTGTTTACTTTTTTTCATATTTCATGTATTTTACTACATGATACCATTTCATCCAGTGAAAGTATTGATTAAATTGATCTATGTACAAACTTTGTTGGTTAAAGTTAAAAATGCAAGAATATGAAGAAAAGACGATAGTTATGTTGATATAACATTATAATTATTATCGGATCATATGCTGCCTTTATGGTTTCGATTTTTCTGTAACTTTATAAATAGTGGTTAAAAAACACACCCCATCAGATTTTGAGTTTGGAAGGGGGGGATCTTTATTTACAGTTGTTTAGTATGTAACAGTTGCAAAATAAATAAATAAAAATAAAAAACTTTTATTTGGATTAAAATTTGCATTTGTTATCATTTTTCTTTTGAAAAAAATATTAAATTTCTTACCTTTCCATCCTATCGATAATTAAAATGCCGTATTCTTTGTTAATATTATGTTTCATTTTCCTTGTCTTTGGAATTTGCAGTGTCATACGAATTGGTTACCATTTAATTTCCTGCAAGATTTGGACTCTTAATACATTTTTATTAATACATATTACACCCCTACTATCACTAGTATTTAATAAATCTTTAAACATGATAATTTTATTATTTCAATTCTTTCACTCATATTACTTGCATCTTCAAAATACGTGATAGAAATACATTCAAAACATTTCCAAAGGATATTTAAATATGAAAAAAAAAAGTTCCAACTTTATCAAGAATAATGTATTTTTCTAAATAGTATGTGACTTGGATAGACTTAGATGTGCATTTTTTTTTTTTTGGTTGTGCAAAATGCTAATATTAAATATGATTTTACGGTTTAATTAAAATTGACTGTTAATTATTAAGCTATGATTAAAATGTTTGCTATATCTAAAACAATATATATTAAATGCATTTAACAATAGCAAGTATAGTATATAATTCTTAGCATATTTTATTTCTAAAAATTTTAAAAGCATTATTTAGTATTTTATTTAAAGTTAAAAGGATTGTTTAGGTTATATTTATTATGCATTCCTAAATAATGTTTGCCTTTAAAGATGTATTTGAATCATCTAGTCTAATATTATATTTTGTCTGTTGGCGGAGGATTTGAGCTCATTATTCGATGTCTGGGGAATTGTATATTTTTGATCTCATTAGATTTATAGCAGAACAAATATTTATCATATAAAGCCTTTCTAATTTTCGAGGTCTTAATTCCTTTCATGTGAATCTTCCATTTCTCATTCTCTTTTATCCTTTTTATACATAGAAAATAGCTCAAGCTTTTGTTTTCACTAAGATTCATATAAATATTTTCAAATCTAAAAATAATTTGTTTGAAAAGTGATGGCTTGTGCTGGTGAGGTAAAATATTTTGACTTCATTTAGTTAGATAATTAATTCAATTACCTTTTTGTATTTCTGTCAAAATACAAATTTACTCTTAAACTGCCAGAAATAGGGAATCATTTTTATCTTATAATCCTTTTGAAAGACTACGCCTAGCGGTATAACTGATTATGTACATAAACCCATTCGAAATATTTGGTTATATAGATAGATCTTTTCATAGAACCGAACTTCAATAGCCTTTTGATCTGAACCTTCAATGAAAGAATCATTGACTCATCATTCTTTATTCGATGAGGAAAGAAAATGTTTCAAAGATCTTCCTCAACCCAGTCAGACAGGCTTCTTGAGCAAACACGGCCGTTAAATTTTCTAAGAACCGAGCCAGTTTCTAACACAATTGCATTTGAGTCACGATCATGATCTCAGTGTTTGCTCGAGATTTCGACCCGCCATGATGATTTTCATTCCCTCCCTCTGCCTTCGTGGAAGGCGGTTAAGAATTGCAAAATTATTAGAAGAAATCAATCTCTTTCTCTCATGCCATTTTCGTTCTTCGCATTCGATGGAAGGCTTTGTCGGTTTCTTGAGATGAAGCGATGTGGTAAATTGTTTAGGACTCATTTTCAACCGAATTTGTTTGAGATAGGCAAATAGGTGTCGATACTTCTTCGTTCAATGGTGGCGGGGTGGTCGAATGTACACAAGAAGACAGGCAAGTAGGGAAGAAAGAAAGGAGAGAGAGGGAAGGGAAGGGTCAGTCGTGCCTCTTGAGTATTAATTTATATTCATGGAAAAGTGTCAACGCTTTTCTCTATTGCATACATCCTTATCGTCCTCTTATATGTATAAATTGTTCGCGAAAATTGTGTTCATTGAGAAGTATAAGCGCTTTATTATTATACAGCCTTGATATTTCATATGCGTACATAAAATGAATAGCGAGATTGTTATATACATTTTTTTTCACGATCACGAGTCTGTTCCACTATTAAATGTTCAGAGCTTCAAGAAACGCTACGGCATTTTTAACAAGAGCAAGTGTAGATATATTTTATACAAAAAAAAAAAAAAAAAACCCCAAGAAAAATTAACAAAACAGGTAGAAGTAGCTCTTTCGAGTTGGGAAAGAAATTTTAAATTCTTGCCGGCCAGATTACATAGTGGGTAATGAAATAGCAGTACCCACATGTTTGTTTTTCTGATGTGTATCTACAAATGATGATCGAATATTCAATTTAGTTATGAAATTGCATTTTATGGAGCTAACAATAGTCTTGACGAGTAAGGGCCTTATGTTGCATTATTTTGTTATGCGCCCTTTTTCAGTATTTAATGCAAATAATTAGATGCAAAACAATCCGATGTCTATTTTTCTAATGTGTCTTGCAGTGATGGTCGGATATTCAATTTAAAAATGAAAATGTATTTGATGGAACTAACAATCTTGTTGAGTGAGAGCCTTACGTTGCATTATCAGGCTATGCGCCTTTTATCAGGATTCATTGATGCAATTAATTAGATACAAAACGATGCAATTATATTATAGCATTTTACTGTTTGAATATTGAATTTTATGAATGCACTCCTATATTAGACATTTATATTAAAATATTTAAAATTACATCCTGATAGAACATCCTTGAACCAATCCTGTTGCTGAGATTTCTTTGGAACTGCACCTCCTACAGCATTGCATTTGAATCGCAATCATGCTTTCAGCCTCAAACTTCCCTCCATGATCATTTCCCTGTTCCCCTAACCCCAAGCTTTCTGGAAGACGGTTAAGAATTATAAAAATATTCCAGCAGACCCTATTTTCGTTCTATTTTCCTTTCTCTGCACCCTCGGTGGCAGGCGTTGTCGCCTTCATACGACATGGCGATATGTTAAATCGCTTGTGGCTAATTTCCAAGTCGACTCTTTATGTTCGAGATATGCAAATGGGGGAGGGTGGAATCGCGGACCGCGTGGAAAAGGGGCGAGAGAAATTAAATTATGTTCGTCAAAGGGCGGAAGTTGGACGGAATTCCGACGGCGATTTAAGACACGGATCTCTCTCTAAATCGATTAAATTTCGCAAAGGCGGTGAAGGTGAAATTAGGGGTCCTAAGCGTTACTTGCTGACAGTTAGGAGTAGAATAATTAAATGTGTTTAATTGCCAGTTCTGGATGTAAGCCTGTGTTATAATTTGATCCCACCGTTTTTGCAACGGATAGCTAGTCGAGTGGCGTGACTTGAAATCTGTTGTATAATTTGGCATTCATTTTATTTCTTTTAAGTTAGTTAAGTATCTAGTTGTGAAATAATAATAATAATTTGTGATTTATCTAATTTTCACTTAAAAAACGTTCTGTTTATCGTTAGAAAAGTTTATGCTTTACTTCTGGTTTTAATATGCATATTCTCATTTTGATATGCATATCGATATTTGATAGTTTGGAAGTTTGGAGAGGGGGTGCCAGTTCAGGTATCGTCCTCATCATCTGACTGCGGTTCAAAATTACGAGGTTCGTCTCAAAAATAGCTCGAGTGTTACTTTGTAAACGGGACGTTAATATAACTAAAATAATGCCATGATTGAAATGGACCGATAAAAACTCGGATAAAAACGGATTGGATATTCAAACTTTCTATTCTTGCGCCCTACCAGTTCTGATAGGTTTTTGCATTGACGATCGATTCTGGATTGTTACTACTTCATTCGCTTGGAGTGAGAGTTCGTCTTCAAGCGTGTCTTTCTGTTAGATACGCAGTGGATTCCAAAATTACTTTTCAACACATTTCGTATGATCATGCAATTGTTTCCATATCATGATTTCAGTTTATTTCAGCATGTTACATTGAACATATCTCCATAGAAATAGATGTTTGGTTTATTTAATTCCAGTAATAAGCTTTTTCTTCGGAAATATGTAACAACAGCGTAGAGATATAACGTATCGTTTTACGGAACATTCATTGAAGTGTTTCGTGCGGATTAGATATAGTAAATGTTATTTAAGCAGATCGATTTCAGTTTCTTTTAGTGAACAAATTGCGTAACGTATATTAGAACAGTTAAGAAAAGGGTATTTTAATGTCAAATATTAAACATCTTCTGACGACATTTATAAATGTAATTTGGCCGAATTATTTTAGGAAAAGACATATCCAGAGAAAAAAAAAATGCAAAAATATTCTAATTATTTAATTACGAAAAATCTAAAATCTTCTCTTCATTTTTTTTTCGAATGAAAAGAATTGTTTCTATATAAGGCAAATTTGTTCGATTTTTTTTTTTTCAAATCGTTTTTAAGCCAGATGATCAAAAAATCTTCCAAACGACTATTTCTATTCTTGTATATGGGATGATGATATGCATATATATATGGGATATATATTCATGGGATGCATATGTATTAGTAGTTGAAAGATTAAAGTGTAAAATTTGTTTCATATAGATGACATCTAAAGATAATTCTTAATTTAAAAAAAATCGATATTTTTATTTTTTATTGAACTATTAGTCATTATCCCTTTTGAGCCTTTATTCAGTATTGTTAGTATTGTTTCTTTAAGCAGTTAACTGTAAACTTTGCTGTGAATAGAACTCTTGAACACTTGACCTTTCCTTTGTCGGTAACATTCTTTTTTTTAATATTTTGATAACATTGAGTTAGGCGTTTACGTTTACCGACTTGAATCACTTCTGGTGTCTTTTATGTTAAGTTCTTTGACCAGCTTAGATATACATCTTTTCATATACATTATCTGAAGTGTGAAGATATCGTCATTTTCTTTGTGTTTGAAATACTTCAAAATATCTTTAGGATGTTACATACTTTAATCTTAGCTTTTCAAAATTGTTTTTATTAATTGCCTTTAATATGATTTGGAAGAATTATTTTAAATATTTAATTTTTGTGGAAGGCAGCATTGCTGCGGTAAAATCTTCGAATTGTTGAAACTCATTTTTTTCCTCTCTCTATTTTTTTTTTAACCTCTTGATTAGTTAAGAAATTTTGATAATTCTTATTCAACTTGAAAATGTCCGTCTAGACAGGCTGTTAACATGTCTCGGATTTGATTGTCACAAATTAACTTGTAAAACTAGTTGTAGAATATCTCATGCAGGCTGGCAGAGTGCTTAAAAATTAAAATTATTTGTAGCGCTTGTTAGATGCAAATATATAGAAACATTAAAAAATAAACAATAAAGGTCCAAATTTCTATTAACTAAAAGAACTTAGCACTCAACACTAGCACTCAAATTAAAATTAATCATAAAAATGGCTGGAAACAAATAGACGGTCTACTTAACCGAAAAAAGAATGTTGCGCCAATAGCAATTTTTTTAAAAGTAATGCCCCCCCCCCAAAAAAAAATATTAGCAATAATTTTTGATTTAGCCCGTGAAGGGAGAAATAATGCATTAGCATAAGTTTAAAATAATAAAAAATTGCAGACTACAACTCATTGATCTTTACTATAACCCATCAAAAATATCAAATGTCAAATTTACGATCTCATAACTCATTTATATTTATGCTCAGCTTCATTCATTTACCGATAAGTCAGTAACTTTATGTATTAAAAAAACATCCTCGGCGAGTTGTTTGACACCAAAACACATTTGCGTATCTGATAATGACTCATATAAAAGGGCGAGGATATTTTAAAACTTCACTAGCGTTGCAGATAGCGGTGATCGATTACATCATAAATTCCTTATAAAAGAGATATTATATTTAAGTGATTATAATAAAGTGTTGCCTCATTTGTACATTTTTTTTTTTTCGTTTATAACAGAGGATTCGAGATGTAAATGTTGGGGAACTACTTACGTAAGCAAAAAAGCGCATGAAAAAAAAGTGTCAAACCTTTCAAAAATGCGTATAATTATTATTAAAATGTATTCGTTTTTATTCTTAGCTTTTAATTTAAATAAATAGTCGAATGCAAATTAACTGTTAGTGCAACTCTGCCTTTTAATTTCTGTTTGACCACTGGCTAAAAGACATAACGAGACATACAAAGACGACCTACGTAGACGTACGAAGGCATTACTTCAGACACACACACACACAAAAATTGCATAAATAAAATTCAGTATTTCGATCAAAATTGTATGTTATTAAATATAACATTTTAGATGCACTTTGTCTCATAGAATAGATACAAAAGGCATAATCGAGTTTCTTCACAAACAAAACACCCTATGTACCAGCAGTACCGTGGATAAGGAAATAATATTAATATGGTTATGTTTATAGATTAGCTATAGTATTTATAATGTTGTTTATTTAGTATATTATTTATTAGTATTAATTATTAGTTTATTTGAAATACTGTTTAAATTAGTTTACCGGGCTGATCGACGAACTTAGTTATTAAGTTTGACATGTGGATGCATCTTTTTGTTTTAGTAAATTCTTACTAAGAAAGAAATTTTCGAAATTTTAGATTTTTATTTAAGAATGAATTGAGTTTCAGCTTATTTCCCTAATAACTTCAGAGAAAGTTATCATTTGAAAATCATTTTTACATTACAATTAAAAAGAGAAATAGCTTTTCAGTTATATCAATTTTATTTTTGCATAGTTTTTTTCCCGGAATTTTAAAAAATTTAAAAAATTAAGAATGTTTGTCAACAAAACTTTTTATTGTTTTAGCAATTCCATTGTGGTGATGTTAAATATGTTTTTTTGTGTGCACATTATCATTTCTGCAAATGAGAGTAAATTTTTAAAAACAATAAAAAAGGCGGTCGAACAAAGCTTAAAACACAATTATTCTATTATTTTTCTATCTGTAGGTTTGAATTTCTTTAAATTTTTTCAATACTTATTTTTCTGATTATTGATTTTCGTATTAGTAATGCTACACCGTATAATTCTTAATTAAATTTAGTTCAGAATGTCTTTTCAAGATTTTTTTCATGGGGGTTTCGATTTACTGTCTTATAGAACTTTTTATTATTTGAAAAAGGGAAAAAAAAAAAAAGGTTCTTTAAAATTCTAGTCAATGTTTTTGAACGCTCTGTATAATTTTTTGAATTCAGAAAAACTTAAAACGCAACCACTACGATGCCGAGTGCATTTTTCAAGTAGTAATACTTCAACAATTTTTTTAAGCTTTTTTTTTTTTTCGTTTCTAGAAAAACGAATGACATGCAATAAGTTGATGTTAGTAGAAATTGAAAGATGGAAGGAAAAAAAAAAGTTCAAAATTAAATTAATTTTTTTTTCTTGATTCGCGTAAAAAGCAAGGAAAGATAATGCCGAATTAAGTATCGTTGGATATTCTGCCGTTAATGGTTTTCAAAAAAGTAGTTTAGATGCATGAAAATGCAGTGTGTAAAAATTTATTTTTTCCCCTTAAAAAAAAAGTCCATCAACACGCGCTGCTGCTTTGAAAACGATTTTTTTTTTCTTTTAAAGTTTTTTTTCGTCAGCTTCTAATGAAAGGTTTGCGTGTTCCTTGAAAGATTTCTTCTTCTTTTCTTTTAAAGAAAGAAGAGTCATACAGATTTCTAATTACAAGTTGACTATAAATAGGTTTCGCTCTGAATCAGTTCGATAGAATACTTTTCATAGCGATTGACGTCATAAGTGAATAGCTCAATTTCAACAAATGCTCTTTTCTTTTGTAGCACTCTACTGTTTCTCCGTAACCGTAACCACATCGAATGGAATGAAATGAAACCGGCGACGCCTTTCATCTCTTAAATGCATTTTAAGCTAAGAATACATGCTTTTGCGTTCTGTTCTGTGTTTGTTATGTGAATATGAATGAATTGTGTAACATGTGGTTGCTCCCAAAAGTATTTAAACATTTCTATGATTTTTCCACATTTCAGTAATTAGTCTCTGCTGAACAAATAACTTGACAAAATTCCTTTCCAACGAAATGGTTTCCCTTATTATATAAAATGCTTTAAGAGAAAATATTAATTATTGGTATTGTGGATAATTAATTATATGTAATGCCTTGCTGCATTTTATTATATTTTAATTAGTGCTAACCTGCACTGGATGTTTGTGAAATCAGTGTTAGCTCTCAGAGTATTCGGCGTCCTGTGCAAAATTGTGACTCTCCCCCTCCTTATATTCCATACATCGATGCATGTGTTTAAATCTTAAATCGGGTAAAAGTGCACTTTTTCGATGTACTGTATATTTAAAATGCAGTATAAAATAAATCTTATGAGATTAAAAATAGTAGATGCCACTCTGTAGTTTCATTTCTTATTTGAAGTACCAGTGGAATTTGAATCTCCGCACATAATGATAGCACTGCCATATCATTCGCTAAAACGCAGCAAAAAAAAAAAAAAAAAAAAAAATGATGTAGAGGGACGAGACTCTATATAACTTCATTATAGGGTAGATGAAAATAATTACCGAGTTTCAGGAACAGTTGTTTAATTATTTTTAAGTCCCACTTTTAACAAGACAAAACGAATACTGAAAAAACACGACACTCACTTCGAAAATAATCTATTAACGATCCTCCAGAAGGGATTATGGGGAATTTATCTTGATGTTAATAAGATAACGCCATCTGTTGTATCAAAAGAGAGCGAAGTAGAGTTATTTAACCGCTACAAAGATAATTTCTCTCTATCGCATTCAATTCCAATGTTCGTGGTTAGTTTTACATTTCGCTTTTTTCATTAATATGTTCCACCCGGCATCCAAATGTTCAAATTTATGATTCGGAATAACCTTGTCACCCCTGAAGTTGTTGCTGACAAAAATCACGGTGTAAATATAAGCCAGGGATGCTGTAATTCAGTAATAAAACCAATTTTAAACTTGGAATTCAACTTAAACATTTATTTACATTTAAACTCATTGCTGTCAAATCAAGTCGGACATAGAACTTTTTAATTAGAAGACAGGGCAGAACCTTCTGTTAAAAAAAATAATCTTCCGCTTAACCGCAACTGGGTAGTCAAGGGATGGTGTTGAGTTCTTTGCATTCGATATCTGATTATGGTGTTATGTAAAAATTAAATCTTATACCTACTATTCTTTCATTGGGCAACCTCAAGGGCAACTTCCGTCACATTTGTAATGAAAAAGCAAAGTAATAATTCAGAATACATTTAAATCAAAACTTAATACCAATTAGTGTGAATGAAGGAATGGTATTAGTCGCATTTTCAAAGCGAGATTGTCACCTTCCACCATAGCCCGCCACGACTAGTGATAATTATTCTGATTTATTTTATTTATGTTCATTTTATTGTTTTGCCTCTCTCTGCTTATGTGGATCGAAATATTGTGAACATGTTATCAGTTACTTTTGTGTAATTAAACACTACCTGTCCAGACGTAGTATTTGCAAAAATTTGCTTCACTCAATAAATTTGCCAATGGGCTGGACTGGTCCTGCGATTCAACGGCATGCTGGGGTGGTTCTCACCCCGAATTCTGTTTTTCTCTTCTCTTTTCATCTTAGTTGGGTAAGATAAGAGACCGATGAAATCCACTTGCAATTAGAGAAACTTAATGGGTTTGATGTCCCAGGGATTTTTTCTTATTGAATTTAGTAAAAGAAAAGAATAAACAATATAAAAAGTTAACACAAATATACAACAATCTAGCTGAACGAATAACAACAATGAAAGTCGTTCGGTGCTTATGGAATCGGTCAGAATATAGTGAATCGTACGGAGTTCTACGATTATGGCAGACTAGGCATAGATAGAATCAACAGCAAATCTTTGAAATATTTAAAATTAATATTCAAAGGACTTGCTGTTTGAAGCTATACACACTTTTGATATTGATATTCATGCAATTGGGTTTTTCTGCTTCTGTAAATTTGTGTTTCGTTAAATATGCGCTGTACATATTAAGAGAAATGTCCATTTCTTATACTTAATTCCCAGAGAAAGAGCAGCCAACCGTACTTTTTACGGTTGATGATCCGTTGCAAGAAGAACACGTTCTTTTATCTACCCTTAACAGCTTTTTCGTGACTTCAGTAACATTCTGCATATTGCAGTGTCGGTCGTTAGTTTCAATGGATTCTGCTGTTACATATTTCGTAATAGTTAAAAATATCCTACGTAATAAACTACGTAAAGTTAATGCATCTTCACACACATGTTAAAGTAAAATCGATAGTATATTGAAGTTTATGCATATTTATCGAATTTTCAGACATTATTAACTGTCCTAATATTCAAAATGCCCAACAACATTGTTACGATATTTTTATAATATTTCACCGACATTCAGAATATCGAACATAATCGTGCAGGTATACTATATCTTGAGGTAAAAGAGGAGTGCTATTCTCACGAAATATTTGGTTATCCGGATAACTCAATTGCACATGTCTCGCCGAGACTATAATAATTCGATCTATTCGTTATCGGAATAATAAATAGAGCGTGTTGCTATCCGACTATTATTCGACACCATCTTATGGAATCGTTGATTATCAAGGTCACACGTAATTCCATTACACAAATTCTTTGACTTTACAGATGGTGACTAATAAACCAGGTTATTTATTAATTTGACCTCTCCCGAATAATGGATTTCTTCTCTTTCGGAATTTAATATTCATCTTGATTCTTTGGTTCAGTTGTGGCCAATCGATGTGACAAGGACGCTTTTGAGTACCAGTCTTAGAGGGGCGTCAGAAACACTGAATATAAGTGTGTTTACTTCGCTTTTTAATCCTTTCAATGTTGAAGCGCCTGAAATGTTCGTTTGAATGAAGTACGGTGATCGTCTGAATGTCCGAAATTTCCATTCCCCATACCGTTAGATGTGATTTATTGGGTAAAGTGGTTCACGACGCACATTTCCTTCTAGACAACTCCTAATAGCCCAAGCTTAATTGCAATCCTTTTTTTTTGTTTCTCCACCCCCCTCCTAATGTTATTGTAGCAGATCACTTTCAATAAATGAAATTTTGGGCTGTTCAGAAAGTGTCCACTGATTTTTGTATTAAGGTGAAATTAATTTTTTGATACTAACAATGTGCGTATCGTTATCGAGTATTTGATTTGCATTCACCATCTTTTGGGAGAGACTATTGTGTCAATAGCGTAAAAGGCTTTTGTTAAAGAAGGGGGGGGGGGGTAGTACTCGATGTTTTTGCAGTCCTTAAGATAATTGAATTTTTTCTCTTTTTTGCGATTTTTTTGAAGAACAGCCCGACAATGCCTAATCGGCTATGTGCGGAATACACAACAAAAGAATCCAGCAAAATTCCACCAAGGAGGATGACTAAAAACTATGTGGTTTAGTGTTTTTGGTGAAGGACTACTCCTTCACGATTACAAATTCTGGATGTTTTTGGTCAATGACGTGCTTCAAATTGTTAAATCGACAACTATATTTAATTGAATTAATTGCTTGACTAGAAGAAATAATCTCTTAAGAAAAGTGGAAGTTTCTATAACAACGAAGAATAACGTTTAGATTCATATTGGCTTTTGGGCTGCCTGATGATGGCTCATTCGAATTAATGTATTGTCAATCGTTTTCGATG
Source organism: Argiope aurantia (assembly GCA_026543865.1). Classification (NCBI taxonomy): domain Eukaryota; kingdom Metazoa; phylum Arthropoda; class Arachnida; order Araneae; family Araneidae; genus Argiope; species Argiope aurantia. The sequence goes on along the minus strand of JAPMOR010004592.1, from coordinate 29,421 downwards.
TGTTTGAGCAATAAGCCACACTTGAAAATATGGACCGTATAAAGTTTGTCTTAATTTGGGGATTTTGCGATTTTGGTATTCGATACTTATGACATTTTGCTATTGTTCGAATAGTAAAGCATTTATTATTTTTAATCTGCACTGAGCCTGGGGCCTTCATTAATCATGGATGGCCTACCCGACAGTTGTCTATCTTACATGTGGAATTTGTACTATATGAATTATACAAATTATGAATACTGTTTTCTTCTACTTAACAACATCGGTTCCATAAACAGCACATATCTTTATCGCCGGTTGGAAAGTATTCTTGCCTTTTGTATAGAGAAAAACATCAAGTGCAGAAAATGCACTTTTTCGTTTTAAATGTGTGCTTTGCGACATCAAACAAAAACAATTAAACTAATATTAATAGTAAATAGGTTCAAGTATTAACTAAAGCATCATCTTTCAAAAATTATTCAAATATCTTTAACACGAATTCAGCGTTCCTACAGAGATTACCTCAAGCCAGTGGTGGATATAGATTTTTGTGGCCCTATTTTTAATAAACAAGTCTATTTAGTTACATATAGAAGGATAGATTTGATTTAATCAATATTAATGATTTATTTTAAATTATTTTTTATTTTATTAACTTTGTGAAAAAAGTATGTTTTTAATATTTATAGTGATTCATGATTGCGATGATTTATATTAATTCGTCAGATCATTTTAACAGATGCTTGTTTATAAATGTTTTAATAAATAATTGTCCGTATGGAAACAAAAATGTGTCCATTTATGCTTGGTAAAGTGTTTATATCATCCTAATATTTTGTAATTTATAGAATTTCTAATTTTCTAAAAATAATTTTTTTGCTAAATTGTTATGCATTTTTAGACTACTAACATCTTTTTAATCGATCTGTTTGCGCCCCTCTTTCCCTGCCCATTGCTTTTGTCTACGTAATCGGAAATCCGCCCCTGCCTTAAGTTGCAGAAAGCGGCGGAAACTTCCCAAACGGCAAATTATATAAACTTTTTTTTTAAATTTATGAACTTAGTATAAATCTAATAATAATCAGTTGTTGTGGGTGAAAGTTTCTCTCTATGTAAATACTACTGATTCAATCAGTGGTATGCAGGAAGAGAATTTGAAATTCCGTGAATCATTTCCATTAATTAGTCACGGATGACTCCATGACTGCCCGATCTTTATCACTGCTAAAACCGATACTGCCAGACTTTTATTTTCCTTTCATTACTCATGTTGAGGCAGTCACTACAGTTTTTTTTTCTTTTAAAAAAATCATACGTGTGAAAACACATGTTTTAAATTTCTTTGCTTGTGAAATCGAAACGCGATGACCACAGTGAACCTTAAGTGAGAAATGCGATAACAATCGCTCCGAGAAATTCTTGCTGACAGGAACAGGGTGAGGTCGTGATTCTATCGATATAAATTGTTTGTGTTGAAATTGTTTACGGACCTTTTTCCTTTTTTTCTGGATATATATTTCAGCAGTAGTAAGCTATTGAAGATTAGCATAGCAAAGAAAGTGCTAAAGTAAGGATACATTTGGCGGGCTCCATTTCTGAAAGGAGGTGGTATATTTTGTATGAACACTTCTGATTAATTTTGTTTTTAGAACCAGAAACCGATTGATGGCACCTGAATTAGTATGGTTTTGGTTTTCAGGGCATTATGGCCCAAGAGTTTTTCGTGATCGAACTGTGCCTAATCCACCCTTCATTCGTCTAATGCAATGGTCAGCAAATCGTGGTCGCGAGCCAAGTATATTGATCAAACTGAGGATGTTCTTAATAAAAGCCAGCGTAAGAGTACTTTAATTAAGTGAATAATACCTATATAATTGAAGTTTAAAAATGTAGCTCTCAAAAGAGGTTTCAATCTTTGAACTGTTGATAATTGGTTCTGCTGACTAATGTGTTTGCCAATCACTGGTTTAACGCAAAGAGCAGAAATTAAATTCTCTCTTATTTATCTTATCTACATTTGTTTATTTACCTTATCATTTACTTTTTCCCTTTATTTACCTTATCATTACCTTAGCTACACCATAATTACTTATAACATTGCTGAAGTTTTCAATATGAGTGACTCTTAAAATGTACGTATGACTGACTCATCTCTTCACCAGATACACACGGTTTATTCATACTGTATTATATGTAAAAAGAACGATGAAGGATTACGATTGTTCATTTTTCCCCTCAATATTATCATCCCCAGAGGTTGATTATCCACGCAACAACTTAAATATTATCTTTAGAATGTCTTTTATTTGGTTTTGTAAAGTCCGTTGGTTAATTGAGAATCATTTTTATTTAAGAAATAATGATTATTTGAAACAAATTGTTCGATTTTCATTCTTTCTGAATCTATTATCTCCAACTTGACTCTTGTGCCCTGAATACACGCGTCGTAGATATATGAAAAGATTAATAAAAATGTATTGCATTTTTATCGTACGCATTATTGTAAGTCCAAATAATACTACATAATTTAATGTTCTTTGTGCGATTTAGCTAATGGAATTCTACATTCGAATAATCCGTTCATTTTAGTTTGGCTTGTTATTTCAGCGCGTAATCACGGAATCATGTTTATAAGACTCCCCATTGGCCATACATGTTTTACACATAGACACCTTTTTTTTAAACTTTGTACTACCTGTTCAAAATGCCATGTTAATATATGTGTTTCGCATTTTTTAATTGAATGTTCAGATTTTAATTATCATCGCATATATTTCTTTAATTCATCCGTTTTAAATATGCGAAACCTAGTGAGGGAACAACCCCAACCAAATCTTTTTAGATTTTTAAAGACTGCTTGTTTTTTCCATTTAGTTTAGTTTTTCGTATTACTATCGTGTTTCTAGTTTGTTATATTTTTTACTTTCCCTAAAACTAGTGGTTTGTGACTTCATCCATGTTCTCTGTTTCAACCATATCTATAGCGTAGTCTGTCATATATGGTTTTTGTGCCAGTATTTGGTTGTGCCAACCAAACCAATGTCGGCTAATGGATTTTGGGCCACCAGACGCCGGAATTTACTGCATTTCTTTAAAATAACAAGGTTTGAAATAATTTCTTATTAGTGGCTTAATGAAAAATGATGCGAAATCGCCTTAGATGAAGATGACTCGTAAACATATACTTATTCGTATAAAAGAAATACCGGTACCCGTAAATTTAATCTTCTCAGATAACTTATTTTCGATGCAAATCTCCAATTTCTTTTTTTTTTTTCAGCTTCAAAACTTATTCGTGTAAATATACATGTTTTGAATCGCTTTGCTTACGAAATCGAAACGCGATGACCACAGTTTTCTCCAGTGAACTTTAAGTCAGAGGCCGTGATACAAATCTCTCTGAAAAATGCTTGTCGACAGGAATAGGGCGAGGTCATGATTGGATAGGCGATCTCTGTACAAGTGGTGGGCGTTGAAAGGATTTATGGACCTTCCCTGAAGGATCAAAGAGGACCTTTGATTCCTCTCCGGTCCTCTGTTTACAGGCAGAAAAGGAAGAATGTGGCAATCGCTTTCAATCACCGCTCCGGCACTACTTCGTGCAAAAAAAATGTAACTATACCGTTAATGTGTGTAGTATAAACAAGTTAGCTTGTCTGTAGAGGATGATACAGTTGTTGGTGTCTATCAGTTAGAGTGGTTGATTGTTTTTACTGCATTTGAGTTACGCTGGTGATGACTTTTTTAATAATGTTGTATCCATTTCGGTCTCCATATTCCAAACAAAGACATCCTACTGGAATTTAAATGAAAAGAAAAGTCTTCTGCGAACTACTGAATATTTGGTGTCATCCGTTTGACCTATTGGGTTTTTCTGACCTTGATGCTTGATATTTATTTTGATATCTAGACATGCTGATGAAGTCGTTGTCGCATCTTAAAAAATCTTTCATGTCATATTTTTTTAAGTTGCGAAGACGAAAAATTTATCTTTTCAGGCATATCAACTGAAACATTTGCGATGTTTATTGCAGTTCGATTTTAAAGATATTTTAAATTTACCATCTGTGTTTATATAAATAGTCATTTTTGCATGAAAAAATATTTTATTTATATTTTTCTGTTATAAATAAGAATCGAGCTAACTGGAAGTAGACCGTTTTTGAATTTTTTAAAATTCCATGTTTAAAAAATTATTATTATATTTATTTTTCTTTTCGTATTAATCGTATACGAAATTTATATTTCTTTTCGTATTATTTCTTTCGTATTAAAGAACATTGCTGAATCCTCTCTCATAGTTTATAAAAATCTGAGAAAAATTTAATTTGAGTTTATCGATAGCATCTATATATAAATTCAGTGTATGAAAGACCGGGATTCTATAGAACATCTTGGTATTTTATAAAATACTTTCGATTTTTAGGCAAAAGTATGAAATATGAGAATTATTATATAATTTCCAGGCATTTTATATAATACCTGGGCATTCTGTGGAAAGGACAAATGCTATTTAGGCAAAGTATATGAACGCATTTAAAATAATAGACTTATCGTGGTAGTTTTTGACTATTATTTAAAAGACTTTCATTCCTAAAAAATGCGAATGTTATTTTTAAGAAACGGAAAATGCCATAAAAATATTTATATTCAGAATATGTAAAAAAAATGTTATTGCAAAACAAAATTTGTTTTCCTTATTAAATCAGTAAAAAGCAAATAAAGCATGAATCTACTTTTTGCACCAAGAAAGGAAATAATTTTATTTTGAATTGCGTTTAATTTCTTTGAGGTTTCTTTCTTTGGGGGGGGGGGGTTGTTGAAGGAATCGAAGATGTATTTTGCTTACTTTACTTTTAAATGTACTTTGTCGGTTTATCATTTTATTTGCCGTTTTATCATTTTTAACACTTTGTCGATTTATCATTTCTTAGGCCTTCTATAGAATGCCTAGTAAATGTGTAATTGCCTAGTGAATGTAAAATATTATTCGTTTCATATATTACTGGTCTGTTTTCGATATTCCTTTGCATGTCTGATTTCTCAATTTTGCTGATAATATACATACAAAAAGTAATAGTCACATGATCTTTTTTTGCTAAGCATTACGAGTATAATATAAACTTCCATTCACCCAGACCTCCCCAATAAGATGTTATATGATATTGAATACCTTAAGCTAGTTGAATCATTTATTAAATGCAATTGACTTGATATTTAAAGTAGCATTACTTTTATGCCAATATATAAGTATTCAGGTATTTTGTAATGAGAATTTTAAATCTTATGCTATGATAAAATTATTTTTTATATATTAGTCATTTATTATCAGAATAAATACATTTGTTTTAGGTTTTTTAAAAACAAGTACCATTTTAGTTAAAAATAAATTTTATAAATTTATATGAACAATTTTTAAATTGTGATTAAATTTTCTAAAATCTTTAAAAACAAATAGACAGACATTAAAAATTTGAAAATAATGCCTCCCGCCTCCCTCAAAAAAAAACATCTCTTTTATGTTAATTAAGAGAATTTTAAATTCGTAAACTAACTAGCAAATTGAATATCGAAAATATTTAGCAACAAATTTCATTCCCCCCCCCCGATACCCTCCCCTCATGAACTTGAAACCAGAGCCAACGATTTTTGCTTTCAGTTTTCTTTTTTAATGTTTTTCTGCTTCTCTAATCCAGTTTGTTATCTTCTTGAAATGCACAAATGGTGCTTCTGTATGTTCACATGAGTTATAAATTGCAATAACTGTTATGGCATTCCTTTATGTTTGAATGAAAGAAGGGCATTTCAAAACGAGTCCATTTATTACAATTATCTTGTTACAAGTTACGGAATAATTTGGTTGGTTTCCTCTTTCTGTATTGAATTTATGATGGACAAAGAAAGCATAACGTGATAAGGACATTGCACTTCACATGTATTTTTACTCAATATAAATGAATAGGATTGAATGGATATGCTATAAAATCTATGAATCGATTGCTGGCGTAAGTGCCTTTCCTCTTCCGTGTGTAATTGGTATCCCAAATTGTGATGTCTTTTTTATTGATTAACGGAATTTGATAGGTGCTAAGAGACGAACTGAAATGTCTTGCTTTTTTCCTTTCTTTTTCCGTAAAAGAGTGTCATATAAAATAACGCTACTTTATTTCGTGAATTAAAAGCATTGAGATTGTTCGGTTTTGGGGCTGTTATTACATTTCGTGTTGCGGTTTCATTAAAGATCGAAAGGTATTTCTTAGTTTTTAAATATTTATATTCTTTTCAAAAGGCTGTTTTGGTCATGGCACAAAATGCATTTTAATCGGTATTATTTCAATCCGCCTAACGCGGATTTCACAGAACTTGGAACAAAATAATTTTGTGATAGAGAGGTTGAAATAATTAGTTCACTAAGTAAAAAATAAATTAGTATTCATCAGAAAGCATTAAAGTATTCTTTCTTGGTTATTTTTTCAAAAAAAAAAGTTATGAAAATGTTAAAAAAATATCCGAGAATGAAAAATAAGTACAAAAATTATTATTAGAGTAAATCAGGTACTTATGTCATATAATTATGTATATCTGTATGTGTGTTAAATTAATGTATATATGTATTATGCACGAAACTTACTGCGGTACAGACTGTATTGTCATGGGGTCACGATTGGGAACGTCAGTTGAGCCGGCATCACGTCTCCTAACTTCCGCATATTAGCAGTAAAGTCTGCTAGACTCATAGAGATGGCTAGACTCTCTGATATAAGTCAGCGCCAAGCTCGTACAATCCCTTGACCCGATATCTGGCTACTAGGCCACTGTTTCCTTTAATTGTTTTGTAATTATTGATAGCAATTTTTGTTAAATGTTTCCCACTATTGTTTCTATCTCATTTAATTATGATTAGAAAAAATCTTATTAAAGACCAGCACTTTTCACTTTTTTTCTTTTTTTTTTTACTTATACCTTAGCCAATCATTGCTATCCAATCTATGCAACCTACCCCATTATGTATACATTACATACAAGTACGTGCAACATATAGTATTCGCAGTTGTACATATTTACTTAAATTTAAAAAAAAGACACTTATGAGCGAATGTAATAGGAACATAAGGTTGCTTGACATCATTTAGTATTTTAAAATTCAAATCGGGAGACAGCAAATACAGTCTCGAAATTGTGCTGAAAAATATTTAACTGTGCTTATTACTTACTCGTATACAAAATATATATAGAAAGCATTGTGATCGCTAAAAAATTTGAGTTCAAGATTTTGATAAATCTTATTATCAGACGCTCTTGAATTCTAAAAACACATTTATATCTGTCTGTCTGTGAACTCGATGATTCAAAATGCCTTGAGCTAGACGAATGAAATTTGGTATATGACTTTAGACATAATTTATAGATTTCCTAGAAAATGGAGGTAAATCTATTCAGAAGAAGCCTGTTTGCTTGACTTTTCGAGTACAAGTTAATTTGATTACTACAAACTTAAAGAACCAGAGAGGTAAAATTTGTTGCAAAAAAAATTTAGCATTTAAAATGTGGATTATCAAATTTTGAGTCAAATATGTGTTAAAGGCTTGGCCATTTGCCAGTCTGTACTTTCGCATGCATGGAAACGTAACAATTTATACAAGCTATGAACTAAAGAAATTTGTTATGTGGTCTTGTAACTATATAAATGTAGTTCTGTCATAAAGTTTGGTCTTAATAGTTTGGAAAATGTTGCCAAAAATAAATTTTTGCACGAAAACGATTGTGGAGAGATGCTCGATTTGCACCAAAGATCTGTGTTTCGTAGCTGTTTGCCATAGCCGTGCAAGACATTAACAGCTTTGCTCAAGATTCACTGTTTTATACAGGGGGGGGGGGGATAACATCTTTATTGAAGAGTATACGTGAAATCTCAAGAAGACCATTCTCGCTGTTTTTTAAATATTGGAAGCTGATAAATCCCCCTTGTTTTATCTTATCATTTATCATTTTTTCAGCTTATTCCTTAGACAATATCCTCGAGGTACTCGTACTGCAGATTGAGAAGCGTTGCTCTAAATACTGATAGCAAACGCAGTACGAAAAATTTTATATTTTCCTGTAAATTTCTAGTAATTCAAGAAATCTCGAATTTGAATTTTAGTTTTATGTGAGATCTTTTAAGTGCACATTTTTTGTAGTTGCAGATTCGAACATATATAGGGTGGTTATAATTCAAGTTCCACTTTGGAATGGTCATAAAAGGAAAACTAATGGACCAAATGTTATAAAACTTGGTAATAAATTATAGGAAATAATGGAATTTCCTTTTTCGCCCCCCCCAAGCTCATAAACTTACTATTAGAGAAAAAATGTATGCAATACTGTTAAGTAAAATAGGACATGAAGGAAGACATCGGTTTAAAATGTGTTGAGTCGTTTCTAAAACATGTTACAAAACATGATCAAAGTGACTCTCACCATTTTCTGAAACCAAGTTAAATCGCATTACTGCATTCTCAACAGTGGTCTTAGCATATCGGGACAAATGTTACGCAGATGTTGGTGTATCGCATCTTTTAAATCAGGCAAATTGTTCAGATTATCACCATAAACAATGCTTTTTGGGATAACATACATTGAACATGCTTTGTAACACCTTTCAGAAACGATTAAACACATTTTAAACAGATGTCTTCATGTTCTATTCTGCTTAACAATATTGCATACAGCTCCATTCCCCCCCCCCCCCGGTGGTAAGTTTTGGCCTTTTTTTTTTTTTTTTTTCCGGAAAAGAAATTCTCATGTCCTCCTTCTCCTTTAAACCATTACCAAGTTTGATAGCATTTGGTCCAGTAGTTTTTCTTTTATAGCCATTTCAAAGTAGAACTTTAATTATAACCACCCTGTATATTTCGTTTAGAATTTCATCTTTAAAATTATCATTTTCTTTTCAATAACCAAGCATTTTCATTAAAAAAAATCATATTTTTAAATTACGGTGACTTATTTCTGATCTTTTTAATACAGCTTTGAATTCATAGATCAAACATTTTCGATTGTTATACCATTCATATTTTGCTGAAAACATTTTCTTAGTTGCCATATGAACTTGATAACTTTAAGCACCTTCCTTTCACTCGGATATCTAACCCTTCCTTCCGTGATAGCATCTTTTTTTATTAAAAAAAATTTCCAAAACCATTTCTCAATGTGTCTGCTGTCCCTTTTCTCTTCCACCCTCTCGAAGGTAGTAAATGCGCCGAAAGGAACCCCTTTTCATCTCAGAAAATAGATGCAGGCCTGTCCTAATGCTCCCAGAAACCCTCTCTCATTTAAGCAGGGCAAAGGAAAGGAACGTAAACCCTTTATTTACCCTCTCAGAAGTATGAATGAACTGTAAAGATGGTTCATGGCTCAGAGAGGGGGGGGGGGGGGGAAAAAAAAAAAAATGAACCCTTCCTTATTCGGGCAAAATAGGAGGGAAGAGAATACACGGCGGCTCTATCGTGAGAGAATAAAACGTAATTTTGCCGGTCGTTTTGTATAATGTAGATATAATCCAGAAAGGAGTATGGGTTCTAACTGAATATATGGGAGTGTGATGCATTGCTTTTGCGGGAGAGAGAACTTGTTGTATTTTGGAAACGCTGAATAATGCAGTGTTTCGTCTTTTGTTATTGCTTTTGAGAGCTTGGTGTGCTGGAGCTAGAATCTATTATGTAATAAGATTATTAGCTTAATACGTTTCTTTGTATATCATTTCCGTTAAATTCTGTTTATCATGGATGTGGTGTAACATAAGTAAATTATTTGTTATACAAAATGGAATTAAATCGTATTCGGTACTTACCAGGTCACGATGAATTTGAGAACCATGGTTTAAATATTTTTTAGTTGGCTGGATTTTTCATGACATGAAATTAGTTTTTCGTTATATTGCAACGTTTAACATTAATATACAACCTAATTTCAATAAAAATTGAAAAAAAAAACTTTATTAACTAAGAAAAATGTATTAATAGTTGCATTTTATTGGAGGTTGCGCATAGTAAAAATTAAAATGCGTTATTGCTCTGTATCCTGAGGCATATAAGAAAATGTAATAAATTTAGAATGAGTTATGCAATTTTGCGTATCTCTGTTTGAAAAGATTTTCAATGGCCACTTCGTTTCCTCAAGGTGACCATGGATGGGGATGATTTAAACAATGAATTTATAGGATTCATAACTCGAAAGCTTCCACGATTTATTATTTTGGCAACAAAATATTTGATCCGTTTTTGCTTAAAATGCTAGTTTGTGAAGAATATTGTACTAAACATGATTAATAAGACCGGGTAACTGTATAAAAATCCGGACATCTTAGAGTTCATTATTGACTCGGATACCATGAAAAATGATACTTTGCATCATTTAAAACAATTTTCCAACTGAAAACACACATCTGTATCTAACAATTTAGATATATGGTATTGAGTAGTGGTGGCTTGGTTGTAAAATCTCAGTTTGGAGCTGGATAAATTCCAAGCCCGAAATCATATTTTTCATCAAAGATTCGCCATGTAAGCTGGTCTGATGCAAGTTTAAAATATCCTCTCGTTGACGAAGCGCTAAAATTTGGGGAAGGTGATGCCAGTCCTGGTGTAATCCTCGTCATCTGATCTCGGCTCGGAAGTTGAAAGCCCATCCCAAAGTATTCTTTGTGTGGCTTCAAAATGTACGTAATTATGTGGGACGTAAATATAGCTAAACAACTGGTCCATGACACCTTTACAATTGAATTACAGTGATTGATGACAATTGAATTATGGTGATGTTGAAGACGATTCGCCTCTCAAATTATAATGAAAAAAAAACTTACAGTGGAGACTTCTTTGTTGTTACGCAAAAAAATTTGAAAGAAAAAGGAATGTTAAAGAATATTATTTCTAAACTTTTTTTTTCTTTTCAAAATTTGAGTGAAATTGTTTAAAGGCATGATGAATAATTTTTATTAAAATCTGTTTTTGAAAATACACCTTTATCAATGTTTTAAAAAGTAATTTTTTTAAATTTTAATTCATATCTATTTTTTTAGTATTTAATTTATAATTATAATTCATTATCATAAATTTTGTGGAAAATCGCATTTTTTTTTTCACAAAATCATTAAGGAATCAAGATTTGATTATATTAATTGATAAAAAAACTGAAAATGTTTAAAAAGTCTACTGTCAACGGTAATATAAGTGTCAGAAGTCTAAATATTAAAAGTAGCATACCAGAAAAGGAGTCAAAAGACGATTATTATTTTTATCAACGCAAAAAGTTAAGTGAAAATATTTGAAAAGGTGCAATTAAAATTTCACTGACATTTCATTGTCGATTAACTTGAAAGAAAATGTTTTCCAGTAACCGTTTTATTGTCGCAGTGAAGGTTATTTGTCTTTCTATCAGCAAAATAGATAAATAAATAAGTTAAAGTCATAATGAAATAACATTTAAATTCTGTTATTTTAAAATTTTGTGCATTTTCTTAAATTTCCTTTTTATTAAACAATGCTTATATATAATGGGTTGCTTTTTTCCCCCGATTTTTATGGCGCAAAAGTCTTAATTTTGACTAAGTTGCGCCAAATTGAATAAAATTCCTTCTAGATAAAAATGTAATCTTAAAAATAGGAAAATACAGTTGAGGTTAGTATTAAAAATAAAAAATAAAGTCATAATGATATAGCATTTAAAAATCGTTATTTTAAAATTTGGGGTATTTTCCTAAATTTCTTTTTTATTAAACTGTGCTTATATATATCAGTACAAATTGTATTTATATGCATAAAAAACCAATGGATTTCATGAAAGCAAAAAGTTGAGAAACTTGTATATAATATATAGATGCATTTAGCAGCCATGTGCAATCGATTCAGGAATAGTGACTAATGTCCGGCTCTTGATTTCTTATCTTCCGTGGCATAGAAATTTAAAATATTTATCCTGCTTGATTTGGTTTCCGTTTCCACTTTCTGAGTTCCATTCCGTTTTTGTCTTGGCTTTCACTTTCTATATTTTTATTTCCTCTTTCGTATCGCAATTTCACAAATTGGAAGGAGCAATTTGATATTAGTAATCGAACACTACTAAAAAAAAATCCATTTATATTGCTGAATTATATTGTAATTCTTTTTACAACTCTTAATTTTCTTTGTATGGAAACTTTTCTGTATCTCTTCTTTTTCGATTTTTTTCCTGCGAGATTTAGTTGGAAAAAAAAAAAGTTGATGTCTGATTCACTTCTGACTAGACAGACCGTGTTACGATTTAACAATTTTACTTCCACTTTCGCTTCTTAATTTACCAAAACGCAAGGAACTCATTGGTATTCGATATCAGTTACTGAGAGTTATTCAAATAACCAGCCGCCTTTAATGACTAGCTTGTTTGCCCTGAATATTGACTTTTATGGTCGTTAAAGTATAAATACGAGTATTTTCATTCCAACTTTACCTTGTTATTTAATAAGACTGGGACAATGAATTAAATGATTTAAAGTTGAAAAGAAAGTTTGATACTAAATAAATGTGTATATTACTGTTAAAATATATAATTCTGTTATTTCATAGCAGTTATTTCCTGAAATAATTTGTCACATAGCAACGTATTTTATGCATTAACGATGCAAATCATTTCTATTAAACTGTGTGATTCCAGAAACTTAATTTCGTTTACATTTTTAAGGGCGTAATCTTTTCCGAGCATTTCTAATAATATTTTGAACCCCATTAATTAGTTAAGTGAAGCACTGAATTTAGCGTAACTATAAAAGTGTCCAGTGAAATAGGTTTGAAATGTTCGTACGTTGGTTAGTTTACATTTGACCATTGCCATTCGACAGTAAGTAATAATATCGATATCTGTGCTTGAAGTTGCACCATTCGGGTAGTAAAGTGCTGGCAACCCCATTAATAAAAAGATCTGACAGCTGATAGTTTAGGGTTAGTAAAAATGGAGCGTTACACGATAGATCAACGTGTTGACGCAAAATTGGAATTAAATAATTAAAAAAAAACAGTTTTATCTTTTAATTGTTACATTTTAATTAAATCGTAAAGTATACAGAATAGGGTTATGTATAGGGTAGATGGCCTCCACGGCTTTACTGGAATATAAGCACTCTTTTGTTGAAATTTTCCATGCTCATTTTGCATAAATGTGGGTGAATTTCGTTGATGCAACGTTGCATTTCATCCTTCCATGCACGCGGGCTTGTAGACTTGTTCACTTAGACATTTGACTTCAAATAACCCCATAAAAGGAAATCTAATAGTGTTAAATCACACGATCTAGGGGGCCAATTCTCTAATTTTCCAACTGTGACTGCCAGACATTCATTATTTTTTAAATATGGTTCAGCAATGAAAAGATGTTGTTCTATCGTGTAACTCTCCATTTTTACTAATCCTAAACTATCAGCTGTCAAATGGTTTTTTTTAATAGGGTTTCCAACACTTAACTGCACGAATGGTGGTAAATTCAAATCTTGAGTTAAATTTGCGACACCGTTTATATAATATGCTTTTATAATATACCTTTATATAATATCTCCTTTATATAATTCTCATGCTGTAATCACAGTAACGGATTTGTGACTAGGCAAACTGAGAAGTTGCTTAGAGTTGCAGCATTGAGAAGGACAATAGAGAACTCGATTAAAAAAATATTTTCATATTTCAAAAATGAATAAATTTATAAAAAATTCGAATCTTAGCATTATGAAAGAATCAATTATGAAATATTATGATTGTGTTAACACTTTATCAGGTTTAATTGGCTAAGTTTATATAGCTTTCATTACCTTCACTTTGTCATCATACTTTCCATAAGCATCCGGTACCTGTTTACATATATTTAATGCTGACGCAAACTTGAATCACTCATGAATCATTTTAAATAAAGTGGCAGTCATTTCGACGCAGTTATTAAAATAATAAAAATCAACTTAATATAAATAATTAAAAGAATAATTTAGTTGATAATGCATTTAAATATAAAATTAAACAAACTAGCTTATTAAAATAGGAGGACACCATAAAGTGTTTCTGATCACTCCTAGGACCGCAAAATGTCTTAAGTTCTTCACTGTTTAATCCCCTTAATAACTGTAACCATTCCAAACCTCTCATCTTGAAAATAAAGCAGCTTTTCCCATTTCTGTTGGCTGCGAGATTTACTTGGAGGAAAGGATTGATGAGTGATTCACTCCTGAATAAAACAAGCCTTGTTTCTGATCACGAGAAGATGGCTCCTCATTATTCGAGAACAGAGGAGAAAAGTATTTCGGAGTGCAGTTTCAATTACCTTAACGAGATCGGTGGTATTCTGGTCATTGATGACCCCTCCAGTTCGTGAAAGCTTTCGTCCTGATTGGTTGCTTTCCGGAAATCTTTTATTGCCAGTGACAACACGGAAGATATATGTATACTTGGGTTGGTTATCTTTACCTTGCCATCATCAGACAAAGATGGCTTGAGTTGGGATATAAGTTATGATCTTCACTTCGTTTATAACCCGTTTTTTGTCTTCACGAATGTTCTTTATTTATTAAATTAATTTAGAAAAGCAATTAAGTTTGAAATCTTTGCCAGTCTTTCACAATACAATATATTAGGAAATTTTAAATAATGATTTGAAACCTAGAATTGTGTATTCTGACCCCAGATGCGGGGAAAAAAATATTTTGATAGGGAAAACAGAAACTGCCAATCTCTTAATTGATTTTAATATACATGTTGAATGTTTCAAGATTTAATTGAAAGTCACTGTGGCAGGGACTAGGCTTCGGCACCGGAAGGTTCCAGGTTTGTGACCCGATTCCACCGAAGAACCGTCGTGTAAGCAGATCTGGTGCACGTGAAATCCGTCCGGCCCAAATGTTTTTCCGTTGAGTGTTGTGCGGAAGTTTGGAGACAAGGCTGCCAGATCAGGTGTTGTACTCGTCATCTGATCGCGGTTCAAAATTACGAAGTCCGTCCCAAAATAGCTTTAGTGTTGCTTTAAGACAGGACGTTAGTATAACTTACTAATTATAGATTTAATTTGTTTTTAATAATATAAGTATATTTTTCATATATGCCAGGAGAAATATTATTCTGAGCTCCAGCGTTCATCTCCTATATTTTATGACTTACAGATTTGTATTAGCTTATCAATTTAATGTGTGGCTTATAAATTTGATGGTATAGGAGATCGGATAATGGGCGGTACATTAATAATTTATAATTTGTTGATATTGATTTGATTAGATTTTTCATCTATTCTTTAAGCAAAATTGTACATGTAACCTGAATTATTTCAAAGAAATTTTTTAAATAAGTGCATTCAGAAAATCTTTCCACTCATCATTGTTGTAAAGTCTAATCTAATTATTTATTTATATGCTCACTTAAGCTCGCTGGCATATTTTATATGCTTGTTTACGTGGGTCATGACTAAAATTGTACCATGACTAAAAAGCTTATAACATCTTATATATGATATATCTTATGATGTTTGACAAGTGACTGCCAAATTTGACAAGTAAGTAAAGAGCTAAATATATAAAATTTGGTACATAGATGAAGTATCTAATAATCAGATCCATATCGAATTTTGAACCAAGGGACAATGAAGTTAGCAATCTGTTCTGTTGTAAACGGAGTGACTTAAAAAGATGATATTCGGAATCGTGATCTTATGACTACAATTGTAATTCGTTGTCAAATTTTAATTTTAGTAATTTTTTTTTATTTTTTAATTTTAGTCAATTATTTGTCAAATTTTAATTTTAGTAATTTTAATTTTAGTAATTTAGTTTCTAATTATAATTTTAGTAATATACTGCAATTTTATGACGGGACATTTTTTTGGTTTTGGGATTGATATTGTTAAACCGCGTCCTTGTTCAGTACCTTTTTGAGAAGTACTAATCAAAATTTTCTGTTTTAATTAAACTGCATCAAGTTTGACAGTTGGATATTTCATATAAAAAGAATGTTTCCTGTCTTTTAAGTTTTTATGGATGTCACAAGTGTTGTCAATGGCAAATGTTGCCAAAAAATGTTGCAAAAAGAGGATGGAAAGGGAAAAAAAGAAATAAAAAAAAATCCTTCGAAGCTTATCAATCATCTTGTTTTCACATGTCGACATTTAAAACGGACTTTAAATGATTTTTGTTAAATATAGATTGCATTGTGATTCAAAATTGATTAGTCTTTACAAAATGCCTTATTTGCTTCTCAAAGGAAATGCTGAGACAGGGGATTATTACCTGAAGGATTATTAATAATACAAAACTTATTCCTTTAATTAAAAGGCAAAATTGTAAACCCTATCACAAAGTACCTCGTACGCCGAAGTTAACGCCGGCATTAGAAAAGCAGTATGGACATTTTGCCCGGAGGCCTTGATTAATCAGCGAGAAAATCCTTTTAATGTGCGGCGCTAAAACTTTATAAAGGTGTCTTGCCTCCGAACGACACCATCAGCTTTTGACAGGTTAAAAGCTTCGCTAGTTGGATTCTCTTTCAATGCGACATCCGCACCTATATGTAATAGAACTTTCCTCGCCATCCATATCCCCATTTCACAGCTCACCCCCTCTCAAATGATTGCGAAACACTCGCACAGGTCGCTTAATAAGTTCTAATTTGAAAGACCCTCTTGATTAGTATGAAAGCTTTCCATACTTGACCAGCTGGTGAAAACGATTTTACAACCTTCTGTCCGCCACCGTTATTCCAGAGATGTAGACTATGAAAGCGTCTCCCGGCCGAGCAAAGGTGAGATTAGTTTCCTTTTGGAACCACCATTCCAACCCTTGACACGCATGGACGGCGCTAGGGCGGAATCCTGGAATAACTTTGGAAAATGGCTCTCCAGGGAGATAGGGTAGGAGACAGAGAGTAGGGAGAGTTGTAGAACGCGGAATTTCTGTTGCAGACATGTCTGGATTTAATGCTGCTGGTGTTATTGGAAATACTACAGATGCGTTGCTCAAGCGATACGAATATCTTAAATGAGAGGCTTTTATAGGGGCATTCAGCTTTTGGCCGAGAGAGACTTCTCCTCATCCGAGGGCGTTTAGGTTTGTTGGTATTTATCGATGGATAAAATGACAGCTTTTCTCTTCGGCTTGAGTTGGCTGTCCTTTGGATATTAAAACGGCTTAAAATTGCAGTTATGGAGGCTGTTGTGTTGGTTTTTAGTTTATCTGCCGAATCAACTTTTGCTATTGAAAACAATTAATATTTTGATTATTAAGTAATTATTAGTTAATAATTTAAAAATAAAACATTAAGTCAAATTAATTCTGCTTTCCATTTTGCTGTTTTTTTATGGCAAAATTTAGGTTTCGTCTCTGGAAGATCAAAGATTTGATCCGATCACACTGAAGATGGAGATTAATTTTGTCATCAGTCAAAAGGACTGATTTTGATGTAGAAAGAAAAATATATTTGGAGATCGCTGCTATCATTCATAATTGCTACGTTTGTCCCTAAAATTCCTCTGGGTAGATTTGCAATGAAGTGTTTTGTGAGAATTCAGATCATTCTCTTCCATTTATATATATTTGGGAGTTTCGACATAGATCTTGGCCCCTAATATAAAGTAAACTGCAAAATATGGATTATTACTTTATCGTTCCCCCCCAATTTTTAAGATAATATAAATAATAATATAATTAAAATAATATAATTTTTAAGATAAGTAAATTAATAAAGATGTAAGAACTATTTTTTTTTTTTTTCATTGAAGTTCCTGAAAATCGAAATACGCTGTTGTCATTCAAGAACATTCGAAGGACTGTTACAAAATCTCAAAAGATTTTTCTCAGAATTACCAAAAATTTAAATATTAAAATGCGCAACAGCATTAATATAAGAAAAATAATTTGTCATTAGTTTAAAATTTAAGTCTTTATTTTTTAAGTCTCTAGTAAATAAAATTAGTAAGGAGTATAAGAAAGTTTTAATGTATGGTATTATTATGCTTATATGATTTCTTTTATTTTTTCATTGTTTTTTTAAACTTTGAATTTTATGTTTTTGTATTATGTAACTAGGTATCCTATCTCTAGCTCGTGTTGCAACAGAAACGTAATTGCAGTATGTTCTGTAAGTGGCATCTGACACTTTTCATATTTAGTCTTTCACTTAGAAATTTCTGGACATATAGTTTAGATTCGTCTAATTATCTTTTAATATTACAATTATTGAGATTTGACGAAACGAGCAGGATTGTGAGAACAAAAATTCATCTCTTGTTCTGGAATTTTCTTTTTCACTTAATATTACATTTTTCCTCATACATATAAAGGGAAAAAGGTTGGCAAAAATAAAACAAGTTTCGACGCTCATGAGTATGAAATTTGAATTTTTATAGCCTTGAATATAATATTTTGAAATTTTTAGCAACTAATTCTATATCTGTTTAATTTTTGTCATATATATCTTGTGATAAATTGCTATATAACTATAGCATTTTTCAATTACAGTTTGTGAAATTTTAATTAGATATCGCACATAACTTAGTGCTAATGGTCTTTCTGCTTTAAGCATGTGTACAGAAACAGAAACTATAGTAGGAAACGAAAAAAAAAAAAAATAATAATAAGAAGAAGAACATTCAATTGCATTTGCTATGGGTGCAAATGGGAAGAAAATCCTGATTTACAGTTCTTGCTTGGAAGCTGTTTCACTATGGGGTGTTCCGCAGATGTCTGAACAAGATTCCTATTCTACTAACATCTCTCACCTTGTTCGGCAAAGATGGGATCAACCACTGTAACTGCCATCATCGGGGTTTCTTTCAATCCACAGGGACCTGCACTTCCTTCTCTGGCAGCTATCAACAAATAGGATTTTGCCCTCGCCGTTTAGGGGGTGGTCGGGCATCTCCGTCTTTTCTCTTATATCTTGCAAATACGTGCTGTTACCACGGCGAAAGGGCTTGCTTGAGGCCTTGGCCAGAGGGGGGAGGTAGATATTAAAGTAGATCAATGGGTTGGGGGTGGGTCCTTGCAGCAATATAGAAAGGGCGTGAATCGCTTGCACTCTACCTTGAACAAGAGTATTGATTTGTGCTTCCCGTATTGCTGCCGCTCAACTCTTGGGGCGATTTAGGGTGTTTCTAAGTGATTTCCGCGGTAATGGAATGTTTGCGAGTGAAATTCTCGGTTTACCATCTGATAATTAGCTTCTGATGATTTTTGAATTGCTTGGCTTCTTAACGAACTGCTTGTAGGTCTTTAGAGTTGTGAAGTTGAATAAAATTATTTTGAACTTCGTTAGATATTTAAATTATTATTTAAAATGATTTAAGAACTTCATTGAAGATGTTACGCTTAATGTTCGCTGGATTTCTATGGTATTTATTTCTTGTAGTAGTTTGTTACACTAGTTTTACTGTTAACATTCCTCTTCAAATTAGTTATTTAGGATTTTGATAACTAAATAACTAACTTGAAGAGGAATGTTAACAGTAAAACTAGTGTAATAAACTAGTGCAGTGTCTCTTCAAAAGGGATTAAAGAGGATTAGTCATTATTTTTTAAATTGTAAAGTCGAACTCTTTGTAAATAAATAGTTTGTTTTATTTTAAAGAAAAATGTTACCTTCTGTACATATAAAACCAATTTAAAAAAAAAACTCTCTTAATTTTAACAGCTGAATATCCCTTTCATATGCCACCATTAATAAATTATCCAAAAATACAATTAAGTCGTACACACCATGTCAAACACTTGGCTTAATGCTTTCTCTGATTATTTGAAGGAACGATCTAATTCGGATATTAATGCATTCAAATGATTAAGTACAATTTAGGTTGTCTCTCAATCTTCGGCATATGTTTCAGACTAAGCAAGGTCATTTTAATTTGGTGATAAATTCTCATTTTTGAAATGGTATGTATGCTACTACGTTTAAGACTCTTATCTCATCCAGGTTTCTCCGTGTGGGTTAGGTGCACATTAAATTTAATACCAGGAATCAAATATTCTCACAGGTGCTGTGAAGTTTACTAGTCATCCACTTGTGTCGCACTCTTCAGTTGACCACCTAGCTAAATTATAAGGCGTATCTCCAAAGCAGCATTACGTTACTTCAAAACTGAGCTGATTCTCCACTGCTAAAAGCACCAGCTTTAGGACTTTTGCAGCTTTTTTTTATTGAAATTTTGCTTTTGGGAGGCGACTAGACTCGGTGTTGAACCTTTAGTTTCAACCCTTTACTTTGATGAATTTATTACTATAAATTGTTATATTACTATAAATACCTTGTGTATAAACCGGTGTCCTGGCATAGGGATAGCACATCTTCCCCGTGATCTGAGCGTCCCGGGTTCGAGTCTTGGTTCGCGCATGGTTGTTCTTTACCTTTTGTTCTATTTGTGAGGTGTGTGAAAGAACGCCCCCCCCCCCAGGTAAAAAGGGATTGTGCAAGCGAGTCTGTAAGTGTTATCTTTTTATGAGCTCAAGTCAGACTTCTGCCCTCGGGTGTTCAGGAGTCTTACCCTCAGAAGGTACTGCACCCCTCTTTCCCCGATCTCTTGGACTTGGTTTGAATTGTTTTTCAATCCAAGGGGGATAAGCATGAACAACAACATACTTTGGATATAATTTATCATTTATTTAAACACATGTTTGAAATATTTTTGAACATCAAGAATCTGGAGGCCTTGATTCACACCAAGTCTCTATTTCCTACATTAGTTAAAAAAATAGTTATTTAAACTAAGATAAATTTGATTTTGTGAAATATAAGAATATTTAATTTACTTTATATTTCTCATGCTGAGCGTTCTTGCTTTCGAGAATTTGCTGTAATTTGGTTAAACCATCATTAAAATTTTCAAGTAAAAAAAAAAAAAAGGCAAATGGTTCATAAATTTAATTTTTTTTATAACGTAAGCAATAATTAAAAAAATATCACACATTTAATTTAAAAATATAACTCCGAAGTTTGAAAATTTAATGTCCACAGTAGTTTTGAGTCGTTTGTCTAACTTAACGACAACTAATATCTTAAAATAAGGAAAATATTTTATTTTTATTCAAAATTAGTGTATCATTTACATTCCGCTTTCCTTATACATACATCTACAAAGTGATAATTTGATTTGAGACAATAGAACGATCTGAAGTATTACGGAAATTCAACTCTGTTTCATATAAAAGGAAATCTTCATTTAATAGGTTGAGGTATTATAAGAGAGTTTGGAAGAAGTATTCTACTTTCCTCTAATGCCGCTACCTTTTGTGTATTTTTTTTATGCATCTTTGACGCAGAGATCTGTTCGTTTTCCTCTTTAAGCAAAACCTGTAACCATTTCATTTCAAATGTTTCTCAGACGTTTTAATTTAATGTCGCTTTTATAAAATATCATGTAAGAATATGGCAGGTCTATTTATTCT
The DNA here is from genome assembly GCA_026543865.1 of Argiope aurantia. Lineage (NCBI taxonomy): Eukaryota > Metazoa > Arthropoda > Arachnida > Araneae > Araneidae > Argiope > Argiope aurantia. The sequence goes on along the minus strand of JAPMOR010004592.1, from coordinate 8,030 downwards.
TTAAAATCTCAGGAATTACCATCTCAGTTCTATTAAAATTGTTTAATACCATGAATTACCATCTTTTTACTTCTAAAATCGTATAATAATATCGTATCTATCTATCGTACTTCTAAAATCGTATAATACAATAGTATCTATTTATCGTACTTCTAAAATCGTATAGTAATATCGTAATCGTTCCGCATACAGATAGTTAAGACAATTAATTTTTTCAACCTCTAAGATTTTGTAATCGCTTAAAGACACAACTTGTCCCCTCAAATATCCGAATTTGCGACCTGTCTCTTTGCCAAAAATAAATTAAAAATAGACGAAAAAAAAAAGAAAAAAAAAAGGATAATTGAAGATTCTTTTTTCTCTAATAAAAGCTAAGATTTAAGATAACTTTAAAATAATTTTAGTGGTATATTTTCCAAAGATATCGCGGGAAAATATCAAAATGTTGCTTTAGTATTAATTAAAATCAAAAAGAAATCTCTACGAAACGAACATTTCCATCTTCTTAGTATATATGTGCTAAATTCTTTAGCTTTATATTGAATATTCTGGGCTATAAAATTTTACACGCACGCACGTCGCGCGCTCGCACGATCTCATATACATGCATCTTATTAATAGATGTAGAAATTATTAAGCAGATTTAAAAAGTTTTTAATTCTGAGCTAAGCCAGAAATGCACCGACACGCACATTACAGCAAGGCGGAAATCGGGGAAAGCATTGTAGGAATACATTCGGAACTTGTATACTTTTGAAAGGTAACTTTACAGAAGTCTAGCTGAGCAAGCATTTATTTTAGTCGCGCGAGTTTTGACGTGTTGCTGTTGTTTCATATCGGACAATTAAAAATTATAGAACGTTAGACCTTGAGAAGTGTGGAAAAGCCAGAACCCTCACAGCTCAAAAGTTTGAATTAAATTACTTAGAAAATGATTACTTTTAATAACGCGAATAAATTGAATTTAATATGTATACATCTACATGTATTGATTGAAGAAAATGTGAATATATAATATAGAAACTGAATCCATTTTCTTTTAGGTAGATTCCTATAGGAAGACTACCTGTTGCAATGGTTCTCATGACAAGAGTTCAGTTCTTATCGATCATGGTCCCTAAAACCCAAAACCACCCTTCGTTCAAAAGTTTATATATGCATGCGTATAACGGTTTGCCCATGTTATCTTGTAAATAGGATAACTAGAGCAATTTTGTTTGGATTTTAACTGACCTGGAATATGTTATTAGAAATGTAAAAATGTTATTAGAAATGTGTAAATCTTGAATGAGTTCGTAAATGGCTCAAAGGGGGTGAAAATGGTGGGGGTTGAAATTGTAATTTCGCTATAACTTTCTTAATATTGAAGATATAAAAATAAGTCCAATTAGTCAAATTAGCGCCTCATTAAGGTGAGTAACTTTTGTATTTAAAGTTTTTTGATAATTGCAACATCTTAGAAGTTAGGGGTTGAAAAGTGATTTTCAAGCCCTAATATTGATTGTTTCTAATATCAACAATTTATGTTGTTAGATTTGTAACTTTGAAGTAAAGGAATGGACCTTTGCCTTCCAGCTTGCTTGGTGGAATTTTTTAAATTGTTTTCACTATCTTTTATATGTTTTTGTTGGCGATTTTATTCTAATTAAGTCGAATAATATTTTCTGTCGATTCGTATTAAATTATACATTTTTAAGGCAAGCTACTTAAGTTATACGACTAGGTTGTAAAAATGCTTTTTCCGGAAAAATTTGGCATTCGTAGTATGATCTGAAAATAAAGTCCAAACTTTGTAGATTCTAAAATAGATTTTGTTATTAAATATATGTGAGATTGAACTATAGATGTAGTAGTTTCAGTAATGCACATTAAAATGAAATCTGAAACAACGGTATTTTTAACCAAAAATGAGTGATTTAATTTTTACCGAAAAATTCTTCTAAAATAATATTTGACATGCTTATATTCATTCTCTACCAACTCAGCCGTAGTTTGCTAATTTTTGGTATTTCTGTTAAAAAAGAGTGAAAACATTTCCTTTCCAGCGCATTTGGATGAATTAATTTACTAGTAGAGTATTAAAATGCATTTTCTAAAGAATGAATATTTTACAGTTCATTGAAAACATGACATTGCAAAATCAATTAAATAAAATTTCTTGAAATTTAGTATGCATGCATCCAAAACCTTTGAGGGTGTGATCGAACGCGGATTTTAAGATAGCTTCATTTACACATATTACACAGGCGCTTTAAGTTAAAAAAAGACAAATTTTGACAAAAAAATAATATTAACAGCAATATTAAATGCTCATAAAAAATTTTATTAATTAAAATAATTTTTTTCTTTTGGTCTGTTATATTTTATGTAGTTTGATCTATATATATATATAGGTTAAATATAAAAATTAAAAATTTCTATTCTTTTTTAACACACTCTGTTTTTTCTAACATTGGGAATTTTGCTAAATTTTCATTACTTTTTGAAAAAATCTGCTTATTTAAAGACAATGAGTATATATATTTTTTAATTATTAAAAGAATATTTTTTAATTATTAGTAGAAATAAAATATACTTATTCTACTAATAATGGCCTTTCAAGGCTGTTTTAGCTCTTTGGTACAATTACAAATTCTTATGTATCATTTTTTTTAAAAAATTGCCTCCGAACCTTAAACGAGGATAAAAAAGAATAATATTACCTATAAACAATCCTGAAAAATGAAGTGTAAAAGACAAAATTGGCGGATGGGAAATAAATAATTTGTGCATGCATTATCCATTTGCAATAATTAAATTCTCACAAATAAAAATATATCTGAAAAGTAAAAGATGAAGCACACCATCGCAAAAATATTTCTCAAACGAGATTCCTTTTTAATAGCGAGGAAACACATTTCTCACGGGACATAAATCAGGAAGGCGAACACGAAAACGCGATTTTTAATTACTTTCTTTAAAAGAAATAAATGTTAAATAAGCTCCGGGGCTAAGGCAGGCACGGGAAGAAAAATGGGCAGCTAAACCGTTTAAAGCGCAAGTTTCCGTAAACATAAAAGATTAAAGTTTTGCCGAATTATTTTTCCGAGCGGCTTAAAACCATGACATAAAAGAGCAACTCTGGAACACATTCCCGTCACGTAGAAAGAATTCTGAAAAAAGAACATTCCGCAAATTAAATAACTGTTCTGTAAATGTAACCTAAAGGAATAAAGAAAGTAAAAGCACTTCAAAAACATCTTATGTTTTTAAGAGATCCATTTACGGTAAATAATATGTAGAACAATATAATACGTGGAACAGTTCGAGAAGCAGACTAAACAAATACACTTAAAAAAAGTGAGCAATAATGGAGGAGAACTCGAGGTACAGCTGTGGTTTTATTTATTCCATTCATGCTTTTGCATTGATGCTTTATTTACATTTGGACCAAGAACACAACATGGGGGATTTCTTTCCAGATAGTATTTTCCATAGCGAATGATTTCAAAAGCTTACAATTGAATAAGCGACAGAGTATGGTTTGACGTGGGACAGGAAAAAAATTCATCCTTAAAAGCTTTTTCGACATAGGTTTTTGATTTGCAGAGCAAAATAAATCTTTGGATTGAAGTAGTTTTTGAATATGAAACTACTAATGTGAAATTTTACGAAAATAGACACGAGCGGCTTTTAAAAGATTTTGTAGATTACATTTTCTAGTTGTAACGTTTAGAACTTTAAATGCGAAGGAATGTCAAATGTAACATTTTATAAAAGGAATATATTGTGGTGAGGTTTTTGCTTCGATTCTCGGTAGAATTTAGTAAAGTATATATGAATATGGCAGTGTATTAATTTTTTTAGATCATTGATTTTTTAAAGCTGATTTATATAAATTATTTTGTTATTGTGAATACGACGGCATTTTTGGAGCTGTAACCTTTTCTGTTAATTTTTACATGGCGAAAACACCAAGTCATTCGATTATACTGATTTAAATGCATACGTTTCATCATGAAACGGAATTGAGATTCTAAAGTAAGATTCTAAGTCGTCCTTCTGGCGACGACCAAATCGTACTAATAGGACAAAGATATTTTTGAGTATTATTTTTCAAGGGTTTTTTTTTCCAGTTAAAATTAGATATTGTCGTTCATAATGTGTTTTATACTGATAACAGAAACGGGAATTTTATTCCTAATAATAGATTATACCCCTTAATTACACAATGTGCTTATATTGACAGATTTATTTTGTGCAACATGCTGTGTTGTGAAATGTGTTGTTTAAGTAAAAGTTTTAAGAGGTACTGTTTGTTTTCAGCATCCCGAGACCCCCTGTTTTGACGATTCTTCTTAGCTAAAGGATGAGGTACGGAAGAATGAGCGCATTTCCGAAAATTCTTCGCTATTCTTTTACCTTGATTTCTGCCCCATTAGATACTTTTTTATTCATTTTCTTTTTCTTCACGTGCATGTGAATGTCGTGTCGTTTTTGATCATACTGTTTTAACTGAAAATAGCGTATTGATTTCTATTGAAATCGCAAAAATGCATTCAAGAGTGGCAGGAAGATTTTCTATGTAATATCATTAAATCTGATGGAGATTTTTATGTTAATTTCAAAATATTATCGAAAACTACAATAGCAAATAAAAAATGTTTTAATAAATTTGTTTGTTAATGTTAAAAATGTTTGTAAAAATAATGTAATGAATTATTATTATTTTGTAAAAAAGTGATTTACTTAATTTTAAGAACAGAAAACTTCCATATATTTATCATAGTTTAATGCTTAGGCCCCTTATAATAAATAAAAATCGCTCTAAAATATTTTATTATGAATTAGTATCTTTTTTCAACTATATTACGAGCTATCCGCAGATTTTACGACTCCGAAGTCCGCGTGTTATACTCACCTTATTATTAAATGTGAACATCTTCTCTTATCTTTTCTTTCGCCACTATTTTGACTAAATAAACACACCCTGACGCTTGCGCAAAAGCGCGGAGATTTTAGAATCTGAATATGTCTGATTCAAGAAAGGAATAATATCTTTTTCATTGACAAATATTTTATTTATTTATTTTTACTTTCGGGTTACGAACGGTATTAAGTTCGAATTTAAGTCTTGAACAGAGGTTTCGACTGCCAATCAATTTTATCATTTTCGATGAGCTGGATTTATTTAGTAGTTCATGGGCACATCAAATTCGCTGTGGATCAAAGAACCACTTAAACTCAGATACCGACAATTCAGCAGCCCATTCTCCATAAGAATGGCTTGACATTTGAAACATGTAATCGCATTAACTCCTACCTCTTCTCAGTGACACAACCTCCCAAAAGACACATCTTTTCACAAATATCCCACTCAGTCTTATATTCCCCGAAGACCTTATATCATCTGAGCTCGTACTTGTCGACGTTTGAAGTTTGACAACACTTCTCTCTTGCCACTGGGGCTACAGATGATGCTCTCTCCAAGCTGATTATCTGAAATGCTTACGTTTCGCCATCTATTAATAGGCACTTCAGAGTACGACATTGGGAAGGGGGGATGTCGATCTCTTGCTTCGACCCTTGGGACCTGGATGTGACGTCAACCGCTTGATGGACGATCGTCGCAGCGCTACTGTGGTGTTGGATTCTCGTAAATAAAAACACTTCTCCGCTCCATTTCTCAGATTGTGTAGTCAAAGGGTTGTGGTCTTCGTCAGATCTCTTCATTCCGTTGACTGTTATTCTTAGTTTTTCAAGGTTGGGGTTTTAGTGTTTCTCGAAAATCTGATTGGTATTCGCCTACTTGTGGATTTTATTTATTATTAGAGACCGATTTAGTTCCGTGGTAAAAGTGAGTTATTGCTGTATTTTGAAATTCTCATTTCTTTTTTTCCCTTGCGACTTCATTTATCTTTTGTGAGGGTATTGGTTGCAAAAAGAAATGGCTGTTTAAAGAATTTATTGTTCTTTTTATTTCCCTTCATCTTTCTTCTATTTCCCTTTTAATTCATTTTTTGCCCTTTTATTCCCTTTTCTTGCCCTTTTATGGAACAGTTTCAAAAATGAATTGAATGGTTAATTCAAAAATATCCTATTGGAAATTTTTTTTTGGGGGGGGGGGAATAAAAAAATGTGCAATTTGGAATAATTTGAATTTACAGGTTCTTCTCAATAATTCAAATAATAAATTTTCTAATAAAATGCATTTTATGTAATATTTGAGATTTATCATTATTTTGCTATCTAATATTGGGTACAACAGTTAGGTCTTATGGTCTGTAGTTTTCTTTGTTACCGTCTTACCGAATGTCTTTTGTCATTTCCTTTGATACTATTTTTCTATACTGTCTTAACTACGGCTCCCTGCCTCATCCATTTGGCTCCAGTTTGAATATAGTTTGGGTCTTGTTATAATACAATAAAGACATTATTGTATTATAACCGGAATTAAGCCGTTTTGCTCCTGCATACTACATTACCTGCATATCTTTTCATTTTACTAAATGACTCGAACTGGTACCTTAATTATTCAAAAAGTATTCTATTCAAACTTATTGGCACACTTCAAATATTCTGCACTAGTTTAATTTTACATTAGGAAAGACGACGTTATAATAATGTGTTTGAAAATATGTGGTTATTCATTATTTGATGAGTAGCATTAGCACGTCATCTAACTGTGCTATTATCAAGTATCTGTATATCCATTCAATTATCAACCTTTTTTAGTTGTAAAACAATGCATGTTTAAAAAAGTTGAAAAGTCCGTGTTCCGTTGTCTTATTTTGACGATATAACCATCGCTTTGTTATGTAATCTATCTGAACCGTTTCGAAAAGTTTAAAAAAAAGAAAAAAAAAACCGTATTTCTTTTGTCGTTTTTCTTAGAGCAGTCATTCTAAAAGTCAAAGAGAATCTTTTTATTCTCGATTATTTTCTCTATCTGGCGCGATTTCTGTTTTAACTTCGTTATGCAAGGAAAGGAATGAAAATATTCCATTTTGGGACAGGATCTACAATATTTACGGAAATTAGGATCTACAATATTTACGGAAATTAGGATCTACAATATTTACGGAAAAACCACACTCATTTAATTTGTTTTCTAAATAATTTATTTGTATGCACACCAATGAATAAACGGACAGGACGGAGTGGGATTTGGTTAAAAATTTGATACTCTTAATTATTATTCTATGACTTCATTATTCATCTGGCTAAGATTAACATTACCATCATCCTTATTTAGATTTCCTCACTTTCCCTTTAGATTTTTTTTTCTCTTTGTTACCTAATTATTTGTACGTGAGGTAACTGATGTTATGTTCTACGTTCACTCATCTATAAATACGACATTTTATCAAAGGAAATAATATGATGTGAAATGCTATTTAGCAACAGTTTTGCTATTGCATTTACATGCTTCGTATATTGTAAAAGCAATCGGAAAGGAAAATTTATTTCGAATAATTTTAAATATTTTTGTTCTCATTCTTTGCTAAAAAATACTCAAACTTCTTCAATTTTGACAACATCCATTCCAAATTAATCAGGAAGAGTATGTTTTATGATCTTGAGTGTAACATGGCGTTGTGATTGTAAAAAGATGCTAAATGCAATTTGGAGTGGATTCAGAAATATGATGCTAATAAAATCATCCAACTATCAACAACTAAAAGCATGAAATTAATCGGTAGCCAGTCACCCTTTTGACGGATACAATCCACAAAAAGAGGAGATATTTGATTCCAGTAATGAAACAATAAATTAAAGTTTTTCCTACTTTTTGCGCTTTTGACCTATTGTGCTCGCGTACATTAGGACAGCCACGCAAATATTAGCAAGAGTTTTATCAGATTCAAGGTTCTACAGCTACGGAAATTAGGTGAAAGTTATTGAGTTATGGATATTCAATGGAAAACTAGAAAAAAAAATGCTGATTTATATACTTGAAATTGCAAGAAAAATTACTTACTTATAGAATTACTGTTTACGGCATTGCTAGTAGTAAAATAATTTGTAGTGTGATTATATATATAAAAAAA
>JAPMOR010004589.1:0-15806 GCA_026543865.1 Argiope aurantia | reverse complement strand
TCATATTTCGCGAAATATCCTTGGCAAACCAATCTTTTAAAACAAAACAAAAAATCCACTCTTTTAAAACAGAACAGAGTTTTGAAAATTCAAATATTCTTACTTTAGATAATTTTAATTACAATAGTCATCTCGAGGGTGATCTCCCAACTAACGCACGGCGGTTGCTCGCATAGTAGTTGACTGACTTAAAGTAATGAAACTCAAGGCTACATAAATCAATGAATTTTGATCACAGAAGAATGAAATATTTGCGTTTAAAATGTTAGTGTGTCAAAAATTACGTACTGAATATGATTAATAAGACAAAGGGGCTACATAAAGCTTCATAATTTCTTTCATTTATTGATTCAAATAATACAAAATATAATCTTTTAGCTATTTAATGCTCTTTTTGTGATTGGAAATATTTGCTTATGTCTAACAGTTGATTTATGGTTTCAAATATTTTAACCAAATGTTTGGCGCAATTGGGTCAGAAAATGTCTTTTGTGCCACTAAACTTCAACAGCATAACCATCTAACGGCTTTGGAATTAGCTTTTTTGTCGCGATTAAAAAAGACATCATATATAGCAACTTTTGATTTATCCATTTTACATTTTTAGGCCCATTTGGAGGAATCTTTCTGTTGTGGAGCCATGGAATAAAAAATTCGTTTTATTTGTTCCATTCGTTAAAAGTCTTTCAATGATTCCGTATTATCCAAAATAGAGATGTATGAGATATAACTAGTTTACCATTATAATTATTTTTGTTCAATATTCAGGCTCATGCTTGATATCATTTCACCAAAATTGCCCCAACCATTCTGAACATGTTACTCTACATATTTCAGGTGTAGATATCATTGAATCATAGATATCCATCCCTATCCTCAGGGATTCATCTGAGAAGACTTAACATCTCTATATTTTTAGCTTGAATTCTTTGAAATATAGGAACAGAAATTCCCGAAAATTGGATCATTTTTAATATGCATTTTAAAAATCTCACTTCTAGGTAGAGATTTAATGTTGATTTATTCATAGAACATTTTTTATTCAACAATAAGAGAGATTTGTACTATTCTTCCAAACAATTTATACATATATTATACACAGATTTCATGTTTCTATATCAATGATATTTTTCTGAAAATATCAACTAATAGCTACATCAGTTAATAATTTAATTAATCCAACTCGCAGTATGTCATCGTTTTTTGGAATGAAATTGTAAATTCATTATACTTTGTAATAAAGCAAACTATTTGTAAAAATATTGATTTTTCTTTCCTCTTTTAGAACTAATCACTATCTCTTGTAATCACATGACAGATAATTTTATTCTTCGGTTTTACTCTGTCAAAACTGGCGATTGAAAAAGACGAGCGATATTACATTAAAATGACCCCAGGACTAACAAAGAAAAAATGTCCCTTCAAACTAATTCAAAACACAAGCTTTGTCGTCATTAAGCTGTTTACAGATTGTATCGAAGGTGGAGAAAGGTGCGAACCCGTTTCCGATGTGGGACAATAAAGTGCTGAAGTCAACCCCTGCTTGTGTGCACACGTGGATGTTCCCATATCTAGGTAAACAAACCCGAATGTCAAAGGCAGTGACCTGTGCTCAATGCATTTCCTCACATACCAGCGCATGGATGATCCTTAATTTTTTTACTGTCAATTGTTGCTGTCACATTAGGCGAAACTGTTGTTGGATGCGAGCATTTTGTCGGCGATGGGTGAAATGTTTTCTTTTCCTGTGATTAATGCCATCCAACGATGGTGAAATTTATTCAAATGCGTAGGCAGAAAATTATAAATGAAAGATTTTAAATTTAGGCTTTTGTTCAGACATTTTAAATGTCACATCCTCCTGTTGAAATGGGCTCTAGAATATAGGAAAATTAATCCGAATCTCAATATTATTTTCTTTTTTTTATCAATTATTTCCCGATAGCTTACGATTGTTCATAACTTTCATTAAGAACGGGCATTTTTATAAACGTGAGTCTTTAATTCATACTCTGCGAGGTAATCAATCGTTTGATGTTCTAAATATCTGTTAGTATATTATTTTTGGCGACTTTCTTGGGTCTTTTCTCTTTTTTGACCAGCTCGAAGCCGCTTTTCTATTAAAGAAATATTAAAATGGAGAGAGGGACAGGAAATATTATCTTACAATGCATATAGACTTATACAATAACTGTGACTTCAACTATTGCATCTATTTTAGAATCCCTGCCATTACTTCATTATCCCCTGCCATTACTAGAAAATTCTGCTTGCTAAATAAAATTCATCAGAGATCTAAAAATAATCGGAACCGTTATTTTAAGTTAAAATCTTTGTATAGCCCTATAACTATATGAGTTCTTCTTTATTCGTTATTATAAAACAAAGTTGTTGTTCATATCAAAAAGACAAAAAAAAGATTGTATATGACATTATGATTCACAACGAGCGCGAATATAAATCGAAAAATCAATCAATGAAAAGTGTTGTGGTAAAATATACTTACAGTATATTTAAGAAACCCGAGAGGTAACTATGTGCCACACTAATTGCTTCTAATTCCATGCAGATTATCATGCAAATTTGCTTGAACCATTTTTTCACCAATTTAAACAATTTTTTCACCGATTTAGACGATTTTTCCCACTGATTTAGACAATCTTTTGAATGATTCATGCAATATGCATAACACAATTTGCAGATTGTATGCCAACCTATATATTATCTTGTTACAATGATGTAATATTCAGTTAAAACAGTTATTTAATGAATTTTAATAAAATATTTGGAATCAAAATTTTAATATTAACAATTTTCGCACAGATTTCTCGAGAATAAAGACCTTCCGAACGCTCTTTTTTTATTATGATTTTGATGACCCTGACATTTTTCTGTGCAATCCCATTTAAGAGCCCCTACTTTAGAACAACGAGTGTTGAACAACCACAGTAACATTGAATTTTGATATTTCACTGAGGTCAAACACCGGACTTCCCAGCATGCAACTAGACATTTTACAACAAGTCAGACACATTTCTTTCGCCACACGCCGGCTTTTTAGTGCTTTTCCCACTACTAAGCGTACCGAAACGGAAGTACCCATCGAAAGATGATGTTTATGACAATGACGAACGCTTTGTTTTTGTTTTTTCGTGACCGGGCTGTGCACATGCCTCGCATTAGAAGAGAGGCCGCCCGTGTAGAATGCGCCGGTGAAAATGGGTCAAGAGAAAGATGTGGGTTTTCTTCAAGTCAAAGATCTCTTTTCTTGTCGACGGAAGATGATTTTCTTCAGGTGACGCCTCAGAAGGCACTTTCACCTGTTGCTCGCCCCACTGACTCGCAGCCACCGATGCACTGGGATGGTGGGTCTTTATTATAGGAGTTCATCTCAGAACAGTATTTCACTCAATCATGCTTCCCACACTTAAGATTTTCACACCACACCTGTTATTTAAAGCGGGGGTGGCTAACTTTTTCAGCGTACTGAATACTTCTAACTTTTTCAAGGTGTTGCGGTCACACAGTGGTGTAGCTGTGGTGAGCTAAAATAAAAGGTCTCCAATATTTATTATAACATAATAACAAATACGGAATATGTACTTACCTACCGAATTACAAATATTATAATGGTAGCTAAGTAAAAACATAAAATTGCCACAAATATAATAATATCAGTTGATGCATTTAATATCAAACAATTCGAAATACATTATAAATATTTCCATCTAAAGTTAGTTCTCGTAGTTATAATTAGTAGAAGACTTTGTCTGCATACTGTCGGCCAATCTTGAATATCTCGGTGCATAATTACTAACTGCTCATCTTCCATTGGATTCTAAGTGGTCATCTGCGAGATGGGGACGATATAGTGTCTTAATTATTATATATTCATCTTTGAAAATGCAGATTCACACGTGTAGGTAGAGCCAAAGAACGATGGTAAATGATATGCAACGTTTTTTAAAATTTAAGATATTTTACTTTGTCCATTAGATTCCAAAAGTTATTCTTAGGTTCTGAACTAAGTAATTTTAAATTTTTGTCATTTTGAAGGAGAAAAACTTTGTTTTCTATAAGACATAAAGATAATATATAATTTATATTATATCGGTGTTATATAAATATGTTTCTTTTAGTATGCACAGCTTTGGTTTTAGTAAAGGTGGTCACCTCAAAATGTCTTGCAGACTCACTGATTGATCCCGGTTGACTTAATGTCCGCCCCTAATTTAAAGGAATTGAAAAAATTTATAATTTCAAAAAAAAATTTAATCTTAATCTTAAAAACATTTCAATGATTACAAAAATATATAATTTCGATAAGTTTGAAAAGTCGAAAGTTTATAAATTGTCCTTTAATAATGAATTTAACTTAAGCTCCTGGGATAAAAAGATAGAGATTTTTGCCTTTATCTAGAAACATGTTTTCTTCATACTTCGGTGCACATAGAACACATTCTATTGCCGCATTGAAGAAAGACAGTCGAATCTCCATGGCCGAATGGTCATGGCACTGGTCTTGTGATCAAGAGACCTGGGTTCGAATCCCGCTAGAGACAATGCGATTAATAGTATATGTAAATACTTAATTCTGTGATTTTATGTTTCCCTTTATTTCATGTTCCAGAAGATACTGGGCATTTCTTTCGTTTACCAGACAAGTGTCCTGGACTTTTCTTACTGTCTCCAGAAGAGTTTTCTGGAACTTTCTCTGCTTGTATAAAAGTAGAAGATTTGTTAGTTACTGTGTTCTGATTTCTGAGTTCAGTTAATAAATTGGTTTAGCTCTACCTCTTGTGTGTGTCATTGAGCTCTATACTATAGTTCTACGTGACATTCTTTGGTGGAGGCGCCGGGTAACGATTCCAGTCAGCGTGGAAACAAATTTACGAAGAAGCGATCGCCTTAAAGGCCTTGAACTAGAATTTGTACTTTATTTCCCACCACCCAGAAAGACAAGGAAAATGCCTGTGGAACCGGAGACTAAACCGGTCATCCTGACATCAGCACAGCGACAATACAGGAATCCTTCTGTATTTAAAGGAGACGTGGGACAAGACCCAAACAAATGGTTGAAAGAATACAACAGAGTGTCAAATTTCAACAGATGGGATGACATGACTTGCCTCGCAAATGTGTTCTTTTTCCTGGATGGCACAGCGAAGCAATGGTACGAAAATAATGAAGATAAATTGACTTCCTGGGATGTTTTCAAATCAATGTTAAAAGAGACATTTGGAGAAACACAGCACTATGTAAAGAAGGCAGAAGATGAGCTCAAGTATAGAGAACAAAAATCTGGCGAAAGCACGCAATCATACATCCAAAGCGTGTTGAAATTATGCCATCAAGTCAAACCAGGTATGTCAGAAGAAAAGAAAGTGTCTCATCTGATGAAAGGAGTCGCCAAAGATGTTTACCAGGTACTTCTGACGAAAGAAATAACCACCACAGAGGACTTTATAAAATGGTGTAGAAAAAACGAAGAAATGCAGCAAAAGAGAATCCGGAGTAGGAAATTTGAAAGGCTACCAAATTTCGTACCAATGGCTGCAATTGACGAAAAACTGGATTTGGCATCACTAATACGTTAAATAGTGCGAGAGGAGGTCCAGCACCTCGTATCTCCAGCAGTCGATCCCGAACTCCAAGACCAAGGCATTGAAGCCATTGTTCGAGAGGAAGTAGAAAATGCTTTGGCTCCTTTGTCACAGACAGCACCAGAGTGGACAAAGGTCAAACCAAGACGCCGACCTTCCTATGCTGATGTTTCCAGATGACCTACGCCCGTAGTACAGCAACCACAGAGGAAGACAGATGTATTTCGCACTCCTGATAGAAGACCCGTCTGTTTCCATTGTGGCAGTCCTGGTCATGTAGTTCGATACTGCTGAGATCGCAAAGCTATTTTTGAGGCATATCGGGCTAATAGAGATTTCGGCCGTCAAACGTCGAATGAGGTACGCTATGCTGACGAGTATAGCCGACCAGCAGTCCGAAGTTCGTCGCCCAGCCCATCACGAGGACGATCGCCGACACACCGCTACAGATCTCCGTCGCCATATAGAAGATCCAGTCAATATCCTAGCCGCAGAAATGAGGAAAACTAAGCGGTGCGACCTTCCTTTGGGGTGAGGCCGCTAGTGACAAAAATCCTCCGATGCCGCAACATTGTGCCGCAAAGATGACCGGAAACAACATAGAAGTAATCGTCGATAATAAACCAGTACCTGCCCTTGTAGACTCTGGAGCCTCATTTTCTGTTATCTCGGAGAAGTATCGTCGCCTACTGAAGAAAGTTATGTTCCCCACAACTAACAATGTTCTTTTAAAAGTCACCGATGGATATTACGTGAGACCAGTGGGAAAATGTACGCTTCGTCTCGAAATCAATGGCCGACCTCAAGCTTTTAAATTTATGGGTGAAATGTTGCATCCGCAATGCAGTCACGATATCATCCTTGGTTGGGACTTTTTGGGCGCTTCTCAAGCTGTTATAGATTGTAGCCGTTCGGAGCTCTTGTTTCAAGACGTCATTCGAGAATCTCAGACTCCAGCCGTTTATTCACGTTGGAAGATTATACAGTACCTGCTCGTTCTATCAAAAAGGTCACCGTCTTGGGCTGTAAGAACCTTCGAGCTATTGATGTAATAGTAGAGGGAAATAGGATGCTCCTCTTGAACAAGGAAGTTGCTATTACGTTTACTATAGTTACGCTCCTTAATGGTAAAGCCGAACTATGGGTTGCCAACGGACAAGGGAAACCTCAGATCATCCCTAAAGGGATGTGAATCGGGTATGCCGAACCCTTACGCGAAGACTGCATAAATACTATGGACGAAGGATCGCTTTATTCCACTACCACTTCAAAGGCAAAGTTGGGTGTCATCGACTGTACCACGATGATAGCTCCGGATTTGAGAATCGACCAAAAAGAAGGAATGTTGCACCTACTCCAGAGGTTTTCAGATACTTTCGATCAAGAAAAGACTTTCAAGAAAGGAAGTCAACTCAATGTTAAACACCGAATAAACACAGGCGACCACTTACCTATCAATCAGAGAGCTTACAGAGTGTCCCCATCCGAACGCCGCATTATCAGTGAGGAGGTAACCAAAATGTTGTAAAGAGACATCATTCAACCATCAGAAAGTCCTTGGTCATCTCCAGTCGTCTTGGTCAGGAAAAAAGATGGAAGCTGGCGTGTTTGTGTTGATTATCGCCGACTCAACAAATTACCAAGAAAGACGTATCCATTGCCGCGTATTGACGACACCTTGGATTGCCTGAAGGGGGCAAAATATTTTTCGTCAATGGATCTCTACTCCGGTTGCTGGCAAATAGAAGTTGATGAAGCCGGTCGTGAGAAAACAGCTTTTATAACACCCGAGGGATTATACGAGTTTAAAGTGATGCCATTTGGCTTATGCAACGCTCCTGCAACTTTTGAAAGGATGATGGATAATCTTCTGCGACATTTAAAATGGACAATGTGCCTTTGCTATTTAGATGACATTGTGGTGTTCTCAGAAACATTCGATGAACATCTTCAGAGGTTGAATACCGTCCTTCAGGGCATACAGAACGCAGGCCTTATTCTTAATCCAAAAAAAATGTCGCTTTGGAGCAAAATAGATAAAGATCTTGGGACACCTAGTATTCAGCGTTGGCGTACGACCGGACCCAGAAAAAATAAAGACCGTGAGTGACTTTCCCGTGCCTAGAAATATCCATGACATGGAAAGCGAAGTATAAAAATAAATTTACGTGACCTATTTATGTGTTGCCATAATATTTTCGAAATTGTAATAATAATAGGAAAAGAGTCTCACATTTATTTTTGACTAGCCGCCTTTGGCGACCAACCGGTTCGCCAGTATTACAACTAGCTACAATTTTCAATTAAATATTTTAAGTAACTGGTCTCTTAATAGATTCTCAAACAAAACAATTTTAATCTTCAAATTTTGATAGTCATACCAAATTTATACTGTTGTTTAGATCGTTTCGTTCAATTTACTATATATATATTTTCTTAATTTGCTGTCATTTCCGGTAAAACTTCAACTTTAATTTAAAGTGGAAATGATGAAATTGCAATTAATATAAAGATATTTTTTAATAAAACCAAGCGTTTTATTTTATTTATCATCTTTATTGTTATTTATTTATTATTATTATTATTGAATATGAGTATTGCAAACAGAATCGCTCGGTATTTAAGTATCACGTGAACTACAAAATATTTTTCATAATTTATGTAATATCTCAAACAATAATTCAACAAAAATTTCTCAGATTCAGCATAATATTCAGTTTTATTTTTGCTTTCAAAAGGATTGAAATGAAATCAATAATAATATTTTGTTCCGGCCTATAAATATATTTCAAAAGTTATGAAGATTAAACCTGCGTGCTGATTGGCGTATTTTCTTTGAAATGATCGATGGAAAATCTAAAATTATCCTTTTTTTATTGAATAGTGATATTCAAATTGTCATTAATCAGTCAGCTTAACTGATTGATTTAGTTGATTGGAAATTAACTCTTTTTATTTCAAATATTAATGTTTCAAGAACATTTTGTTAA
This sequence comes from Argiope aurantia, assembly GCA_026543865.1. Taxonomy (NCBI): domain Eukaryota; kingdom Metazoa; phylum Arthropoda; class Arachnida; order Araneae; family Araneidae; genus Argiope; species Argiope aurantia. The sequence goes on along the minus strand of JAPMOR010004589.1, from coordinate 7,213 downwards.
TCGTGATTTCCACAGCAGAAACTTTATGTAAAATCAAAAATTCGTTATTTATTAGAGCATTTATTAAATCAAGTTACATAAAATATAATCATTTTCCATTTATACCATTTTAGCATATCTGTGTCTTACTAAAGGTTTACAAATTAGATGTGTGGCCCTGATTTGAATGAGTATCCTGTTCATATTAAACAACATTTGCCTTAAAATAAAACTGATTTATTGGATTAATAATATAGAGAGTGTAAAAGATCATAAAATAATTTTTCTTGAATTTATTTTTTAGAAAAAATAATATTTTATATTTGTATTATTTCCTACAGACACGTGCCGAAAATTATATTTTTGCAGTTTTCATTTTGAAAAAGATTTAATTTATTTTTAATTGGAGCTTTAATCAATCTGATGGCAACACTTTGAAAAAAACTAATTTTTTTCCATGAATGCGAAACGTGCTCGTGCAGCTTAAATTTTATTTTTATTTTGTACGAAAAAAATTGTTGAAAAACATAGTTAAAATATTTGTTTAAAAATTCATTAAAAATAGATATTTAAATTTAATGTTAAAGTATTGGTATCATTTAAAAGATAAATATTTGATCCTTAACTTCACGTAAAAATCTTTTTTGTGCGGTAATATGTTCGGAAGTTATAGCAGGAACACGCCAAAATTTCGCTTAATTTTTAAATAAATAAAATTCTAATTAAAAATTCGAAAAAATAACCCCCAGGTGCACATTCCCGGCGTCCAGGGTATACACGTGCCAAATTTGGTAGCTGTAAGTTGAATGGTTTGGCTTGTAGAGCGCCAACACACACACACACATTGAGCTTTATTATAAGTATAGATATGCCAAAAATAAAATAACAAATAAAGAATATGAAAATACAATTGCATTTTGACATTTTTTACTGTATATGTTTAAAGCGGAAGAGTTTTTCAGAGTGTTTAAATCAATTTTCTTAACTTAATTTAAAGCATTCTGATGAATATTTCGATAGTTTCTACTAGAAGAGTTTGTTATGGATAAATGAAAACATCCGAATGATTTTTTTCAGGGATACAGAATTTTCAATTCAGTTATATGGCTTACAAAAGAAGGAAATTTTCTTTATTCTGTGAATCACGTAAATTTTGATTTTATCTTAAAAACAATTATTTAAATAAAAATTAATATACTACACTTTTAAAACTGTCGAAAAAGTATAAAATCATTTCTCTTAACCCCATGCAGATTTATAACCCCATACAAATTTTCAGGGCAATATTGATTTATTAGTTTTTTTTATTTAAATAAATATTTTATGCTTTTTATTCTCATGTGTGTGAAATTTGCAATCGATTTTAAACTAACTTCTCAGCGAATTATCAATTTGATGTGGCGCCGTTTATCGGTAAGGAAAGATCAATTGCAAAATGTGTAGCAAACAGATGGAAAGAAAGTGAGTTAATTTTGCATTGTCATCTGAGCCAAGTTTAATGTTTCAAATTTCTACTTCATCGTAAAATTAGTTTAAAATAAATTTCAGAATTTAGATAGATAGACAGAAGAAAAAGCGTACGACGCATATAAGAAGAAAAAGTACAGCAATCATCGGAAAATGTCTGTCTGTCTTGATATATATATGTTCATTATATCATTCGAAAACTTAACGAACTACACAAATGTGATTGATATCTAGCTCTATGTAAGCATATATATAAGATTTTGGGCAATATTTTGTAATCATGTGTTTGCTGGTTCATGCACATGTTTAACATGGGAAATTAAAGACGTTCTAATGTTTGACGCATGATTTTATTTCCAAAAATATAAATCTGTATTAAATTTTAGAGCAAATCAATGGGTTAAATGTCTATAGAACCTGATAAAAGAAGCAACTTGTTAGATAAACGACATTTCGTCATGGGGTGTAAATTTGTATAGTAGTAGTATAGATTTGCGATTTGGTAATGTAGATATTAACAAACTTCGACTGTAGGAAGAGATATTTTTCAGAAATATATATTCAGTTTATTTCCCTATATGGCGACACTGAATACAAAATGTTCGATATTGTAGAAATATGCAAAAAGGGCGAGGAGATAATACCCTCATTTCTCTACGAAGGAAACGTGTTGCAGTTTGCAATTGTAAAATTAATTCATTCTTATTTTTCATTATCAGAAACATAGGATGAATAATAAGAATAAATCGTAACTCACACAGCGGAACTAACTGCAATAAAAAATTACGTAATAGATTTTTTTTTCAGTTACTCTGTGAATTTCAGATGAGGAATCTTAATTTTTTCTTCATTATGATAGTCTAAAATTACGAATTTCATACTGAGAGTCATTTAGCACTCGTTTTATGTAACACAACTCACACCAACTTAATGATATTGTGAATAGCAGGGTATCTTCAAGGTCTTACTGATACTGAATTATTCAGGTCGCAATTTTTTCCAGAAAGATTATCTTGTAATACGAGGTAATATCTCGAAAAAAAATAATTAAATACAGAGATATAAACGGAATAAGTAGAAAAAATTGCGAAGAATAATTAGTTCTTGTGCGTTTAGCTATTAGTTGTAGCGAAAGCCAAATTATTCCAATAGAAATAAAAATGTCTGAATTCATAGTTCCAATCTGTTGACAGAGGATTCGGTTTACATATAAAACTTACAATAGTTTTTATTCACTTACATACCGATTTACACAAAATATTTTTTGAACATCTACAATCGAAATAAATAAATTCAAGAACAAAAGTGCAGATGATAAGCAAACGATTGTGTTTCCGTTTGATAAAAAATTATTCGCAGATGACTCAGAATTGTTTCAGATTGATTTATCACAAAAGCGAGTTAAATAATGATAACTTTAAATCGTGAATTTATTTTTTTCTATTAACTTTGTAATCAACTTTTGCCATTGAATATTTATTTAATAAGTTCTAAATGATATTACGTAAGAGATATTTTTGAATACATGTTATGTTGATATCCTTCATTCAGTTAGAAAGTTTTGAACTAAACTTTTCCATTATAATATACAATCCTAAACATAAACATGATGGTGATACAGCTTCTAAAATATTCCAAAGTACTGTTTTTAAACAGCATGACGACAAATAAAATGTTTAATATGTGTAAAATGTTAACAAAATGTTAAATAAAATATTTAAGATGTTTCTTTTCTATGATAAAAATTGCTGTTTCCTAGACAATTTCTTTTATATTTATACATAAAGATTTCAACTGGTGTTAGGGGTTAAAACTAAATTTGCTTATGTATTATGAAATCAAAAGCTTGTGACTGCAATCAAAAGATTGTGTGAATATAAAATTTTATATATTTTAAAAACTATATAAAATTATCTTTTTAGTCATGGCTCTTTACTGGAGGGAGGGATATGTAACTTTGATATCTTTAGCTGACATCTTCTAGAAGATATTAACTAGCTTGCTAGTTTTTCCACTACTTCAGTGGGTTTTTATATTTATTTTTTAAAAAATCAGTAGGAGTGGTAATCCTAATACTAATCAATATTACTTGTGTTTAGTTAAATTTTATACAGTTTTTTTCTGATTATCCTGGCTTTAAAGTTTTTAAAGGAAATTTAAGAGCACTTAATAGTCAAAATAACTTTTTATGAGATAAACAAAGAGAATGTAGAAACTTCGAAGAATTTAGATTTGCATCAAAAAAGTTGCATTCAGGGGCATCTTTTTTGAGAGTAAAAAAATTCTTAGATATTCTATCCAATACCGTTATCAATCATTTTTTCGACATGCTGTATTGTAATACGGTCACAGAAAACGATTTGATATATCTTATTGCGAATCCGCTATTTTTAGAAAACTTGGCCCCAATTGATTTTGCCCTCCATACCAAGGAGCATCCACCTTTCTTATTTATCATTTCTTTCCCTTTTACTTTAATTCCCAGAAAAACAACTTTTCATGTACAGGAGTTTCGAAATTCCACTGCAATGATGGCTCGACCTAAATTGAGCATAATGGGTTATTAGTAGAATGAAAGCACGTGTAAACATCTTACATGTTTGCTTTCCGGCCTTTATTCCAAGACAGTAAAAGAACAACTTTTACAGAAATACTTTGTAAAATATGTTATTCGATTAATGTAGTTAATCATGATTATAAACATATCCTCTTAATACTTTAGTGTATCAATAATTAAAAATAAATTGTAATAATTATGCCGTTAAAATGTAAAAAAAAATTATAACATAAAAAAATCTTTCTTTTACAGAAATTTATTCAAAAAAATCTCATTGACGATAATCGTGAAAAAATATTCGACATAATTATTAAATTAATATGTTTTCTCCTTTATTAACTATAAAATACATGCCACCATTTCAATAACTTATTATATTTAAAAGTACAAAAGCAAAAAATACATCCTTTTTTTAAAAATATAAATAAATGTATATTTTGTGGCGTTTTTTCTTTAAAGATGTAAGTATTCTTTTTTTTTGGAACCCCCTTTTTTTATCCATGTTGTTTCTAAAGAATATAATTTGTCATAGAATGGCATCGTTTAACAATGCTTCCGAGTTTTGACATCGAGTTTCACTATTTTAAGGTTTACATCAGGTTTAAACTATTAATAGAAATATTTTCAACAATTCCTTTACATATTGATTGCCAAAACGATAGTGTTAATCTTGAAGTTACATGACTAAGACGAAAAAATTTTTTAAATCAAAATTTTCATCAATTTATCTCATTTGGAGAGGAAAATTAAACTTTGACAATTTCATGATATTTTTTGTATAACTTTTTTCGCATAATCCATAAATTATTATTATTATTTAAATCTAATAACTGTTTAAAAATCAAGCAAATATACAAAACCAAGCTTGAAGCTTAAAACGACTACTGTCTTATGGTTTTATTACAAAAATGAATGAATCTTTAGTCTCTCTCTTAATATGAAGTACTAGTCAATCTTAATTCTGACATTCTCATGATACTTGTTATACTGGTATGACTGAAGAAAAGGACAATCATATGATTAATTCTACATGTTGTTACATAACAGCTTATCAGTTTATAAAACATATTTTATATCTTAAATTTTAAAAGTTCCTTTTATTCATTATTTATTAGATATGGCTGAAATATATCTACATTTTTTTTGAAAAAAATCTATTATAAAATATTGTATTAGCACACAAATATATTGTACAATATTGTGTGATATTAAGTAATATTTGCAATATATGAAACTTTAGAATATTGAATAATAAAATATCGCACAATATTATAAAATATTGTGGGACATTATGTGCTACCTCGATATGATAATATTGAATAATATAATATCGCCCAATATTGTAAAATATAATGCAATATTCTGTGCTACCTATATTTATTTGATAATGGTTTAAGGTTGATTCATCTCTTTTAGTATTTTTTAATTATCTTAATTATGGCACCGCTAACGTACACACAAAAAATTTCTTAATATCATTACAATGCGTGTATTTATAGTAAAGATCAAAACCATGAAAAACATTGATGTAAAATAGAATTAAATTGTTTTTAAACATTTATTCAAATTAGAAAATGAATGTACAGAAATAAAATTGGTATCATTGAAGAGCCAGGTTTTAAAATTTTAAAGTTATGTAAAATTTGTATTTGTATGATAATATTTTTTGAAGTTATTCAGAAAAAAAAAGATTACATTTTGATTATTTTTAATTATATGATTAATAAAAAATTTGTAAATCCTTTTATTTAGAGAGCATGTTCCAAGCAAAAAGTAATTTTAAGTCATACTTGGTAAGTCTAAAATTGTCTGGCAAAGCGTATTTGAGACATAGGTACTATGAAGCAACACGCAATTTACATATTATAGCATTTAGCTTATAAACATCAGATTAAATTGATGAAAATAAGGACTTTTTTCTACTAATACAGTTAAAAGTTAATATAATTTTTTTTTACATTTTAGAAATGAACTCATCAATCAATAATAGGGTAATTAAGGCTTGGATGATTCAGTTAGAGCAGTTAGGACAGTTAATAATAGGGCAATGATATTCCAAAGAATTATTATATCGGAGATGGTAAGCCGTTGGAGACAATGCTTTATTAAACCATCAATTATTGGATGACTCAAATTTTCATTTAAAGTTATGTCAGTACAAGGCTAGCGGAGAGATCATAGATTTGATTGCAAAATTTAAATGAAAAATATCCGCCTTCAAAACCGACAAAGAAAGCAAAAGTAAAATCTGATTGAACGAGTATTCTCACGGAAATGGCGATCTTGCCAACCAATCGAAGGTCAGATAACAAGAGAAAGTGTCTACCTGGTGGATAATACCTTAATAATGTCTGATTACTTTCATTTATAAATACCTGAATATTTTTCCTTTCAAACCTTGAAATTCAATTTCGTGACATGTCTGAAGATATCATCTGTATCGAAAAGAAACAGCTCAACAGCTTTTTATTTTAGAAAAAAAAATTAAGTTTTTTAAGACGATTATATGATGTAACAGTTTCAGATTACATCTGCATAATAAAGCTTTATTTGTAAAGTAAATTTTCTAAACTATTGATATAGAACGAAAAAAAAAAATGTCTGCGAAATACTGATTGTCTTTCTATTTAATGAAAACATTTTGCTTCTGTGAATTTATAGAATTAAATTTGATTTTTCAATATTTTTTTGCAAATAATACTTTTAAACCTTAGCAAGATATTTTTCATTTCATTTTATATTTTTCATTATAAATTTATTTGAAGAAGACTCAATTCATGCTGCGCCAGAATATTTGAAATCTATTTTCCGGCATAGCACCCATCTCCGAGGATTGTTCGGTGGAATTCATGGCCATCGTATTAACCCAAACAATTAAACCAATGGTTATTTAAATTAACCGACATCTTATATCATTTGCAACTTCTTAGAGATAATAGCCATTTAGCGAAAAGCAGATTTCTACCGCTAGAATTACTGATTGTGTCAGAAAGTGAATTGAACTGGAGCTATTTTTTCATTAGAGTTTTTATTGTTAAATAGATGACTTTCATAGTTTCTGTATTTCTTTTGAAGACTGATTTGAAAGTAGATGGACTGGTGATTTTATGAATTACTTTAGCAGTATTCTGTCATAAGCCATTTTCTATCACAGAATAGTTACTATTATGCTAAAAAGAAAAAATTAGTTCGCCAGTCTGCATACTTAAA
>JAPMOR010004585.1:0-40192 GCA_026543865.1 Argiope aurantia | reverse complement strand
AATTCAGCTTGGAAAATATTCGAAGGGAAAAATACTCTCATTGTGGAGAAGCATTATTTTGATTATGATATTTCTTATAGCTTTTTTTTAAAGCGAAGATAAATGTTGTGTTCTCTTTTTCGAATGATAACTGCTACAAGCATGAACAAACGGATGCGACGTCGCAAGATTTAGTTCACAGTATAAGAGGATGAGAATCTTATAAACTCCAAAGTTAGCATTTCATTTTGGCTAAATCAAATTATCTGTTTCAAAATTTGAGTTAAGAGAAAATTAAAATCTTCCGACTAATTTAATTAAATTTAGGCGAGATGCGCTGGAATCTCAAGAAAAATATGCATTTGCTCAGCAGAAATTCGTGCAAACTTTAAAAATTCATAATAAAAGAAATAATATTCGGAAAAAATTTCGGTTTGCGCGCATATAATCGGAGATATTAAGGATTTTTTGTTTGTATAAAAATTTTTCAAAAGTAGCTTTTTCAGTATGAGCGCTCACATATCATGTTCAGATATTTTATGTATATCACGCGAATACAAACAATGGAACAAATCGCATAACATGACATTGGCATTCACTTTACAGTCAAAAAGGCTCAACATGACCACCAACACAAAGTATTAAATGAGGCGAGTCACTACGCCTATCACTAGCCATCGATATCTTGGGCGGTCCGTCAAAAACCATCTTTCAATAGTGGCTGCCGAGCCCTTTACACACGAGACTTCAAATACTTCCACAGCCTGAACATTACCGGAGTCAAATACGGGATAGTGAGGGCCATTTAAATGAACAACTTATCATTCACCGAAAGTGTCACGAGAATGTTTTAACTTCAGCAAATTGGGAACGGGATACCATCTTACAAGAAGAGAGCGACAGATAACGCATATCTTTTCTACAATGTAAGCATAACATAATCATGCACAAGCGTAATATGTTCTCTTCAGTGAATGTGCAGATTTTCCACATATTCACAATAATTATTTTCTGATGCTAAATGTTGCGCATAAAGAGATACTGTAAATATATTCAAAATCCGTCTTCCTCGTTTAGGTGAACTCGCTGAGAGTTTAAATTCAACAGCCGATCAAAAGATTAAATCAATTTTTATAGTTTTTTTAAAATTATTTAAATGGTAGGAGATTATTTAAAGGCATTGTTGCCGATTATTTTGTATTTTATCATAAATGTAAAGACTTTTTTTTTTAATTTGTCATTTTTCTATATTGCATTATTTTACACTGTGTAACTTACATTACTATATGCAGAATTTTTTGCAATGTTTTACTATATTATTACGTATTATTTTATGGAACCCGGTATATAATATTGTGTCTTATAGTTTATTTTGAGATACATCATGTCGAAGAGATATACTTTTTATGTTACGTAACTTCTCATTTGCATCAAACTGCGTTGAGTGGTGTGGTGCACAAAACGTACCTTTTATGTTTCAATTATTTTACATATTTTGTAAGATACACTATTTAAATTTGTGCTTCTGTTGATGATCATGAAACATAGAATTGTTGCTGTACATATTACAATAGATTTCTTTTCAAACTGAATTTAAATTAATTTTATTAAACTATTTCTAAAATGTTTAGAATCAATTTTAATGAATCAGTTTTGCTATAAAAAGACCCAAGTTTTTCTCTATAATAATGGGTCGCTTTTTTTTATAACAAGTAAAGCTATTTTTTCGTCAGATTTCCATCACTCATAAGAAATTTTGAATTGCAATGTGTTAAAATTTAATTATGTTATTAAATATCTTTATTAATTACGGATGTTGATAAAAGATATACGCGCAAGAATTTTTCTTAGCAAAACTTGTTTCTTCTTATGAAACGTGGAAAATTTTTCTTTATGCTGAAATTCATTTACTTTACGTCACGCATTTTAAGCGTGAAAATTGGAATGGATAGTAATTGTTTTATTGTTCAAGCATCATTTGTACTCAATATATTTTAGATGCTTTCTTTGGTCTCCACTTTGTCAAGCACTTAACACTTTATGAAATTATCAAATAATTATTATTGTTTGTATAATATGACCTAAATACATTCAAAATGATTTTTTTTCTTTTTAATTAGGTTGTACACGAAAAATAATAACCAAGAAAATAATTTTGTACCCTTACTTTTGACCCGCCATCCACAAACGGAGTTCGTTTTGCAAAACTTGCAGGCATTTTTCATTTAAGGTGCGGCATGCCAAGTCGATGATGATGGATAAAAAGTCTCTGTGGAAATGATAAAGAAACAAACGGTAAAGTAGATGTTTGTAACAAAATTTTTTATATTCAATACAACTTTTGAAAATACTTTCAGCATTCGAAATCAAGTCCATATACATAAAATGCAAACGCATGTAGCAGAGAAATCACTTTTATTACATATCGTCGAATGGTAAAAGTAAACAAATTATTATAAGAAAGTTTCCGACTTCTTCATTCAACGTTTTTATAGCTACACTTAATTCAACGCTTCACTCGTTAAAGAAAACTGAAACATATTAGAGAAGATATAAAAGAAATCAAGAAACAGAAGTCAAACAAAAAGTTGAATCCACCGCGAAAATATTTACCATTACCAGATGACTCATCTTTGTGACTTATCTATTAAAATGGATGACCATACCGACTAAAACTATTTTCCCACAAAAATAATTTTTACATTATTTTGAAATTAAAAAATACCTTTTTAATATTATTAATTTCCTTTCTGTGCAGTGTTTTCTTCAATTTTATTAAATTTTTAAATTTAATACACACTTTAAAACAGTTAATTTTTTAAAATGAAATTCAAACTCACTCATCAAAATATTCAACCGCGTGCTTCCTCCAATGTTAAAATTAAGATTAAAATAATGTTTAGTTTGGATGTTAATTCCGAAGGTATTCAATAAAATTTTCGGAGTATATAATTTGAACATATTGTAATTAGTTCTAATTTATTCAATAAAAGGCATGTTTTTCGATCTTATCAAATAAAAAAATGAAAATTTTAAAATTCATATTTATTTCACATTAATATTTAACAACCTAAAATGTCAATAATTTCGGCGGACAAACTAGTTGCCAAAGGAGGCTAGTATTACAAAACTTCTTTGCTAATAATTAACAGGATTATATTAAGAAAAGAACGATCAATGCGAAACTGTAAAGAAAACCTTTAATATGAATAAAATGTGTCGCTTATTGATACCGCGTTTCCTATTTACTTTTACGAATTTGGGATAATTATTTACTCATGCATCTGCATTATTTACTCATGCAATTTTCCTCATCTGAGGAAAATTGTATAAAACTTACAAATCAGGTACGGTGTAGGAACAGCTGATGATATTACTCTTCCACTTCTTGAAGGAACTGCAAAAATTTAAAAAAAATTACTAATGAGAAGTTCCGATTTATATGTAGAAATAAAATTTCGTACATGAAATACCTTTTTAGTTGCTCCGTACGAGGTACTATATGTTCCTCATATAACGCTGATGTTAAATCAGCAACGTAAAGCTATGAGTAAAGAAAACAATAATAAATGATTTGCAGCTTCCCATCAAGGAATTTTATAAGATACAAAGTCAAACTTTATTATAATTGATATAAATGATATTAGCATTGTCTATTTTAACATACTAAGTTTAATGAACTTGCTTAAGCTGTATATTGTATAACGAGTCGTACAAATATAATTCAAAATGCTCTACAAGGCAGATATTTATACACAGAGTTACAAAATGTGGCAAGTAACTACTTCTTGATTAGTAGATAATTTTATGGAACTGTTTTTCAAAATTTTAATAATATTTTTAATTAATTAAAAATAAACAAACTGTAGCGTTTTTTCACAAAAATTTCAAAGCATATTATTGTATACAAAAATAATTTTTACAGCATTTTAAACAATTATTAATCTCTTGTTAAAAAGAAGAAAAATTTCTTAAAAACTGACTCGATGATAGCGACCGATATGCTTTGTCAAAAGAAAAATGTATTCTACCCACAATTTTTTTTCCTTCGTTCCTTATAGTTGTGATACATGAGAAGATTGGGAAGAATCAGACGCCTAGATAGGCAGGATGTCTCTGCTTTGAAAAAATTACATTCAAAGCACAGGAAAGTTTTCAGTTTCATTACACAGTAAGAAAAATAGAATGATTGATGTATCATTTATGAAAAAAAATTATCTTGTTTACGGCTGCGACAGAGCTAAACGCGAATCCAGCTCAGATAAGTGCCATACATGTCGGGAAATGGGGAGATGAACAATTCCAGACAAAAAGAAAGGTATACTTATTATTTTGATTTTTGGTCAGAAACATTGCATCAAATAAGATTCATATCACGAAGATGGTAAAAGGAGAATATCGAAGTCACGATTAAAGATTATCACGATAAAATTTGGGTTTTAAAACACTTGAATAAACAAATATATTGTTTTGTTAAAAAATATTTATGTGTTCTGAACATTTAATTTTATGTTTAGTCTAATAATTATTATTATATTTTCAAAAACTCATAATGCCTTTGGAAAAAATGATTTTTAAAACTTGAATTAACAATATCGTAAATCATTAAAATTATTAATTAGATATATTAGTGTATGGTATTACTTTTCTCTTAAATATTTTCATTTTAAAGAAACCATAAGAAAAATGCCTTAAAAAATGTTTCGCTAATTGTCACTCAGTGGATCATTTACTCAAATAAAGTACATTGATTCATAATTATTTCGAATTTAATTTTCTACATTTTCCCACAGAATTATAATTCGGCCTATTTATTAATTTATTTTTGCTAAGTAGAATAGGAAGGATGTCGTCATCTAAAATGAAAATCTTTTGTAAACAAAATATATTTTTAAAAAGCTTCCTTTATTTCTTTCTGTGTATGCAATTATTTATATAAATATAAATACTATACAAATGTCCTTTTTTCATTTTATATTTGAATGCAAGTAATCTTTATAAAATGTTAGAAAACCTTTTCTGTATATTTAGTTTATCTATACGACGATAATTTTTGAAATAAAAAAATCATTACATTTGTAATAGCACTCAAGAGTAATAGAAATAATTTGGGGAGGCAGTTGCACCTGTTGCTACTATTCTCCATTCCTCTAGGAGGATTAATTGCATGGCAATGCCATGAGTTTTATAAATTCTGCTCGCAATATTCAAATGACATTCAAGTCTTGTAATAAAGAATTAGAATAATATTTGACATCATAATCATACTTTCTTTTGCAAATAGAAGTAAAATCCATCACGCATTCTTCAGAAGAATTTTTCACCTTGAAAGTTATAAAGAGTGTGTGTAGCATAAAAAGAAATGTGAATTTCGCCTCACCTTCAGCAAATTAGCAGTTTCGGAGTGTGGATCCAGATGACTCATAAAATATAAGAACTGATCTCGGAACAGATTCCAGGGCATCGCCTCTTTCTCTTGCTTCAGATATTTGGTGAATTCGAAAGGAATGTCATAAATTAGGCGATCCGTTTCGGCCAATAAAAATGCGTCGTGCAGCAGACTGTAGCGGTCAGTTGCAGTGAAGTCCTGTCCAGTTATATTAAAATTATAACGATTTAAAATAATTATATTGATGGGAAAAGTACAGATAATGGCTTATTTAATACAAAATCGTGTTTACAGAACAGCTGTTTGTTACAGTAAGAACAACAGCTTATAGGAAATAATACATCAAATATCAATCCGTATTTTTTTAAATTTTTGTTTATCATTTGTGGATTGCTATTAAATGAATAAATAATCAACACACCTGGAACTATCATGATTCAGAGTCATTTAAAAATATATACGTTTATTATATTGAGATATACATCCCCACATGATACCAGGCAAAAAGTAATTTTAACTTAAAATTCAAGAGGTAGTTCTGAGATGCATTTTCAATACATCAATTTAATTCAGAAACTCCTCGAGATCTCTGTACTGTCGCGGCTGTCGTCGGTTAAACCACAAAAACTACTGGGTAAAAGTCTGGATTGTAAAGAGGAGATAGAAGACATCTCTCTTAAACTGGCAATGATTTGAAGAAAAGAGATATCTATACTCAATTTCCGATTTACTTCAATTTCATCGTTCATCGCAATAAAAACAAGGTTCTTCCTTTCCTTCTCTGCTTCCAATCGAAGAATTGACACTAATTTTAATGTTCCAAACTGGGAGTAATGACTCTTTTGAATACTTAATTTTTCTCCTACTTGCTGTCAGGCCTTCTGTTCGAATGTGAAGAATTAAATTCATCTTTTCACACTACATTAGCAATGGCAATTTATATGTAACTTTTTGAACGTTATTGAATGACGTATAAATTAATTAAATATAAAAAGTGGAATTTGTTGAAATGAAATCCTAAGAGATGCATGCATTTTCGAAAAAATCACGTATATTAATGATATTTTTGCAAAGACATTTCACCTACAAAATTATTGAAATGTTTCAAAACGCTTTCGGCCAAAAGAATTTAAAAATATTAAGCGTTTTTGAAAAATGCAAACAGTTTAAAAAATAAATATAATGAGAAGTGAATATTTCTTTGACTGACTTGATATTGTAAATCATTAAAACTATTAATTATATATATTAGTGTAGGGTATTACATGGAATTATTCGTGAATATTTACCTGAATTAAGACGGAGGTTTAAGATTTTGAAAAAATATCTTTTCACGCTCTTTTTTTTCACCTCAAGTTTGTAACTTTTTATAATACTGAGTTTAAAATTGCCGCAGTTTTTAATTTCGTAAAATAATAATAAAAAAATATATATTCAGAAAATCTTGGAAAAAAATATTAAAACTCAAAACCCATTTTGAATTTTAGTATAAAAGCAATGTTGTCAGAGTAGATTGGAGCTCTACTTCTAACCCTAAAAGTATGTAATAAACATTTAGGTATATATTCAAATTTAATATTTGATAGATTCATTCCTATTATATAACAAGACGTAAATTTTTATACATAATTAATTCCAATACAGGCATTTATATTTTCATACAATATTAATTTCCTTAATAAAGGGTATCAAAAATGAGTAACTGCTATATCAATCAGATCATGTTATCAGAGACATATTTTACCGTATGGTTATTCAGTACTCTTTTCCCAAGCCTTGCCCAATCGTGCAAATCGTACTTAACGATGTAAAATCCAACGAATCCTGGATTGAAATGGATGACGTCATCTTTGGCTGCGTCTATCTTAAAGGTAGCTGCAAGAATTGAATTAGTTCATTATCTATATGAAATATGTGTACATTATCCAGAAAATTTTAAACATCCAATTCTAATCCTCACCGTTTTTATCCTTCAACCACAAGGTATGTTCTTCTCCTGTCCGCAGATTTTTATAAATTAGAGGTATTTGCCAGACGAACCTGTTAAAAAATTTATTTTCATATACTCTCTCTGCTAAAATTTTTTGCATATTCTCTGTCAATTTAAAAAAAATTACTATACACTAAACAAAATAACTGGCCAGCTGACACTTCGTTTTAGTCAAAAGCGGTGGTACATAACGAGAAAGAAAAGAGCACTGACATTGTAATAAATAAATGAAATACGACGTGTTTCTTTGATTTTGAAGGGTATAAAAAGAAGCCGTGTTAGCGTAGTAACCAGATGGAGGGTTAGAGATCCAAAACCAATGAAAATCCACTGTAAGCAAATCCATCAATGTTCAAATGTTTCCCTGAAAGGTATCCTCGTCATTCGACCACGGCCAAAATTACAAGTTCCTACCGAAAATAACCCTCATGTAGCCTGAAAGTATAACGTTAATGTTATTTCAAGAATGTCTAAAAGAAAAAAAATTTCTAAACTCGAACTTTTGTCTTAAATTTAAAATTGAATTTCGCAGAATATCGGCTTTTAAAAATTCATTTCCACCAATTCAACAGTAGAATTTTGAGTTAAATTCACCAAATGTAGCAACTTAATGCTTTAAGCCTGCTACTTTACATCAATTTCATAGAAAAATATTGCTGCAATAAATGGCACATTTACACGTCACTATTGATGCTGTGTAACGAACTAACAGAAAAGTAACACACCGTCAAAATTATTTTAATTCATAAAAATTTAAAACAGCCGCAATGATGCAACACCATCTTTTCTCTTACAACGAGTTACCTTTGATTATAGTTGACCAAATATGAGGTTATTCAAAAAGTAAATTGGACATATTTTTATGTAATTTGATTTTTATGTATGGATCATAACGTAGGAAAGTGTAAAGCAGTCATTAGATAGTGGGGAAAAGGTATGTTAATTAAGCAGTATAGTTCCTTCTTAATGTGGTACAGTTTTCACCACGTGAATTAATGATGAAAATTGAGAAGTCTGAATGGCATACGCCTATGTGTCTCTATGACAATCGCTCCCATTCTTCACTACGGCAATACTGTTTTTCAGGTTATAGATGTTCCGGAAATAAGAAAGCGAGTTTCAGTTGCTCTTTCAAGAACACCCTTGAGTATGGAGTTAGGTTGAAAAAATCTTACTTGTCAATTCATATGCTGAATATCCTCCTTTTTCAAATATTCAAACAATCGCTCTGTGCACGAGTGTTATCTTATATAAAAAGGAAATTAAAGGAAATGTACCCCTGGATACGCAAACATCTTATTTTCATATTTGAAAGTAGGTACAGAGAATCGCATTCACTTCTACTCATAAAAAGATCATTTAAGTTGGCGCAAACAGCACCGAAGTTGGAGCAAGATTTAGTGGAAAACTTTATTTCATTATGAATCCAAATCAAACTTAAGCAGCAACAACTTAGAAAAACGTTAAGGCGTCATAGTCAAGCCCGCTGACGAAGTCGGCGATTTTAAGCCGCGTTTTAGCTTCTCTTGTTTCAGTAGCGCCATCTAGGGTCAAGAGTATGTCTTAACTATTCATGTATCACAGCCCTTTTCACGGGGCGGACTTCATTCATACATTTCATTCTCAGATCGTAATTTAGACCTGAATCAGAGAACGATCACCTCTGATCCAGTACCCCTAGTGGTATTATCTTGACTTGGTGGACTTTGCGGCTACGACAGATTTAACGTGTACCAGCCACCAACACACAAAGAGTTTTCATCCGGTGGGGTTCGAACTCACAACCTAAGCAATGCGAATCCAACATCCTACCAACCAGGCTATCACCGCCCGTTTTTCTATGTACATTCATTTAGAGGAAGCAAAGACTCAAATTGTCCAAGAATATACTACGAAAAAAAGAGATAGGGCAGCGACGGTTTATTGGTTTGTGCAGACATCATAAACCGCGTTTCCGACGACATGTGACTTACGAATTCCTCGCCTATAGACGTCGGTTCGGAACTGAACAAATTGTCGGTACACTGAGCAGACAGACGCCAAAGAACCACAAGAGAGGGGAAAATGTACCTGTCTCCAAACGAGCCACAGGTCGCTGGAATGGGACTATATTTGGATAAATACGCAAACTTTTATATCGCTGATAAGACATTCGTTAATGAGATGAATCCAATGTAAGCTAATTTTCATCCAGAAAATAAAATGTTAGAGATATGAGTTTGGAGATCATATCTCTAAATCTGAATCCCGTGATGATTGATTTGAACTTTCTTGAAAGAGAAATTGCACTTCATATTCTTATTTCACAATACTCAAAGCCTGAAAACAATATTAGAAGGGTGAGAACGACTGCCACTCTACTCTAAAACGACGATAGAGGACGGTTTTAGAGTACGTCTGTACTCTAAAATCGTCCAACATGAATTGATTTTGTGAAAGCAATAAAAAAGTATGACGAGAAGAACAACATAGTCCAATTAATATGTTTTTCACCGAGTATGTTTGTTATTTTGTCTTGCGTTGATGATTTATATACATGATTATTGAGTGAAATGTAATTTTTGTAGTGCATTTCTGCTTTTTTAAATAATAATTTATGTATATACAAAATTTATTAAAATCTGTACTATATTTTTGGAGTTAATCGACTTAATATAAAAATTCTTTTAATTAGGAACACCAGTATATTCAAATCTATTTTGATGTATTATTGATTTTATTTTACATGTTAAGGAATTGATATATATATATATAAAGTTTACCATTAGCTTTTAATGATAGCTATTTAAAATAGCTATATGTAGTTATGAGTGCACTAAAATTCATGAACTCAAGAAGAAATAATGTCTCACCCAAATGGACTATAGTTTGGTTTGGCAGCAATGAGTTCGGCCACCGTATCGTTCACATCTCTGACGAACCAGCGCTGTGTGGCCGCCAGCGAGTCTCCGTCTCTCTTGAGCTCAATGTAAGGAAAGCCCATCTGGTCGATCCAAGTGCTCATGATTTCGGACACATTTATTTTCTGAAAAAAAAAGGAGGAAAAATTCAAACAGAACGTGTTTAGGCATGTTTCCTCCCTTATAAATCTCTCATAAGGAGAATATATGTAATCTTTTCGATTTTTTTTTCAGTCCCCCTGTTATCTATAACTTCCTAAAGAAGAACAAATTCATATAAAAATGATTTATTGTTTTCAGCTTTTTGGTTACAGACGCTACTTCTCATAATGCAAATGCATTTTTCATTCCAAATCTACTAGAAATCTTCATATTAATGATACTGAGACAATGTATTTGTATTAATGTTTTTCCAAACAGCTGAACCTACCTGCATATTAGCATACAAGCTAGCACTGAATTCGCATTCAATACTGACAATGCCACAAACATGCGCACTTTTAGGTAAGAATCTTTCCTTTTCCAGTACATTCAGTTTTCACTTTTTTTTTTCGCCAAAATACTTGCGATTGCCTCAAAAGTCAAAATCAGAAACCGTTTCCACCAAGTTTTGCAATCAATTACGAATTCTGAACCTTTAGAGAACGATTGATTATTTGCAAAAATTTGCTAGAATAATGGTTTCGGAAACTTTTTATGGGGCGAGCTATCAACATCTAAGCTGACATTCCTTGTCAAAACTCCACATCTTCAAGCATGGCAGATCAACAAAAGAAATAAGTTTCAAGCCATGAATTTGCATTCTAAAATTACAATTCTAGCTGAATCAATTAAAGACGGAACATTATTTTCATACCAACATTATTGAAGAACAACTTTTGCCAACTACAAAAGACAAACAGTTGTTCAGCAGAACGAATTTTTTTAATGGGAAACAAGTATAGAGACCTAAACCAATTTCTAAGAAAAAGGAGAATACAAGTTAGTGTATTGGCATTGTACAGAACAAACCATAATAAAAAATGAAAAAAGATAATTTCATAAAACCTAGTCGGAAACTTTTAGCTACATTGGAATCTTCTAAACGTTATAACCCAGTATATATATATATATACGTCTCATATATATATATATAATATGAGAGAGAGAGAGTTATATTTTCATAAAGAGAAAGAATGTTTGATTATTTTATTTATTGATTTTTTTTGTGTGTGTTACAATGATCTCTTTGAAAGAAAATTGTAAAAAAACACTTCTAGCTCCATACACATATATGCATATATAAAATAACGGATGAGAAATGGTGGTATATTCTGCAATACCTACTTCGGTTGATGCTTCAGAAAGTTCTCTCCAGAGGTCTTCAGTTTCGGCATTCCTATAGGCATATCTCTTCAGATAGTTCTGGAAAATGAGTATAGATACAATATATAAATTATTTACTATTAATGCCTCATTTAATTTTTATTAATTTTATATTTAATTCATATTATTATTTTGCCCTGACTGATTATCCAGCGGTACTAGAGACGATTTTTTTTAAAAATTATTACTACTTAAAAAAAAAACCTCTTTAAATAATTGACCATCCAAGTTTCATTAAAACCTATGAATGCAATGAGAAAAATTCGATGTATAATAAACATTTATAGCACAAGTTAAAATTCTCAAAATTTCTAATATACAGTCGTGGAAGAAAAAGGGATCGTCCAGCTTTTTTTAGGTGTCATTCATCGTATAATTTTTAAAAGGTATCCTTCGAAAATTATTAACGTATTCTTAAAGATTTTTGAATTAGAATTTCATAAGGAACCGTATACGTATAAAAATAGGAACAAATTTAGAAATTTCCAGTAATAAAATCCATTTTTCTAAACAAATGACAATTTTCATTAAAAAAAATGTTAATGTTTTATTTTGGATATTTTTTAAAGGCAACTGTTGCAGAAAATAAAATTGAAATATATAAGGTTGCATATACTTTTATATAAAAAAATAAAAATTCTAATACAATGTACTATAAATTGATGTGTATTATTTATGTATTTCGCAAGTTTGACGTTTATTAACTTGAACTAAGGGACATAGGAATTTTAGATGTAACTGAATACAAATTTTGGTTAAAATTCGACATAAAATTCAATCTGTTTCTAAGGTGGTTTTAAAATACGCACATACAGTATGCTTTTTCAAACAATGCTTAACGTCAATGATTTTAATGTAAACAGCAGACTCAAATAAATTATTTTTATACTGCTGTGTGAAATTGTGTGACTGCAAATTATTTCTATGCCATAGATGAATCAGTGTGTAATATCATTGCTTTTGAATAAATGAAAATGCCTCCCATGTATATTAAAAAGGCATCTATATTGCGGTTTTATAGCGTCACTTTTAGTAATAAATGGGTCAGCATATGCAACCTCACTATCGCCAAGGATTATCATATAATCCACAGTCATATTTACAATGGTTGTATTCGCAATTGAATGAAAAGAAAAGGGTTTTAAAAATAAATATCACTAAGTGAAAATCTAATTTAGAAAGTTTGCTTTAAAATTAAAAAAGCAAATTCACCAACACAGTTGCATCCCTCTTTTTTTTGGGGGGGGGATGAAAAAAAAGTTTTAATAGTTGGCAAAAAAATGTATAACTATTCAGTATTCAAAAATAATTTGGTTGATCAACAGTTGAATCTATCCATTTATTGATGCTACAGAGTATATCGATTCCTTGATGCAGCAATAGGTAACATATTCACCAAAATGGATGCATAGCACACTGCAACGTATAAAGAATAGAGTATATCCTTATATAATATTAAACAAATAGTAGTAATAACAGTAATAAAACTTTTTAAGCAAGTGAAGATAACACAATCAAATAAGAGGGAAATTTTTTAGAGGATTGCAAACCTTTAATATACCTGTTTTTTATACGACATATTTATTCTTTGATTTATTGAAATGAAATATTTCAAGGCACGAATAAAGAAAAGTTTCTGAAAAAACTAATAAAAAGAAATTTTACAATCTGAAATATTAAATATTTATACATCTCTGAAGCTATGAATCATTTTTAACCGGCAGGGACATTTCGTTAGACCAAAATATCATATTGAAATTAAATGAAATTCATGAAAACTGTATTTATTGAAGTCTTGATGAAAAAATAAGACATTTTATAAGCATAAGAAGAATTATGAAATTTTATGGATATTATATATTAGTGAGGCATTTTTTCCATAAATGAATTCTTTTTCTTTCTTTACGAAAACTTATACGTACTGAAAGCCCTTTCCGGAAATCATCTTTTAGTGTGTACTGAAGCATTTTTAAAACTGCACTGCCCTGAAAAATAAAAGAATTATTTTTAAAAACTGATCATTTAAATTAAACATGTTTAAAAAAAGCATTTAAGTATCTTTATTTCAGTTTTCAAGAAAGTAACTAAAATGATTTATTAATAATGCTATCAGCACACTGCTCCCTCGTTATCAAAGAAACATTATGTAGAAAACAGATATCAATTTCAAATTAAAATTTCACATTCTTTCGAGAAATGTTATTTTATTTTTCTTAATAAATTAACGAAAGCTTACTAATTTATAGCTTTACTTTCAAGATTTAATTTAATTACATTTTTATGTTATTCAATTTTGATCATTTTTAATGCATAGTAGTTTTTAATAAACAAAAGTAACAATGAAATTTATTAACATCATTCCCATACTATTCATTGAATTTTATCTGATAAAATTTGCAGAAATACTTTATACTTTACTTTCTCGTAAGAGATGGCATCGAAGGCATTAGCTATTTCATCTGGAGTGGTGACTCGACGCACCACCGGATGAGAATCCGTATTAGAATCCACACACATTACTCGAGAGATCTTCCTGACGTCCACCTGTGAAAGAAAAATATGTATTCATAAAAAGGAAAAAGAACACATGAGAGAACTAAAAAGAGAACTCCTCTAAAAAAAAAAAGGACAAGCGTTTATTTCTTTAAATTTTTCTCTTAGGGAGGGACATCTTGCTATGAAGTTTCATTAAATAATATAAGCAGTTCTATGAGTACTGCTTAAATTCAGTAAAAATTAATAAAAATTTCAAAAGCTAAATTTCTTTTACTGAAATGTCAACTTAGAGTAAAAATGACAATTAATAAAATATTTCTTATGCATTTATGAAAACATATACATTTTCATGCAATTCTCTAAAATTTACAGAAATATTAAAGTCATACTTAATCACTTTGACCACTTTTTCAAACATCTGGTTGAGGTTTGATCGAATCTTTCGTTTCACATTTCATTGATAATACGCATATCGGAATAGATAATTAAAAGGGCGCCGTAATTAGAAAAGAATAATATATTTATGAACTCTTATTAAATTTAATAAGTGTTCAGTCGATACAATGACTGAAATAATTTGAAAACTTGTGGAAAAAAAATATTTTTGTGGCCTAGTTTTGAAGTTGCATTCATTTAACAATACAGAGAAGACACGACAAATTAATTATAGTTACATGCAATGTAAATAATCAATAATACCCTTACACTTTTATACTACAGAAATATGATAATTTTTTTAGAAACGCTTAATATAATTCAATTAATTGAGATTTAAGAGTTTTTTTTCCTTTTGTAGAATTGCAGTAACTCTCAAATACACTTTAAACATTCGATTTCTTTAGTTTCTCTTTACTTTTTAAATAAGAAGCAGTGATAATTGTCGAGTAATCAAAGTATGCGCGAGTAACAAATTTCTTTAAAGCCAAAATAATTGAATGATGTGTTACTAAACAAGTAGTTACTAATAGATATAAATTCGCATTTCTCAAAAAAAAATCTCCACAAATTTTGCAGATAAAAGCGGTGCAAGTTTCTACATGCTTAAGAGAAAGATTTTACTTACTGACATTTTTAACGATGAAAACGTATAAAAATTTTGTTTACTTTTTCTATCAACATTTACAATAGCTAAAGCATTTTCATATATTTGCCCACCTCATTATATTTAGGGAATTAAGTATTTATTTCACTCTTTTTTTTTTATAAGAGTTTTACTTTTTTTATATTATGTATATGCGCGTGTGTGTCTCAAAAGAGTGAAATAGATACGCATATACATAATATAAAAAATGTAAAACTCTTATAAAAAAAAAGAATGAAAGCACGAGCAAAAAGCTAGTATTTGGAATATAGTACTAAATAATTTAAGGAATTAAACAAATAAAAAAAAGTAAATCCCGAGGAATAAAAAAAAACCTAATAATTATGAAGCACGTAAAGATAATAAAAAAAATTACTATTCAAAATAAAAATAAAATATTAGTATTGTAAAATTTAACAAAATAAAATAAATCAACTAAAATGTCGGACTGTTTTATCTGACACAGTAAATTTGCTCTAAACGAACAAGCAATATATTTTATACTCCGTAACTCCTAAAAATAAAAGCATCAAATTAGAATTATAAAAATTTGCATTAACAAAATAAAGCAGCGAATAACAGTCTTAAAAAGTTCAACTATTTCAATGGATCTGTTGACCTGGGGACTTCTATAACGAATGTTAAGCCTAATTTACAGGCTATCTACTCAACTTGTTGTTTTAAAGTAAAAAGTATACGCTAATATATATTAAAAGGAAGAGTTCAGAAAAGGAAAATTTGAGGTCAAATAATAGTAAACCATAGCAATATCTTAAACAAAATAAAATAAAAATTTATTCTGAGTTAATTGGAATTCGATTCACTCTTAGAACACATATTTTTCTTTTAATGAATGCGAAGAAATTTTTTCTAATATTCAACATGATTTTATTTCCTTATCGAATTTTTTCCAGAGCCTCCTTTTTGTAAGGTTTTAGTTTTGACTTCCAGCTTAGCTTGAATTAAGTCACTTTTTAGTACACTGATTATAGCGTGCTTTTCTTTTTCTCATTTTATTTAAATTCATTTCTAACATTTTAATCTTTAATAAATTTTGCAATTTATTATAATTACTAGGAAAGCTTATAATGTAATTTTTAAAGCATTTATCAGAATGTTCTTCGCATGAGAAAGCAAAATTTAAATCAAATTAATCTACTGATCAATAATTAATTCTTTAAATAATGATTTTTCTTCAAATATCAGAAACACATTGCTGTAAAATATTTCGGAATCCTAGTATATCAGGAATAAATAATTATAATTATATTCATTAAAACAAAAGAAGAAGAATTGCACGAAAACAAAATCTTATCAAAAAGTAATGAATTAATATTTCTGCTTGAATTGTCTCACTCCGTCGATGGCTGCTGCGTAGTACTGCTTGAGAGGAATGTACATGATAAGAGTGGACAAGCCTTCGTTCAACCAGAGATCGTTCCACCAGTTCATCGTCACCAGATTTCCGAACCACTGAAGAAAAAAAAAAGGGAATAATTTCAAGAGACTGGGAAGATATGTCGATTAAAATAAAATTCAAAATAAGATAATTAATAAGACATTCTTATACTAATATTAGCGACTGATTAGAATGAAAATTTCATCTCCAGAACTCTGCTGTTCTTACAAAAGGAAAATTTTGATATAAAGGAAATAGTGATAAAATATTCCAAAAGTCAACATTAAAATTTAATGACCAAGCAGTCCTTATTATAAATCTATCCTGAATGCCGGTCATATATAGTGCGGCTCCCAATTTAATAAAAAGCATATTTATTAGCAAATAAAATCCTTGCGAAATATGAGTAGGCATTCACTTTCGTGAAACTGATGGTTGCATATTAAAGACCAGATAGTTAAACGAATTTAAAATTTTGTGTTTTGTAAAAGCCAAATTTGTTAGATTCAGGTAAGGAATATTGACTTCATTAAATCATATTCAAAGAGATAAAATTTTCAGCTCACTTTAAGGAGTACAAGAAAATGAAAAATAATATTTTGGTGAAATTTTTATTCTTTAGATGGTTACTTAAAACACAGACAAAGTGGTGGATGTCCTTTCGTATTTTATTATAACAAGGCAACTAAATACTGCTACTTGGTGAACTAAATAAATGTTGCTAAAAACAGAAACCGATTTAGTAAATCTTACATTTCTTTATACATAAGTATAAATCCACCGCAAAATATTTAAATAAATTAAGAATTAAAGTAAAAAAAGAACCCTTTTCTATTAATTTATTATATTTTTCCTTACATTACATTTCAATTTCACATGTTCAATTACTATTTTCCTTACATATTCAAAATAACTTGAGAAAACTTAAAGTTTCTATGTGCCAACATAAATTTAGATATGCATACATTTACATACAGGAGAACATGTAAACAATCATATTGGGGATATTCTACGATTAATTTTGGAAAATTCATCATTCTATGAAATATATGATTACTATATAAACCAAAAAAAACTAGTCTCTAAGTTTCATTCATCTGTTAGTATATTACATAAATATGAAGTGCTATTTTTATTTGTTAATTTTAAAGCAAACAGCAACAAAGAAAAAAACCTTTTGTGCCTAAAAATTTTTTTATTGAAAAAATATGTGAACATTTTTTTCGTATCAGAACTGATTTTTCATCTTTAATGTAGTTAAAGAAAGAAACTTTAAAAAATCACGAATCATAAGAATATTAATATTTGTTTCCATACTGGAAATCCTGTGACAGTATGATAGGTTTGGTCATGAAGAAGATCAGGCTTATAAATATGAATGGGAATTTATATGAACTGAAGAATTGTTTAAATATAGTCTCCTTATTCAGAAAGGGAATTCCATGAATATCCTTGTACCTATAGAATTTATCTCTGGATAAGAAAAAAAAAAGATTTATTAGTGACAGTATGTTTGTTATAGCAAGACATATCTTTTGCGAAATCTTATTCGGACCAGGAATCATTTTGCTTCTTCTGAACATATCCTTTCTTACTTGACAAGACATCTCGTGCTCAACTTTTTGCTTTTATCAAAGACTATCAAATTTTATCCACTTATTTAAAATACTATTTGCATTTTCCCTTTTACATTACACATTTTTGACTGATTTAAATTAACAGGATTTTTACTTCATGTTCTGCGTAGTAAACGTCAATTCCATGACTCTTGTGCCAAAAAAATCCAAACAATCCAATCCTCTGTACATAGAGAAAGGATTGATGAGAACATTTCATGAAAATTCTTGATCACAATAGTACTTACTTTGCACAAACAGGACAAAAAAGTACCTAAAATAATTTTAAAATGCTAAAATTGGAATTTTTTATGGTAGCCAAGTCACAAAACTCATAAATAATCTCCATTTTATGGATTCTAGGACAGAAAGCATTGGCCTCGTTTATTTTTACTTTCGAGATAAGATAAAATTGAAAACTTTTTTTTTATTTAGTTCACAATTTCAGAAATACTGGATATATTCATGAGCATATTCATAATACTCACAATTATTTAAACAATTTTCCTGAAAGTCTTATTGTTAGTAGTGAATGATTATGAATGTATAAAGATAATGATAAAGGGCATAAAGACACATTACCAGAGCAAATAAGTTATACATATGACGGCAATTTACCATTGGGATCTAAAAAATAAATGTGTTAAAAAATCTCGCTCAAAATGGGAAGAAGCTTTCGGAGTAGAATAAAACGGTTTTTGTTTTCTTCTTTTGCTTTTATTTGTTTCTCCTCATTTCAATTTTGAAAGAATTGAATAATTTGAATTTATTAACTGTACATATAGAGAAGCGTAGTTTTATTTCTGTTAAACAGTTCAACTGTTTTATATAATGTATTAAGGAAAAGAATTTTCAACTTAACATCTATAAATCAATTTGCTTCATACATATCAAATATAAACAAAATGTTAAAAAATTCTCATCATCAAAATGCATGCTAATCTATAAGCGTATCTGAAACTGACTGTACCTTTTCATTTTTGTGTAATTATTTTTTAAATATTATTATGTATTAAATATCAATCAGAAGCGTAATTAGATAAAATAGGCGATTTAAAAACTTCATTTTGAAAAGAGTTTAAGAAAGCTTACAAAACGTTTTTGCACGTTTTAACAAAATATTTATATTTGTTTGAGCTAAATCAATCAAAAACAAAAAAAAGAGTCCTCCCTTGAATCTTTGCTTTATTGCTCAAGCATTTTTACCGATGCCAAACTCGAAAAAATATCATATCAACACATAATAATAGATGTTTCCCTTCGTATTCATTTTTGAAGGTTTTAGTCTCAATTTCAGAAACGTACCTGGTGAACGAGTTCATGGGCAATGACACGATCGATTTCAACAATTCTCCGGTATTCACTCAGGTTTTCATCGACGAGAAATCTCTTGTCATTGTACGAAATGACACCCCAGTGCTCCATGGCCGGCACTGAATAATTGACAATTACAACAGAATCTGAAAACAGAAAGTCGTTTATAACGTAATTTTTGTCAACATACTGGAAAACAAAAAGGCTTTTTTTTTCTGTAGACAAAAGCACTTTTGTGCCATTTTTAAACATAATTCTCTATCATCAAGGTATTCTTACACTGGATGCAATATCTACCAATTAAAATTGCAGAAAATGAATATTTAATAATTTTTGGTATTTGAATAAGCTCTGAAAGGATTAAGGATATTTTGTCATTAGTTATGAACAGGCATACAGATTTTGATATCGCAGAAAGTTAAGATTTTTGTCGTCGGTTATTCTGACTGTTGAGATTCAAGGGAGAAAAACATTGAATTGATTGAAAATATCTCAAAAGCATCTAAATTATATCATAAAACACAAAGGGACTAAGAAATTTATTTCAAACATTATTATATCGTCGTCGTTATTATTCTTTCTACACATCAATCAACACTTAGGAACTGACATTAAATTTCTTGCTCTTGCAACAAGCTTTTATTTAAATACAGTACACTCCCAAGTATGCAACCAAATTTAGTGAAAGGGTAGGCCGGAATTCTAGGAATTCATTGCTTTTCTCGCAGTACCAACAGAAGATGAAGTTTTTTATACCAAAACTCACTGTTATAATACGTACTTTTTCGCTTCTTTGAGTACTAAGCCCTCCATTCATCCCAAGCCAAGTAAACGCGGCTGTGGCCCGGTGAATCATAGAAGCAGTTGCCGGTATCGAATTAAAATAGAAGGGTCTGTACTGGTAGTTTATATATGTTTATATACTGCACTGCACGTTTTAAGAGTTGATTGGTGAAAAAGTAAGTTAAAGGATGTATATTGTTCACATCTTAACATAAATTCTGCAACGTCTAACTTAAATGCAGGAAACATAAACAAAAATTAACGCAAATTGTATTCCGAATTCTTATGAAAAAATTGACTTGAACTGATTTTATTTTTCCCTGATAAATGATTACAGAGTTATAAAAAGGTAATCCTAAGATGGGAATCAAAACAATGTTTTTGGCTTTTGAAAAATTCTTAATAGAAGGATTGCTTCTGCATTTTAGAACGCCTTGCCCTCCTCATTTAATTATGATAAAAACTTGGCCGGAAGCCGGACAATCGCGAACCGGATACTCGTAAATGTACAAAATTTCGATTTTGACACCTACAGATGCAAGGAAATCTAGTACTTTGAGTTTTGCCAATAATCTAACGACAAATCTGTTTTGCATCCCAAGTGAGAAGGAATAGGGCTGTAAGGTGAAAGCAGCGGCAAAAATTTTAGACTTATGAAATTTAAAATCCGCTCAGAAAGGTGACACACATAAGTACAGGAAGTTCTTATAGATTGCAGCACCGATGAGGAAATAAAGAATATAATAATGGAAATTTAAAATAATCGAGTATTGCTTTCCCTGGTTAAATATTATGATGGAAACTCAAAATCCATGATCGCGTTATTCTAAGATAACGCTGTATAATTGTGATAATTAAAATCTATACTTACCGAGCTTAGGAAGAGAGTAAGGAACATCGAAGTATTCTTCGAAGTTTTTCAAAAGACTCATCGTCAGATTCAATCCATGGTAAGTTTCATGTAAGCGATCAGCAGGAGCAAACACTCTTACCTGCAAAATATCGAAGAAAGAAATTATTGTCCACTATTGCAATATCCTTACCTACAGTTTTGAAAATAGAGATGAAGAATCCATTTCATATCGAGCGATAATAATGTTATTTATAAGCTGAAACAAACCTGTTATTAAACCGTCTGTCCGAGTGATGAAACTGTAATAGATTGTAATAAAGCAAATGGAACAAGAAAATATGAGCATTAAATGTATTGGAGTGAGTATCAGAAAAATAAATGTAATCGAAATCCAACATTTGTGAACACAACGTCATAAATTATTAATTTATCACTGATTAACAAATTATTGAACAATTGCTGATATGCAATGAAAAAATTTGAAAATTTATAAAGCATCATAAAATGAAAAAAATAAATGTATCTTACTAAAGTCTGCTTATGAAACGCTTCGGTTGATTCAAGATCGGACACAGCGAAGAAAAGAATGTACGTAGACATGGTAGCAGATTCCATAAATACTGTTTTGACTAAGTTATTTTCTACAGGCTCCCGCTTCTGAAAAAGGCAAAAAAGAAAGTGTCAATTGATCGTGGTTTGCACAACTGCATTATGAATTCAATTTATGTCTCGTCATATTCACGTAATAAAACTAATTCTGTTGTTGTTTCTAATGGCACTTGCCATGGACAAGCTCGCTGACAAAGTCGGCGATTTTAATCCGAGGGCGCGTCTCTTGTTTTTAGTAGCGCCAACTAGGGCCAAGAGTACGTCTTAGCTACTCACGCATCTCATTCGTTTGTACAGCCCCTTTTTACAGGGGGGTGGCACATTCACAGATAGAACAGATGAAAAACAACCATGCTCGAACCCAGGGTGCCCAGATCACGGGGATGACGCGCTACCCCTATGCCAGGACGCCGGCAAACTACGCCAGGACGCCGGCAACATTTGAACATATTCCAAACAGTAATTTGATTCTTTTATACTAAACGGCATTTTCGCGTATTCATGGAGAGAATAAAAATAAGTTTATAAGCCAATTATTAAATGTAAGACTTTTATGAACAGTATCATGTTTTCAGTTCTTTAACCACTTGACTGTTTTATTTTCATTGCTATCTAATAAGATGACACCATCCATTTTGGGAATCCTTTCTTATTTTGATTCAGATGGAAATCTACTGAATACTTCACTTATCTATGTATTCGAATTTTAATATTGAATTATAATCGTTATGAATGGTTTATTTTTTGATTACAACTATCAAAATTCGATAAATTGATGCACGTATGATACTGGGTCAAAACAGTTAAGCGGTTAAAGAGAGCAGTTTTCTGCAATCAGCTTAGTAGCATGCAGCCTATATTGAATTTCTGAATTCTATTAAGTTTGTTAGTTAATGAAAAGAATGTTCTTTATTCTTTTCTTCGAATGGCAAGCAGGTAAAAGTTTATCTTGAAAATGAGGAGGTATATTTGGTGGTTGTGTCACCCTGCTCACTTCAGCATATTCCTACATAAAATGGTGTCAAACATAATAAAATTGTAAACCTAGATAAACAAGCTTAATAAAATTCCATAAATCTTCAGAAGCATTAGAAGACAACGATAATAAAAAGATTTTAAACACTTTGAAATTCTTAAAGAATTTATTTAAATAATCTAATATCTACTAGGTTTAAAAGTTCTGACATAATATGCAATTCGCAGTGATCTCTGAAGTGAAAATAAATTTAAAATATCAAGTCGGAAACGTGAAATATAACAGGATTAAATATTAATCAAACGAACTGTAGATGGATATGAGATCCATTAGTATAAATACTAGCAAAAAATCCGAAACCGGATCTGCGTTGACAATTTTGATAAATAATATCTGTTGTGCCTGATTTGTTGAATTTTCATAAATATTAAAATATTGAAAACCATGAACGTTCCAGGAAAGAATCTTTTAGTTGGATTTGGTTATAATTTCAGATTATATATGTATTCATTTATCTTTTGAACTCATTTTAAGTTTTTAAATAGAATATTTTCCAAAATATTTTTTTATTCTCAGTAATAAAGTGTCAATACAATCAGCCATCTTGAGATTTATAGAATAAAATATCTTATATTCTATATATATTTAATTATTGTGTTTTAAAAATTTTTAGACAGTAAAATTAATCCACTTATCACCTGGAAAGGAATATTCTGTTTATAAAAAATGTGATTCCTGTGTTTCATCTGTATTTGCTTTAAACAGTAAAAGAGTTGAGATGGACTCTTTTAGAGACTCGATATTGAAATTGCAGTTCAAGATCCTATTTCCAGAGAGACTAAGTGTTGTCTGGGCATAAAATAAGTTTCTCTTCCGCAGCAGTTTGTTTGCTTGGGAAATGTAATAACGTTGGGGATATGATATTTTCCTCTTAATATTTAAAAAGGGAAATAAACTTATTAACGTTTTATCTCTAAACCATCCTTCCTGCTGCCCCCTCTCAGCACTTCATTCTCTAACCATTCTCTAACCCACCACTACCCGTTTTCCTGAAGATGACTGCACATGTGACTAGATACAACGTATTCCTTCTCCTATAGTTCAAATATTTTCTCATTGATGTAAATTCGAAGATCAGTTTGTTGCCTCAACTGCATTGTCTGTCCACGCTTAGGAATTACAACTATTAGGAAATCTCCTAAATAGTCTCCTAATAGTCTGCACATGTGATTAGATACAACGTATTCCTTCTCCTGTAGTTCAAATATTTTCTTATTGATGTAAATTCGAAGAATAGTTTGTTGCCTCAACTGCATTGTCTGTCCATGCTTAGGAATTACAACTATTAGGAAATCTCCTAAATAGTCTTCACATGTCAAAGCAGAATATTAATTTAACAGATCCAATCAAGCAAGCAGTAAAATGATAAAATTCTACACATATGTATAATAATCTATGCGTACCTCTTCTGGCATATTCGATACTGCACTTTGAGCGAGATCGTGGATGATACTAAGTCTGAATTTCGCTTTCATCGCAGGTTCATCAAAGCAGGGAAATACTTTTCTCGCGTATGTTGCTTCGAATTGAGTCGCCAAGAGATACCTGCAATATATATCTACTAAATATAGATGAAAAATTATATCATGAATGAATAACTCAGTTGATAACTTGCAGTTAAATAAATTGGGGAAATGGAACCATGTTGATATCATTATTATTGTCTTTCTCCGCTTACTTGGCTTTAAAAAGTGAAATAAATACACTTACCGGAAAGCCATATATTAGTGTAATAATGAAAAAAAAATCTAAATAAGTAGCAATCGAAAGAGCAAAATAAAACATGTTTTTCTGACGCATAAATTATTTACCCTCGTTTCTTCGTTATCAAGATATAAATTCTGAAAGTTTTCTCATTTATTTATTCACTTGCTTTAAGCAATAAAAAAAACATGATTCTAATTTAGAAATTTTAATAATAAGATAAATATTAAAAAAATGTCATAGACATAGCAATACAAAAATGAAATGAATCTGCTAAAAATATATGCTACTGACAAATATGACAGTGAACAAAACAATGATTGTTGAATGAACAATGAAAATTGTGGCACAAAGAAATCCATGAATTTATATCTAGTTCAAAAACTGCAATAGTTAACTTCCTGTGAAAAACAGAATTGCAAAGGTATTTCAAATGGAGGTAGCCGAATTTGCAATAACCCAGACTTGTACCAAGTATAGGGAATCATGTTGGGATATTGCGGTGCACTAAACTGGAAATGAACAAGTGACTGAAGTTTGATTATGTTATTGCTTTGAAAAACATCAACACCTCCTTCCATTACTGCTCTGTCGGATATACGCCAGGATCGAAATAATTCAACATCCAAAAGTTAAACTTTGGCAGTACCACTTGGTGGGATTTTCTTTAAATGAAAAGTCGCAGCTTCAGAGACCCTTCATTTATGCTGATGTCGTCGCAGTATTGCGCTTGGATATCCAGTGGAACCGCTAATTTACCCAAAGGACTTCTAACTTATAAGAAGGGAAGCTAATACTGCTTTACAAACTAAACTTCGATCTAATCAAAAGGTACCAATGTACTCTATCTAATGTCGTTAAATTTTTTTTGTCGTTAAACTGTAAGATCTTGATAACGAAGAGACGAGGGCAAACGGTTTATGTATTAAAAATGTTTCACTATGCCATTTCTATTGTTATTTATTTAAATTTTTTCATTATTACTCTATTCGTGTAGCTCCCTGGTGAGATTTCTTTAGAGTGCCACTTAAGATTGCTGTTCAGGTCATTTATAACCTCGACTGCCTCTTCTTTAGAGTACAATAATATATATATTCTAATAATATATATATTCTAATAATATAATAATATATATATACTATTGCACAACACAACCTTAAATAGGGCATGGAGATATCTGTAGCTTTATATTTACGAATATTTTGTATTAATGTATTAGAAGCAGCATCAATGAAAATTTAATTAACAAAGGATTAAATAAAATCTGTCTAAAAAATCCAGTCATTTTGCTTCCACTGCAGCTATTTTTAGCATTAAAAATCTTTTAGTGAAATTATGTGTGAATGTTAAAAATATTTTGCTAATCCTGAAAGCATTATAATACCGATCCTCCTCGAATTGTGATAGAGTAGATAGAATACATCAAGTTTATCAAATTTCAGTGCTGCTTTCATTCAGGCAGATCTGAAATATTGCATATAAAACACAAAGATCCAATCTATGTACTTATAGCTACTCCACATAATGTGAAAAGAGATACTATGCTCTAAGAATTTTAAACAAAAGTGAAATTCCTTGAAAAAGTAACAATATGTATATATTTCAAGTAAATATAAAACTTTCACTTTCTGATGTATTCCTATGGTAACATAATTTTTTAAAAATATATGCAGAACTTAATTATAGATAAAAAAAACAATTCAATTTATTTCTGAATTAATAGAACAGGTACATTCTGGCAGAGAATTTCAGAAAAACTTAATATACACTTATTATAATAATGAATAGTAAAAAATGATTAAAAAGCAGAAATTAATAAAAATAAAGCTTTTAAAAAGTACGTTTTTATATACGTTCTGAATGCAAAAAGTAATATTATTATCTGAAGTCTGGAGGTTATATACCAAAGATTTTAAAAGCGTGAAGCGCTGAAAACAATACGATAAATAATTGAACCAGAATGAATGTGAAGAGAAAAAAAAATAGGACATTATTAACTATTTAAGCACATAATAGACGGTAGAATTTATTCCGAATTCAGTTCTAGTTCATTTGTGATGTTCACCGGTTGAGACTTTCACGATTTTGTTTTTCTATTTAGCTCCAGTGCAACTTACGCAGCATTTTTATCAACAATTTATTTTTGCATCTAATAAAAGTATGATTTTAAAAAATTCTCTTTTTTAAATTTTTTAGATAAAAGTTCACAGTTAAATATCTGTTCCGTGTGATGTAAAATCAAAAGAATTACCTTATCTCCTTTGTTTCTCGGTGAATATATTGGTATCTTCCAACACCTTTCCCATCGGAAGAAAATTTACCGGAAAATACCAACTTCAACGAATAAGATCCTTTTGGTATCGTGCTTTTAAACCGAATGACAAAAACTTCATTTCTTTTGTATGGGAATACTTCATCAATGGACAAGTCTTTGCCCTTATCCAGACTTTTCACCACTGCTTCGGTGACATTCAGTCCACTTTCGTGCACAACTATGTAATCGGTGTCTTCAGTCAGATTGAACTCGATGGTTTCCTCACCGACAAATGTTAGCTTGGTCAAGTTTGGATGCAATGTTATATCGTATCTGATGGGAAATGTGAAATTCGGCAGCCTCACATTCCTCCAGGGCATGTAGACGTTGTCATCGAACCATTTTTTGACGTAGTCTCGATTGTTCTTTATCCACTTGATGTTGCTGTTAATCTGCTCGATTGCTAAGATTCGGGACTTAGAACCTTCTTTACTTCTGTCATTTTTTTGATAAAATGACCGCACCTGAAAGAAAGTATTGAAGAAATTCACAGTTGCTCTCTTTCATTTTCAATGAATAAAATTGCTATAAATAAGCTTGTGACATTATTAAAATATTGCCTCAAAGCTTTTTTTGTTTTGTACACCATCCTTGAATGTCTTGAAAAATTTAAAATGAATTATCAGGCGTTTAAACCATGATATTCGAGTTATTATTTTTTAAAAAGACTTTTGCTATTTATTCATTCCCCATCATATTGGTCATAATCATTCAGACAAAAATGGAAATTTGCAATTATTGTATTATTATATTTTCCATTTATTTGATGTTAAAGTTATGTTATAAAATAAATCAAATAAATATTATTGAAATTAAAAAACGAAAGATTGAAACCAGTGACTCAATAAAGGGACTTTTCAGATGCCTCAATAACTTTAAAAGAAAAGCCAAACGCATTGAACTTTAAAATGAATAGTGGAAATTTAACACATCCATAAATCAACAAAAATAAATGAAATTTTCAACTACTGATTCTTCAATTCGTATTACGATATGAGTCGGTTGTTAAATTATATCTTATGTTGACTGAGCTACCACTGTTCGCAATGATCCAATGTCACTTATCAAATAGTAAATTTCAAACTTTTAGAAAACTGCCGGAAAATTTTTTAATAAGTTTTAATTAAATTAAATGAGTAACATTCATTTGCTCTTTTTAAAATTTGATCTGCTATTTAATGCTTATTTTTATTAGAATAACAATACTATGTATCTCAGAGCCTAATTGGAATATTTTACATTTTAAACACTCAAAAGACATCCAATTCATATATTCTGATTTTTTATTCACTGCGATGTTTATGAGAAACTAAATGAAAGAACATTCACACATACAGGCAGAAAAATGTCAACTTATGATGGTTTGATTAGCTCTTGACCTGATAACAGACTTTGTGTACAAATTTTTGTACTCACATATTACCAATTCCATTGTTACTTGTTGATGGAAAGAAACGGGTAAATTGCTAATTCTAAATCAAGACTGATTCTTACAAACCTGTTCCAAATGCCTGACGCTTGTATACTTGGAGAAAACGTTACTTGCGAAAAACGAAGCATCAAGAGCACCGTAGGTCCTGTGAGCAAAAATATAATTTTAATATTATTCCACAAATTAAAATACCAAGAATACTTTTCTGTGATAATTAAAGGATAAGAAATAAATTAATGAATATTCACCTAAGCTTTTAAATATATAAGATCGGAAGCTAAAATAGAAGGAGTCTGTTACAAATAGGCTACTACTGAAAAATGACTATATTCCAAAAGAATGGCTAGCTCGAAAAATGCCCACACTTATTATATGCTTCCAACAATTCAAATATTTATTATTTTAGTTATTTGTTTACTTTTTATAGCTTCACTTAACAGGAATTTTGCATTGCAAGCTACTAAAAGAAAATAAAAATAAAAAACAAATAATTAATTTTATTTCAATTCCTGCGATTATTTAAGTTTGAGAGGCAAGTTCACGAAATAGGCATTTAAATTCAACAATTGTTTTTTTCATGTATCATTTCATAACTTTGCTAAGACAATTTATAATGTCCTTTTTCTCTCTCCTCTTTTAGTTTGAGTTTGGAAGAGACAACCATTGACCTCTTCATGAGACAGTAAAAGTGGCAATTTACTCAAAAATAGCAAATGTAAGACATCTGAAAAAAAATCAGGGATTTAAGCAGCACACATTTTCATAGATTAATTAATCACTCTAAAAACTCCTTAAAAGTTTTTAAAATCTATCGAATTTATTTATATCGACACTTGATTAAAACTGTTTTATTATGAAACTTGAGAACACCATGCATTTGTTTTTATTGCTGAAGAAATGAATGGATAAAATTAAAATGAATATAGCATATCATTGAAGACACTAACAGCTCTCATGTTGGATTGTTTTATATATTTGCTTTCTACTTTTCAAAAATATTACAGAAATATATTGCTTTTACTGAATAAACCATTATATTCTGAATATTTCTGCCATACGTTTCGCCTATCTTTGTACAACTGTTTGCTTATTGATTCATTTTTAGACATCTTGTAATGAATTCATTAATACTTTTTCAAATAAGAGTCAATCCATGTTATGTCAGATTCACATCCCACACGTAACCTCGTATGTTCTCTAACACCCCACTGTAGTTTGTTTGACGGCAAAGAATACAAACTCGCAGCCAAAAGCCTTTTCAACCCAATAGACATAACAGTAAGTGACAAAATTTATAATAAAAATTGCGTAACTTGATTTTAAAATTTCCTAATTAAATATAATTATTAAAAGTATCACCAATTTCACCAATGATTGATTATTAATCGCGTTATTCATCGGGATTATTTTCTCCAACAATAGGGAGCAAATATTTAGGAGCTGATGGTAAAATAATACCCACCTCACCATTAATATTTTGTTGTTGGTGTAGAATGTGTCCATGTTTAGTAAACAATTTTGCACACCTGGTAAAGAAGTAAGTCATTTATAAAATCCAAAATGACTGACACTCCTATCGAATCAGTAATGAAAGTCATCACTGAAATCTATGTATCCCTCGAAGTAGGAAACATAGTAGTAAAAAAATACTATCAATAAAAAAAAGGTAAAGTTACGATTGCCCTGCTCATTTTTCTACTGCTATTTCAAAATATACCTAATTTTTGCAGCTCACAATATAACTTCTTATTTTGTTCCTGGTATCATCATTCGAAACTGACAACCTTGTTTTCTGCTGCTGTGAGACGTCTTATTATTCTCCCCCCTGTTGAAAGCCGTGCTAAATTCTATATACATATAGTTTCAACGCACTTAACTGATCACATGAGTTGAGATCTTTTTTTCAATCAATAATAGCCGGAAAGAGTTTTATTAAAAACAAAGGGAAACTTACGTGACGAGATGAGTCCAGTTATTATATATAAGGCGAGTAATCAACGCAAAACCTTTCGGATTCTGCGCAATTGATTCCATCACAGATAAGTAATCATGTTTTCGGACTTGACTTTCATTCTTAGCTTCGTTCATCAATCTAAAAATATTCAGAAAATGACAATGACGTAATGACTTATATTACAGGTTTATCATGAACACTTTAGAAACGAACGATTCAATACAAATTTTTACAAATCGATTTATTTTTTTAAAAAATCGTTACATATCTATGATTTCGCCTCGTTGCCAACTCAAGTTAAAATAAGTCACTCACCACGAAGTAATATTTTTTCTAATCTAAACATTTATTCATTCGCTACACAATATAGGAAAATTATAACCGCATTGTTAATTTTGTTTCTGCATTTTTGTAATGTAATGTTGAAAGCTCTCTGTCTAAAGATGAAGAATAAAGTGTGTTAAAAAAAGTTGCTGAAAATAAATTTACGTATTTTTGAGTGAATAATACACATAAAAAATGTCATTAATTTGTACCATCAAAGTCATATTCAAAAATTCGAATTTCAAATATTGTAGAAGCATCTGCTTAATATTATTTTCAGAGTTGGAGTTTAGAAAGAATAATATATAAATAATATATAAAATTAAGCAATTATTTTTAGATTAAAAAATAAAATCTAATTTAATAAAAAAGTAATTACATTGTGTGAAATCAATTAATCAAAAATAAATCAAAGAAATTTCTTAAATACATATGAGCATTGAAGTATTTGGTATTATATAGGAGTAAATCGCCGCAGTTTTCTGCCTTTTTGAAACAAGATTATAATAATCCAGGAAAGCCTAAAGATATATAATGTTTAAAAATAATACTAAAATTAAATATAAATATAAATGAATATAAATAAAAATTCTGAGCTACAGAAATCGAAAATACTCAATAGATTTTTTTAGAAATTTTCTGTTTCTAATTGCTTTAGGAGTTAAAATTATTTTGTTATACTCTTATTTAAAAGTACCCGATAAAGATTTTGTGTATTATAGTATTCTACGCAAAAAAATCGAATATATCAATAATATCATATAATATTCGAAAATTATTTTTAGTAAATATATTTTTACTTCCTTACGTATGTCGCTTGCATTACATAACTATCAATAGCTGAATGATAACTAATTTTGTAATGCTATAAATACTTGAATATTGTAAATTTTAATAGAGGTTTGGTCACAACTAAATTCAATTGTTAATTTTTATTAATAATATGTATGAATATATTTATACAAAATATATCAACTGGTAATAAATAAAATAAAGATATCAAAGGCAAAAAATATTTTA
This sequence comes from Argiope aurantia, assembly GCA_026543865.1. Classification (NCBI taxonomy): domain Eukaryota; kingdom Metazoa; phylum Arthropoda; class Arachnida; order Araneae; family Araneidae; genus Argiope; species Argiope aurantia. The sequence continues at coordinate 8,634 of JAPMOR010004585.1, read as the reverse complement.
AATAAATTATGATAAAATTGTGTGGATATTTTAAACTATTAAAATTCTATACCTTTCCAAATGAGTCGTGTTTGCTGTAGTTGTCAGAGCATACAAAATACATTTTTTCTCATAGAGATCGCTTTCTCCCAAGTATCTCTGCCACATAAATTTCCAAGCTTCCTCATTATTACGGACACGAAATCCAAATACAAAAACCATTTCTTTAATTTCAGAACTAAGACTAGAAAAATATAAATATAGCTTATATATATATATATACATAGTAAAATCAGCATTGTAGCATAAACAATATTCAAAAAGTCGTTAATATATTTTTATTTTTTAAAAAATTTGATAATAATTTATTGAAGCCTATCCTCACCTCAATTTCTATGAAAATAAAATATCATTTTTAATGTATATTTTTAAAAGATCTTGGTTTAGACCAGGCTGGTGAACCCCCAAGACATTTTGACTAAGACATGAGACACCTTTAATAAGACCTAAGATGCGCATACTAAAAGAAACTAATTATTACAGCCATGCATTACCCATTTGGCAATGTTGATGGGGAAGAAATAACTAAAAATATAAATTGAGAAGTTTTTCTTCTTTAAATTGACAACTTTAAAAGAACGTAGTTTAGAAAAAAAAATTTTTAATCTATGGACGAAGTAAAGTACCTTAATTTAATAAAAATCTGCACATCCTTTAACATCTTTCTTTGTCTCTACTTACATGTGTAAATATGGATTTTCAACTATGAATATAATTAAGACAACATATCGTTCCCGAATCACAGACGACCCCTTAGAATTCAGTGCAAGATCAGCAGCTGGTAATTATATACCGAGATATTCAAAATTATCGGAAAGTATGCATACTAAGTCTTCTAATGACTATAACGATTAAAACTAATTTTATATGAAAACAATTTATTTTTAAAGGGATTTTGAATTGTTCGATATTAAAGGAATCATTTGATATTATTATTATATTTGTTGCTATTATTGTTATATTATGTAGGTAAGTACATATTCCTTATTTATTATTAAGTTGTAATAAATATTGTAGATCCTTTTTCTTTAACTCACCACACCTACGCCACTGGGTGAACCGCACATATTGAAAAAAATTGCCTTGGAAAAATTTGCCCACCCCTGGTTTAGAGCGATAAGTAGCGGACATAAAAATGGTATTTTCAAATCACATCGAAAAATGAAATATTTTATTAAATGCATTTAAAAATATTTTATAGTGAGAAGATATAAATAATTAAAAAGACTTCACTTACTTGGCTCCTTTCATCCACTCACCAAACAGTCGATTGGCAGTTTGCAAGCAGTCTTGATTTTCACTTGCACAAGCAGCCTTGATCAAAATTTTCCTCAGTTTCCTGCAAAGATCATCATAAGCAACGGACTACAGTGACAACAGGAGGGATGAAAGATAAAACGTTAGCTAAGATTCAATATTTGCACGAAAAAAATTGCTGGAAATTCGAAAATAATGCGAAGAAAATTCACACGGACCATTCCTGTAAACGATGGGGTGAATTATCCAATTCGTAACAGAAAAGAGATTATAATTTGAGTTCGATTAAGTATTTAGACCGAAAAAGTGAATTATGTTAAAATGGTATTCATATTACAGTAAATGTAATAAACCAATGATAATGTATAATTACCAGTGATTATTCATAATCACCTCTAAACTTATTAGTGATTATGAATAATCACTGGTAATTACACATAATCCCCAGAACAATCACATTTACCATAACAAATATATGATACATGAAATCACTTTTAAGATAAAGAGTGGCGCAGTCACAGCGAGAGAGCAATTGTATTTAAGTGTCGTCATATAAATATTTTGACAAAAGACTAAAATCCAATGAGCGTAAAAAAATCTTATTATAAGGTAAGAGAAGAAATTCATTTGGCTGCAATTTTCTGTAATAATTTTATAAAAAAATTGAAAATTAAGACCTGAAGATATTATTTTGGTCTAAAATTAAGATGAGGAAATATTATGTTGGCTTAAAATTTATTTAGAATGGACAACAAATTATTACTATCATATTCCTTATCAATTTAATCTGTCGAATATTTTCTAACTTATTTAAATCTGAGGAGAGCAGAGGGAGGCATTTTAAAACTAGAATATTTCGAAAGCCAAATGAATTATGTCCTTATAACCATATTATTCTATTTAAAAATTAAAGAAATATTTATAGCCACATCGATATACTTTAAAAAATTTGACAAAATACAGCTTCAAACCTTGTTTGTGAATTTTGTAGCAAAGACAAATAAGTTTAGAACGTTTATTCACCATTTAAAATGACAATATCGTTTAAATAGTAAAATATAGCATTAATCATTTGAGAGGGGGGGAGTAATTATTCGTATTTCAGGCGGGGGGGGGTACTTTTTTCTAAAAGATAAAATTTAGGTACCCTTGTGAATAATCGTTCCCTTTCTCAAGGCACCGCTATACAAATGAAGACGTGACAGATTTCGTTCGTCTTTCTTTTATTAATGATTAAAACAATGGAAACTTTTAGTCCAATTACATTAAATTCTTTTCTATCGGTTAAAATTCTTTTCTTCTTTCAGAAGCTCAATACTTATTCTTTTGTAAAGAAAGACCACTGAATCATATGCTGAAACTTGAGAAGCGGTTCACGTCTTAATTTCAATCGTTTTACATTTTTTTTAATTAACGTTTTTTAGAGATTTGAAACTCCAACTAGCATTTTTTGAAGATGGTAGATACATGCTAAATAATCAAAACGCATTCTTTATCAATTGAACTAAAGCAATTCTTTCTTTATCATATTGATAAAAAAAGATAATCGTTCAAAAGCTTGCTAATAACTTAGCAATTAAAATTTTGTTTTCAATCTTCCGATTAAAAAAAAACTTTCAGGTATAAAAATTTGCTCTCACTAAATTTTTTCTTTGCCAAATTTTTTTCCTCCATTTTTCGAAAGAATTAAGCGGGTTTAAATTTAATTTTATTCAGTTATAATCATAAGCAATTAGATAGAAAATGTCTGTTTCATAATTCTAAATTTACAAAATTCAATAGTGTGAAGGATCTATGGGACATGATATTTATTGCAATCATTTTACGAAATCAAACAATAATTTATTTGTATATTCTGAAAAAAAAGGATTATAAAAAGGTAATAAGAATCTCGAAATTTATTTTTAGGAAAAATAATCACAATTCGGCATATTTCATACTTTACTACAAATGAGATTCAATAGACTGTATTTTTACGAGTAGTTATCAATACCTGTCAGAATAGTCATCAGCGTCTTTTTCATTCCAGGTATATTTTTTGTAAAGATCTTTGCTCAGTGTTCTCACATATTCCTGGGGAAAAAAATAAGAACACTTTATCAATAAAATATCTTTTTAATTATTAAAAATTTAATTTATTAAAAAGAAATTCTTATTAATTAGAATACAATTTAAATTGCGAAGAACATTTTCTACACAAACTAAGAAAAAGAAAGTTGCAGTGGTTGTGCCCTTGACAAGATGACATTTTCTCCAAAAAGAATGCAAACAATTTTAGATGATTTTACCCATGAATATATTCACTTACAATATCCAGTCACGCTTGAGATTATTGTCTCTTATCCAAACGGCAAGAATACATTAAACGAGTTTGCGAGGTTTCAACAAAATATTTTTCTCTTTTTTCCTCCTATGACTGAAACGCTTGAGAAGGAACTGTTGGTGATAAGTGGACTAAGGATGTTTCACTTTCGATCAAAATTCATACTTTTATCTTAGGAATTAGTTGTTTTCTTTGCTGTTCCGTTAAGTACTTGAGCATGGTTCTAATTATATTTTTTAGATATGCCATTTTCTGGCAAGTGACAACATTGTTTATTTAAATGTGAGAATAATAGTACACTTTCGCAACGGAGCAAAATCGTCTCAATGCTCCCTTTGTTTATCGGCAGCTTTTATTATTTGGAATAAAAATCCATCTATGTAAATTTCTTTCTTCAATATGTTGAAATTGTCAAAAATTTGATTCCATTTATTTCACTGCCATGCTCCAAAATATTCATTTATTCTTTCAACATATCAATATTCAATCAAGTTTACAGTATTAAGCAGTTTAAGAACAAAATTCTCGGAAACATATTGTTTTATAGCTAATTGCATCAGAGAGATTAGTACTTCCTCAATTTCCTTTTACTAAAATATAAATTTTAAAAAGAATTGTTTTCATTTGAAAAAATCTTAAAATGGTTCCAACTTCAGTGACGTCAATTTTCTATCAACAGTATAAATTATCTGTTAATGTGAGAGCTGGGTCAAAAGAAATATAAAGCTAAAACTAGAGTCAATGAAATATAGAAATCCTGGAAATGAAAAAACCTTTTTGACTTTCATTATTAAAATGTAAATGTGTCATTATTTTACAATTTTATTTGTTCTGTTTTATTTTATTTATATTGTTATGCCATTTATTAGTGACACAATTACTACTTTGTGACGAACTTCATAATTTTGAAACATGGCCAGATGAAGAGAGTGCCACCAATTCCAGCACACACTCTTCAAATTTTCCCGCTACATCAGTATGAGGGCATACAGCCTCGAGAGATTCAATTTGCTCGGCGGAACTTTATAGAACCGTATTTCGAACCTGACAGCATCTTATTTGGAAGCCAATAACACAAGTAATTTCGGCCCGTTTAACTTCCTTCCTCAGATTATTTGAGAAATTAATACTGGAACTTTGATTCAGAGTTGTTGGCATATTACTAGACAAATAACTTTACAGAAAAATAATTTTTCAAATTATGGAAGACAAAAAATATTTATATTCAGAAAGTTAATAGATTAATTCCAAAAAGATTTTATTAAATCATGATGGATTGAATAAACTTTTTAGAAATGTCTAAATTAATAATACATTTTATATTTTATTTTTGTAATAACAGCTATCTCATCAATAATTTTCTTCGTTATGAAAATCTTAGATATATTTTTCAATGATTAAAGATAATTGAAAAGTCGATAATTGTCTCGAAAATATAATTTCACATTTAAAGCCTTTAATCTAGTCGACTATTCATTTGATTTTTTTTATCAATATTTTACTAAACAGTAATTGCTTCGAATCACAAGTTTAAATACAGTTTTTTAAAAACACGCTTTAAATACTAATTTTTTCCCCCGCAGATCCGTGGGGAAAGGGAAAACTGTTGAAGTATGAGGAACTGACAGGAATGTTTTAAGCAAGTCAAAATTTTAATTACATTTATGATGTATGTTAATTTCTAAAGAACATTTAGCAATTGTATTTCTTTTGATACTTATTGAACTTGAATTTCCATATCTTATTTTTTCAGTATTTAAAGCTTTTATGATTTTTTTAAGCTTTATCTTTTTTATATTAAAAAAAACTGAACACTTGTATTAATGAAATCGTATTTTATTTTCTCCTTTACCGTTTTTTTAGATTTAAAGTATCAAACACAATTCAATATCATAAATATTATGGAGCCTTGAAATAATTTTTTTTAACAAATATACCAACATATTGGTATGGAATGGTTGGTAGTAGGTATTTTGAGATTTAGAGGCGCAAGAGCCAAATATGGCTATACTGCGCCAAACAAATGGTAAAAATATGACAAGTACAATTCAGTCATACAATTTAAAATTAAAAATTCTTATGATAATATGGAAGACAAATAGTGAATAGTAATAGTGTTCTTAAAAACGCAAATTACATTCCAGAAAGGAAATTTTTCCAAAAATGTCAAAAGATAAAAATATCAATGAAATTTAAAAAGGTGAAAGTGCAACTATCATAATAAAAAAAACAGGCACAATAAATTACAAAAACAAGTGAAAAAAATCATTATAACCTTTTTATTCGATGTTTTTTCAAGTATTTCTTATGAATAGGTGTACTTGAAAGTTCACTGTGAAATTTTTTTGAGTCAACCCATTGAACCATGCATTTTTGGAGACTTTCTCTTTCAGTTTTATTAACTGTGGTGGAATCGGTAGAATGTTCCGGAGCAGGTGGTGTTTCATCAATTGTTTCATGAGGATTATATTCTATTGCATTATCCGATTCTATTTCGCTATTAGTGTTTTGGTTGGGTTTATCCGTAGATATGGTTTCAAGCTTAGAGTTGGCCTCATCCATTTTATCAGCTGATTTGGAAGAGCTAAAATTAGCGACTGGCATAGATTGGGAGACTTGTCGAGGTGAAGTCTTCCAGAATTTAGAATTCGATACATTTTCAGAATTTTGTTTGTGGTCTTTTTTTTTATATTTTTTCTTATATGTAACTGTTTTAAATTTGTGAAGGTCATGTGGCATTTCACTGGATGGAACATTAGAAGTTTCACATTCATGACTAGTTGGCTGAAAAAAATTTTTACTATTTAGAGCAACTGGCAATGACGTTACAATAGCGGATTTGGGAGTATTATCCGTAAGTAGGTTGTTTCCATTGTTTTGAGTCAGATCAGTTGCAGATGGTTTTTTGATCACAGAAGAGTAGCCAGTATCAGGTACAGGTGTTTGAGATTTAACAATTCTACGAGCTTCAGAATAAGAAATTTGTTTTTTAAATTTTTGAACTAATTATTTCCTTTTCCAGTAGCCATGCAGGACAATTCCGAGAAAATGAATTATGTGCACCTTTGCAATTAATACATTTTTCCCGAGATGTGCATTCCATACCATCGTGACCTGCTTCCGCAGAGCGGGCGCAAGCCAGAGTCCCGCGGCAAGAAGTTCTTGTATATCCGAACCGTTGGCACCTATAACAACGAAGTGGGTTCGAAATATATGGTCAAACCAACAGGCGCATGTACCCTGCCTTAATATACTCGGGTAATTTTGAAAAACTAAATGTAAGAATTAGATCCTTGGTATTTAGGAGCTGGCCATCCCTCCGTATAGAGATACGCCGTACATGGCTAACCCCTTGTTCTTGCAACTCTTTAGTTATTTCTTGTATGGGTACATTGAACAGCTCCCCACAAGGAATAACGCCTTTGGAGGAGTTCAATGAAGAATGTGGAGAAACAACAACTGGTATATTTTCCAATGATTTTAATTTCATAATTTGTACAGACTGTTTACGAGTTTGTACTTCTACCAGCAAATTGCCAGATCGAAGTGTTTTAGTCCTTTTAACTTCACCAATATTGCCAGTTATACCTCTTTCAACAAAAAATGGAGAGACAGAATGAAATGTATTATTAGTAGCAGATGATCTTTTGATAATGAAAAAGGTTGGAAAATTAGGTACTGTTGGAAAGGTAAAAGCATTTTGTTGTCCACTTAAGGTAGCAGGTTTGCGTTTGCCCATATGATACTGATGAAATTTCAGGCCCGACGGCACCACCCACAACGGAGCCCAACAAGGGAAGGCAGCCACCGACTCTGGCCATTCCCAGCCTCGGCGCTTACCTTGGTTCTAGCAGGAGCCTATACGCTCAGAGTAACCCACGGGGACAGTGACCACCCTTAAGCCCAAGGAGTAATCCCTTCGCTTCATCCCTAGCAGATTAGCCACTAAGGTGACTAGCTACCAGCCAATTGATGCACAGGGGACCACAGTGCACCACCCGTCTTTCTAATGGGTCGCCACGCACGGCCAACACGTGAAGTTTTGACTGTCCATGAGAAGCAAGAAGCAAACTGAGCGGCGACAGCTTCTCATGGACAGCTTCTCGCTTGCCGTCGAGGGATGGAAAGATCAAGCGGACAGTAAAAGGCGTAGAGGAGAGTAAACATAAATGGAGTATAGATCCTTGGGAACCTCGGGATTGGGACGCCCGTACTATAGTAGGTGAGCCCCTGAGGGGTATTGGTATGGAATGAGCAAATATTTTAATAAGCCCATTGGTTTATAATGAAATATTAAAAATACTACAATATTATATTGCGATCACAAACATCCAAGTGAAGAAAATGGTCTGAATTCAAGTGCATCAATAAGTATATAAAAAAATCGGATTTAACATTCTATCTTAACAAGTACGATATAAATCGAAAATTAATGCCAACGACATTTTGAAAGACACAAAGAAATGGATTGTTACAAAAATAAAGAATCTTTCCTCGTGTTTTCAATTTGTAACAAACTAACCAGCAATATTTTCTCAGTTTCCTTGTCACCTCTGAAAAGCCACTTGATGTGCCTGAGTTCCTCCAGCGTGGTTTTCCAAACGGCGTGATAACTTTCCTTCTTCAAGTAACGACTCATGTTCAGCGGCACTTCATATCCCAGGTATCCGGCAGACGCCAAGGTGAAGGCGTCGAACAACAGATTAAGCCGGTCGGATGGACTGAAAACCTTAAACGCAGAAAATTTTTTGATCAATCGATATACGTGTTATATTCATAAGTGTAACACATTTGCTAATTTTTATTTATTTCTAGACAAGAGTGTATATTTTTAGATGCTATTTATAACCCAAAAATATTATTATTATGTTTAATTTTCAAGTTATGTTACACTTAATACTCTTATTTTATGCATATAAAAATGAAAATATTATTCTCTAAAATTATTAAAACTTGACTGAAATATATGGTAATTTCGGTTCATTTTATACTGGTTATTTTCTTTCTTAGTAAGA
>JAPMOR010004582.1:48078-126967 GCA_026543865.1 Argiope aurantia | reverse complement strand
TATTGCATGGCATTGATCAATATTCGCAATATTGCATGGCATTGATCTATATTCACAATATTGCATGACATTGGGCAACAAGCTGTGCTATCCGGGTCATTTTATATATAATCTTGCCGTCACACAAAAGGTGTCAAACGTATGGAAGTCTGTGGGAAAACTGACTGTAAAAATTGTTCATTGCTTTATGTAGAAACGAAATAAATACCACAATACAATTCAAAATTTAATGTTCGTATATCATAACAAGAGAAAAAAATAAATTATGTACTAATTTAGTTCTGTAACATAATTATGCAAACTAATGAGTAGAAATAGCCAACAGGAACGCTCAAAATTTCGAAATTACAAGGTAAACACAAAAATTACCAAAAAGCTTAGATTTAAAAATAAAAGCATCCAATTAGTTAAACCAATAAAGTAGAAAAATACCAATTATGAAATCTTACAAGTACATAAGTAATTAAGACATAACCGTGCAAATGCCAATGAATTCATATTTATCTCCATATAACTCAAATTTATATAATATCATTTAAAAATAAATGATAAAAATTAACCTTTGACCATAAAAGTCCGAAATAACAAAATCTATCAGACAGATAAAAGGTAGAAATTTCGAAAGAAATGAGGCAGTTCCATGCCTATTTAATCATTTGGCCTAGTATCCAAATAGATATGCAATTAAAGTATTACTTTTCTCATATCACTTATTACTTATTTAATACCTACAGCAAAGTCATCTGAGAAGTATAAAATAAATATTTATTTACACAAACTATTGTAAAATTCTGCATTTCCATTAAATTTTACTGAATTCAAGAAAACACAATTTACTTGAAACCTTTGGTATTTATTTCGAATAACCTATTTGTTTACCTATTTACAAGCTAAAATGCGTAGCAAATATTTTAAAGAAATATTCAAGGAGAAAAATAATATAAATCCAACTGAAGCCTTACGGAGAAGTTTTGGTAAATTTTCGTTCGCAATATTGATCAGAGAATTCAGAAAATGCCGAAATCCTTTCTGACAAACTTTATAATGACACAAAATGAAGAAAATGCGGGCCGATAAATAAATAACTTAACGACAAGGATGTCGTCAAATACGTTATTGGAAGTTTTCAACCTAGTTTATGAATAATTTTTGTTAAGCACCCACAACTGATAAGTTTCAATTGGAAAAGAAATATATGTAGGAAAATGGAAGTTTCTTTCATTCTTCGGATGATTATATTATTCCAGCAAACCAGAACATACATTTAAACAAGCGTGGGCATATAATATTTTTATTCTTTATTTTATGACAAAACTACTATTAAATATACCGTTCAGAACAATAGATGAACATTCGGAAATTATAAAGCTGCATATTATATTCTAGACAGTGAAAGAACAAAGTGCGTATAGAAATACAATGTCAGAATATTAATCTGATGTTATTAATTATCTTCCAATTAAAAATCTGAAAAATAATTAGCCCTTATTAAAAAATAATGAAAGTACTGCGATAGTTGTTGTTGTAGTTGTCATTCTTTTAACTTTCTCATATAAGTAGTATAGAGAAAATATAATAATAGTTTAAAAAAATTCCAACTCGAGATTGTAACGAATCTCTATATTTTAGACCGTCCCGATTTTGAAAAACACTCTTTTAAAAAATGTCCGTCTGTGACGAAAAATTTAAAAACTCTTTGAGCTAGACGGATGAAATTTGATATACGATTTTTACACCAAATTTGTAGATTTCTATCAATTTTTCAGCAAATTACGTTCAGAGGAAGTTTGTCTGTCCGGTTTTTCGAATATAAGTTAACAAAATAGCTACAAAACGAAGAAAGCTAGTTGGATAAAATTTGGCACACACATTTAATATCTACAGTGAGACAGACACCTATCAAATATTGCGCGAAATTCAATGAGGGGTTGACCGTCTATCGGTTTGTATTTTCAGAGAAAGAAACGTGATAACTCAAAACCATTATGTTAAATATATTAATTTGGTGTGAGATTTTGTGACTACAGGTGTAGCCTTTTTTTTTTAAAAAAAATTGTTTCAATCAATTGGCAAAAACGCGTCTAAAATACAGATTCGATTTTCGGATGTAATTATCCGAAATCTATGCCTTAGTCGCCAAATAATTCGCCAGCGATGACACGGTAGATTCAGTAAAAATGCTAAATCAACGCAAAAATTTAATATTTTGTAAGTGTTTTACGCCACTGTCATGAAAGGCATTCTCTGGTTTACAGTTTATTACAGGGTATGTCAGAAAATTTTGGGAGACCACTCGAGCTGGTTTTAACGCAAATGTTAAACATCTTTAGTTAATAAACACTTTTATTAACTGGACTTGTTTTATATTTTTAAAAGATGTAATTTAGTGAATCATTTGTTTTGTTCATTTTCCGATGAGAAAATTCTATAGTTTTGAAATGTGTTCGTATGTGTATTTTGTATGACAATACATCAATATTTTCAGGACCTAACTGTCAGCTATTGGAACCATTACTCCACGAGTTTCACAAATGATTTGATCAAAATAAAATAACAAATCTTTGACATCTTTTAGTTACTTAGCACTTTACAGGGATTTGGTTTGTAAACAATATATGCATGTTGTCAGCTGAATCATATAAGAAATTAACGGTATCTAAACTAATATAATGATGTACACATTATACATAACATTCATGTTAGAATGCATGACAGATACATTTTTCAGAATTTGAACCAACTATCACTGAAAAATAGTTTAACCTGGAACTATACGAATATGTAACATTATAAGAGCAATACTGAGTTGGATGAGAACAAATATTGAGTTTGGGTTTCATTATAATAATTTCTACCAGTCATGGAATCATTATATTTACTGTTCTTTATAATAATTTATTTGTCATCCCTATTTCAATATTTTATTAGATAAACGATGAAAAATGCTAAAATATTTTCTAAAAAATAAAAGATATAATTTTAAAGTCAATAAAAAAAGGCTAAAATAATTGAAAAATAAATACTGCTTAGTGCATATAATATATAACATACTGCAGTAAGCTTAATGCATTTCTATAAAAACAAATATTTATATGGCAGAACGAATAATGTTTTACAGGGTATTGATCAAATGATAGAATCGGCATTCTATAGTATTTTCACTTTCTGGGTACTGTACTCCTTTCATAATTTATTGATAGAATAGTGTGGAAGAAATGGATAGAAAGACAGCCAAGGTACAAACGGAATTCTAAATGCGTATCGGGCAAAAAAGTATTGAGCCAAGCTCATGAATGAATTCGATTAGCGATGATGCAGACGATTCGATGCCTTGATAGCGATAAAGTGCGGAAACAGAATGTCTGGAAGCCTAATGAAGATCAGAAAGGGAAAGAAGCAGTGTTGATGCACAGTTGATATTCTACTGCATCGGAAAGGGTATTGCTAAAACATTTGCTAAATAGTTTGGAATGGAACTAATTAATTTTTTCCGAGATTCAGCAACCTTTATCAAGAGAAAAATAATTTTAGTTAAGCGGAAATCAAAATGCTTTAATACAATGCGAAGGTTTCGTTAACTTCAGCTATGGATTTCTAATCAGACAGACTAGGCAGCTGCCTAGTGTGGCTAAGTTAAATAAGGACTGCAAACTTCCATTCCAAGGGTCGGCTAAAAATAAAGCTTATTTTTTTTTAAATTATAAAATTTAGTAATTTAAACTGATTTATTAAAACAATTGAATATAATAACTGCATTTTTATAATATATTAGACTTAATTAATCATTAACTGTTTTTATTACACTTGACAAGCCTTGGCAAATAGTTTTATATGTTATGTTCGTTTCGAATTTATTATTTCTTTATAATTTTTCATAATAGTGTTTGTATTTGTCAGAAAAAAAATCGTTATGCTACTTTTCTAGAATCTGATTGCTTTATCATGTAATGAATAAAAACAAAAAATAAAATTCTAGTAAAAATCAGTCAGTTAGAAGTTAAAGAATTCCTTTCTTACAAATTATATAGATTTAACAAAGTCATTAAATAAAAATAATTAATATGTCATTAACAAGTTGATTAATTTAGAAATGTGTTGAGATGCGAAACTAAATTGGTCAGCTTTTTAAAAAATGGGCACTAAATGTGTTGTCAATGAACCAAAACGACTAAATCCGCAAATGATTAATTTCTATTTTGATGGTCATACCTCAACGCATATTTTCTAAAATTTATAAATTGCAATATTTATCGAATTTATGTTAATAAAATGAGCAAAGGGGTCGAAAATGATTCATTTAAGAACCCATTGAAAAAGTAAGTTGCATGAATGATTTTACTTTATAAGCTTACAAATCTGTATGTCGATCACATTCATATACAATGTTGATGGAAGATTTTCCAGTAAGTTATTAATCATGAAATTTTGAAGCCACAATGGGAAGGGTCTCGTAATTTTGGGACGTGATTTGAATCGCGAGAACAACAGATGTTCATATAGACTGCTTTCCCACAATTAAGCGAAAGTCCTTGACCAACGCTAAATTTAAGCATAAATACATTACAGTTATTGAATTCGATAGCCAGAGGTCAATGAAAATAATAAATATAAAATTTAAAAAAAATATATTTTTAACAAAGAACTGTTAAAATAACATTATATAATATCTGGAGATCAAAAGAAAAGCCATAAAAACATGGGACTCATACAAAAATGCTCTAAGAAACTTAAACTACTATCACATTTATAAAGTATTTCAATTTTTATATAATGAAATTTTTGAATTTATTTATTTGATATTTATTGGGGCTTTGTATCCTTCTATTATTTTTCTCATGCTTTTGATCTTCAGAGTTTTTCCTTTTATATAACATGGATAATAGATTTTTATATGTAATTCTTTAGTTTCTTTAGTAGTTTCTTTATATATAAATTACATTCTAATTTATTTCTTACTAGCCGCATTTGGCGACCAGCCAGTTCGCCAGTATTACCGCTGGCTACAATTTTCAATTAAATATTTTAAGTAACTGGTCTCTTAATAGATTCTAACACAAAACAATTTTAATCTTCAAATTTTGATAGTCATACCAAACTTATACTGTTGTTTAGATCGTTTCTTTAATTTACTCTATATATTTTGCTAATTTGTTGTCATTTCCGTCAACTTTAATTTAAAGTGGAAATGATGAAATTGCAATTAATATAAAGTTATTTCTTAAAAAAACCAAGCGTTTTATTTTATTTATCATCTTTATTTTTATTTATTTATTACTATTATTATTGAATATGAGTATTGTAAACAGAATATCTCGGTATTTAAGTCTTATGTGAACTACAAAATATTTTTGATAATTTATGTAATATCTCAAAGAATAATTCAACAAAAATTTCTCAGATTTAGCATAAAATTCAGTTTTTAGTTTTGCTTTCAAAAGGATTGAAGTGAAATCAATAATAATATTTTGTTCCAGCCTATAAATATATTTCAAAAATTATGAAATCTAAATTTAATGCAGTAAGGTATCATATTCTGAGAAATATTCTGGACACACCAAATTTTAAATAAATGAATGAATGAATGTTTCTATTTTCCACAATCAACTAAGACTTATTTATGAAGTTTAGAATGAAATTTAATTAATTAAATTTAATTAATTTTGAGTTTTTCTAAATTTTAAAAATTTAGAAAAACTCAACATTTTCATAATCTTAGGCCAATTAATCTTGAGAAACCTGCGCGCTGATTGGCGTATTTTCTTTGAAACGATCGATAGAAAATCTAAAATTATCCTTTCTTTTATTGAATAGTGATATTCAAATTTTCATAAATCAGTCAGTTTAAGTGATTGATTTAGTTGATTGGAAATTAACTCTTTTTATTTAAAATATTAGTGTTTCAAGAACATTTTGTTATTCGTGATTTCCACAGCAGAAGCTTTATGTAAAATCAAAAATTTGTTATTTATTAGAGCATTTATTGAATTAAGTTACATAAAATATAATCATTTTCTATTTAAACCAATTTAGTATATCTGTTGTGTTCGTGCGTCAACAAAAATAGAATGCAGACAAACTTATTATGAAACTAAATCTTGTAAATTTGATAATATTATCTACAATGTAATATCAACTTATTTTCATTCAAAATTCTAGCATCGTTTTAAAACAACAAATTAAAAGTTCCAAAAATATCACTGTTGCCAATCTGAATTTCACAACTATTTACAAAATAAAATTTATAATTATTAAAATAATCGGTTGCTACTTTTAAATAAAATATTTACGATTTATATCGCAACAGATCTGTGTCTTATTAAAGGTTTACAAATTATCTGTGTGGCCATGATTTGAATGGATATCCTGTTCATATTAAACAAAACTTGCCTTAAAATAAAACTTATTTATTGGATTAATAATATAGAGAGTGTAAAAGATCATAAAATAATTTTTCTTGAATTTATTTTTTAGAAAAAATACTATTTCATATTTGTTTCAGTTCCTACAGAC
Source organism: Argiope aurantia (assembly GCA_026543865.1). NCBI lineage: Eukaryota > Metazoa > Arthropoda > Arachnida > Araneae > Araneidae > Argiope > Argiope aurantia. The sequence continues at coordinate 120,457 of JAPMOR010004582.1, read as the reverse complement.
ACGTGTCGAAAATTATATTTTTGCAAATTTTATTTCCAAAAAGATTTAATTTATTTTTAATTGGTGCTTTAATCAATGTGATGGCAACACTTTGAAAAATGTTATTTTTTTCCCATGAATACGAAGCGTTTATTTGTATTTTGTACGAAAGTAATTGTTGAAAAATAGAGTTAAAATATTTATTTAAAAATTCATTAAAAACAGAAATTTAATTTTAAGGTTAAAACATTGGTAGCATTTAAAAGATAAATTTTTGATCTTTAACTTGATGTAAAAATCTTTTTCGTGCTGTAATATTTTCGGAAGTTATAGCGGAAACACGCCAAAATTTCGCTTAATTTTTAAATAAATAAAATTCTAATTAAAAATTCGAAAAAATAACCCCCAGGTGCACATTCCCGGCCTCCAAGGTATACACGTGCCAAATTTGGTAGCTGTACGCTGAATGGTCTGGCCTGTAGAGCGCCAACACACACACACATTGAGCTTTATTATAAGTATAGATAATATTCATCGTGGGTTTGAAAAAAAAAAGGAATCGGACGTGGTTATACAGGCTCCAGAATATTTTATGTAAATTGCTGTATAAAATCGTCCAGCATTCTTAACATTTTTTCAGAATCGAATGATACCTCATCGGGAAAAAAATTGACATTTATAAATTTTATACATTTATGGAAATAAATATTCTATTTGGACACAATTTATATATTCATTATTAAACTAGAATATTTTGATTCGCATTATTAAAATTCCTACCTTCTAATTTTTAATTTATTTTTTTATAATATTGTTGCTTTTTTTATTGCAACACTATAAGCGTGAAATTGAGAAATTATAATCTATAATAAAACAAGAATTTTAATCATATATAAATTCTATTGAACATCCTAGAGTTTCTAATGATTGACTACATTGTCTTAGTTTATGTACATTATTATTTAATTTTTGATGGGAAAAATGATTATATAACATTAATAAAATGGTATTTAAGTTCTCTTTATTTTCTAGTTTTCAATCATTAATATATTTCAAAACTCGTAATTGATATTACGGAATAAAAAAATTAATACTTCTCAAATTAATATCTAGAAAGAGCTTATTCTGAAAAATCCTTTTAGTTAAATTAATATATTAATTGATAACAAAGACCAATAAAGTTATTGAAACATTATTTATTATGCGGAACAAATAACATCACACTTTTTCAGATCACTACGTTTAAATAACTAATAAACATTTCTAATGCACGAGGAAGCGAATTAAAACTATTTTATTAAATTTTAACGTTACAATAAGAAAGTGGCACTGCCGTGAACATAACAGCAGACTTATTAACATGTAATGAATTTCAGAAACTTAAAAATCACATTATCTTCTAATATTTAACTATATAATAAACTCCGGAAGGATCCAATTTTGTTAGAAATACGCTTTGAAATGCGCATAGATTTAGTTATTTAAAGATCCTATCTAGAAGCTATATGATGACTATTTTTTAAATTGTGTACAGAATACACATTCGTATTTTGTATCATGTTAACATTTTTTTCAAAATCTACATTAAAGAAGACAATGCGTGGAACTCAACAATCATTAATCTGGAAAAAAAAATTTTCAAATTGCTAAAAGATTGTAAAAACATTTCTAGTTAAAAAAAGTTGTTAAAAAAGTATAAGAATGGAAATCTGTTCCTTTCGAAACTGCACTTTTTTTTTCTTTTGATCGTATACCCATTGAAGCACTCCTATACGTTTAAATATCGAAAAATAATCCTCTCTGCAAATGATCCAATTTTTTTTTTCAATTCAAAGGGGGAAAACATATGTTGCGGTCAATCAAACTGCTAAATGATTGCAAGCGTTAAAAGTTTCTAAAAAATTATTTAAAAAATGAGAAAAATGCAAATATCTTTCTTTCAAAGTGCACTTTTTTGTCTGTTGGTAGTATACTCATTGAAGTGCTCCTCTAGTTTTAAATATGGAAAAATAATCCTCTCTGCAAATTAAGCGACTTTTTTTCAATACAAACGGGGAAAAACATATATTGCAATCAATCCTAATTCTTTTTGCGAAATGAAAGATCACACATTTTCCAATACAAATATTGCAGTAGGGTAAATAAATTATTTGATAAGCAGTTTTCTTGGCGAATAATTATTTTATAACAAGTTATAATTTCAGTTTTTATAAGTGTTGTTTAAGATATATGCAAAACATATTTAGTGAATATCTTAGAAATGAAAATATTTGGTGGGTTATTTTAACGTAAAAGCATACTAATTTAAAATATTAGAACATTGACCTAGAAAATTACTAAGAACGAAAAAGTAATTTTAGAAATTGCATACAAATACAACATATAATATTTTATCATTTTGCCTTCTTATTATTTCATTTTATAAGTATATTCATCACAAAAATAGAAAAAAAAAAGTGAAACCTCAGAATAATTTGTATTTTAGCAACAAGGAAAAGTGCACTTCAATCCATTAAACAATACAACAAGAGCATTTATTTCAATTCATGATGTATTCAATACAATAAACCACAACCAATACATCCAATTTGAATTCTTGTGAAATTTATTCAAAAACATGAAGAGAAGAGGAGGAAAAATTGTGTTGCGATTTTGCTTTGTTTTTTATCCCCCCCCCCCTGCTTTTCACGTTTAGGTTAGAAAATTACCAACACCCTCCGGTATAGATTTCATAAAAATAAAAAAAATACATAAAGAAAACAGTTCCAATTTCACTATAGCTGGAAGGAAAACAAAAAAATATTTGGTGAATTTTCTACCCTCGGCTGGTTGTCTAATCCCCAGGGGATCTGCATCAAGACAGGATGGAAAGCTTTTTTCATCCCCTTCCCCCCCAAAAAAAATAAAAAAGAAAAGTGCAACTTTTTTTGAATTTTATTTTATTTATGTTTCTTCGTGAACCTTCTTTTATGGAAGAAAAGAAATGCTACTGAGTAAATGGGCACAGCATCTCGCAGGCCCGTCCTCGCTTAGAAAGTTTACAACAAGAAAGAAACCTTTTCTTGGAAAAATATTTAGAATTTCGTGAGGAAATATCGTCTTTTGTCGCTTTAATCTTCTTTCTGTGTTTTATTTATCCCGAGCAGTATAGATTCTGAATGATCCTATAAAACAAGCATGGCATAAAGCAAATTTTTATGTGCAGTGGTCTAAAAATATACAGCACCTGCTTTTTCTAAAAACATATATCGAAGTATCCATCTGATCACAGGATTCTTTTCTGTTCGATTTTGGTTAAAAAATTATATATAAGTTGATATTTTTCATCTGACCTAACTTGAAATAATTGACAGTTCTCTAATTATTTTAGAGTAATATATAAAAATAATGCTAGTTGTTTTAATCTTGATATATCTCACAGAGATGCAATTTCGCTAGTTTTTAATTAAATTAATAAAGACGCTACTTAAACATTTTCAAACGACATATTTTTGAATTGAAGCATGAATTATCAAATATATTTTTTAGAATAAAACAATGAATTATTAAATTATTAGAGATATTATATTCGTAACAAATTTGTGCAATTAAATAATAGACCTTTGGTCTAAATAAAATAAAAGATTTGACAACGATTAGACACCTTCCAACTCAGGATGTTAGATAGTTTTTATATCGTATGAATGGACTACGAGTTTCTCTAGTCAAACATCGAACAATAACTTTGGATGATGTTTCGGTAGTTGTCGGTTTTTTACATCCTTGAAGTCTTGAATATTCTTGGACATTCTAAGAAAAGAAGAACAGTTTTTTTAAGTATAATTATTTTATTAACAAATTTGTGCACAATAATAACACTACTGCGGTACCAGGAACTGCGAATTCTTCTTCCGTCATTTATTGATCTACTTCAACCATCAAAACTTTGTTCAAGTTAAAATAGAGGAAACATTTCTAATCCATATAGCTCAAACATTGCCTCAAATTTTTAAGACAAGGTTCCAGACGCCATTTAAAGCCGGTTTAAACTTTTGCCCTCGGAAAAGTAATTCGATGCATAACGATTCACCTAGTACAAATGCTTGTTTATTACTCCTAAAAATAAATATATTGTTTTAAGTCGAATTCTTAAGTTTAATTAATTTTCATCTTCTTATTACTCTTCAGATATTTTTAAAAATCAAAATTAATAAATAAATAAAACGTCAAACTTATGCACCGTTTTGAATGGCGAACGAATCAACGTCCAAGTGCAAAGGGTTAACACAATTAAAAAAAATGGCACATTCATTTAAACCAATAGGATCTACCGTTAGACTGTATTCAAGGTATAATCTTTGTCTTCCACATTCTTTGAAAGTGGTTATATTTTGCTTCAAAATGTAATTTTTTTTTCAAAATTTTTATCGTAATTTTAGCGGTTTGCTCACCGAAATTTCTAATTTGTAATATTTTTCCTTTCCTAAATAACATAGGATAATCAATACCAACAAAGCATTTTTATTTTTTGCAACATATTTCATTAAGTTATTCATTTTTGTATATAAAGTTTTATATAATTATGCTATTATAACTTTCGTATTTTTTCTTAATATATTCCTGCTTTTTAGGTATTTCAATTTTGTGCATATTTCTCTGCTACCAATTTCAGAATTTCATAAAATTTACACAGGCATTTTACCGATAATTGTGTCTTCAAATTGAGCATAAAGTAATATAACCAAAATTGGCTTTTGCACCCAAAAGCAGAAGCAATTATGTATATTAAGAAGTTCAAAATATATTAACTTTTTAACACCCAGAATTTTAATATAAATTCAACGAAAAACTTCTTCATTTCGATTATTTAACATAAAATGTAACTCGAAATAAAATAATAAAATAAAATGCTAGTAAGTACATTTTTTATATAGATTGGGACTCATATATAATCCACTATTTTACAGCTTCAAAATTAGTATAAAGACATCAAATAACATGTTTTTGTAGTATAAAACAAATTATTAACACAATAAAATAACGCATACTGTTATGAACGACAAAAATTCATTCCGTCGCACAATGCATCAATCTTAATCGCAGCAATACACACCAGTGCAGTTTGATTTATACACTTTTTTTACATATTTACGCATATTTTATCGTTGGTGCATAGTATTGTCAACTGAATGAAAAACTTAAAATCTTAAACTCTATGACTATGGTAACTGACTTTTCGAGGCGAATTAAAATCTATCCCACCATGCATAAAAAGATAAGCAAATTGTGCGATAATTTTTTACCTATCTAGCCCCAAAGAGTTATGAATTGTTACACTTGCATATCAGGAAAAGATATAAAAGATTTAAAAATCCTAACATTTTTCACCGAAAAAAATGCAAAGTGATCATATCGAAATTTTACATCGTTTATTTTCCTTCAGTAAACGTTTTAATCAGTGTATTGCTAAGGCGGCTTTATAACCGAGATCATTTTTTGTTATTAAGCTGACAATGAGTGGAAAACAAATTTCTTCTCCTTTTCTTTCTTTCTTTTAAAATTTTACTTTTTCCAAATTCCATAATATTTATTGTCATTTGTCAACAGGGTGTTATTCTGGGTACAAGGCCGGCGATGTTTACAAAAATGTGATAGCGACGAATATAGCTGTTTTATTTTTAAGTTTGCGTCGAATAGGTGGAAACCTGCTTTTTCAATTCTACTTCATTTATTTTATATATCATTTTATAGAAGAATGTTAAAACAAACAAAAATTTTCAATTTTAAACATATAAAATTAATAAAACGATATAATATTTAGTTTAATACAGCGAATAAGGAAAGTTAACATTTTAGATTGCAGGCAGTTCTTAAGTCGTATTCAATTTATAAATAAAATATTTTCCAATTAATTTCTTAATTAAACGTTTCCTTCATAAAAGACGGATTTAAAATCACTTAAGCTTTCAATTAAAAAATTCAAGATTGTAATTAGTTTTCAAGAAATGGAAGGAAATAAAGAACAAGCAAGAAAGAAAACTTTAAAAATTAAAATTACATTTTTGTACAGCAGAAGAAATAAATTCTAGTTTTGCCCTCGCAAAAAATAAATGGTAGTTAACAATGTGAAAAATCAAACTCTCTCTTTTTTCTCTCTCTAAAGTAAAATGAAGAATTTTAATGAATGGAAATTTTATAATAGGATGAAGATAAGCCAATTATTTGGATAAAAGGCTTCATTAAGATTTATTTTTTTCATCTTGATAATAAAGTACTTGACTGCATCTTTGTATTTGCATTTCTTTCAACTACAGATATATTATGTAACTTAAACACCAATTTTAATAGAATGGTACAATAGGCAGAAATGAATTCATTTTAAGAGAATACTTGAAAATAAGATTTAGAGTTTGTTTCGACAAACGTAAGCTTTAAAAAATAAATTATTCGAACTATTCTTCATAAAATCGAGTTTCCTCGTATCAAATTATTTATTAAGTCACATGGTTATATAAAAATATGACTTTTTTATATAAATAAAGTAGAGGAAAAAATTTTTACTCTAGAAACTGCGATGAAATTTATATGTTTCTAATAAAAAAAAAGGCGTGTTAAAATTCCTTAGACATGTATTGATTCTTCAGGAATCAATTATGTAATTTAAATAAAACTTATACACAATTTTTTATAATAGTTTAAGCTAGCAAAGTGATGTTAACTAAAGGAATTATAAATAACAAATAAAATGTTTGCCTATCTAAATGATGTTCCAAACTGGAGTGTATATTCTTAATTATGCAAATAAAAGGAACGCAAAAAGGAACTACTGATTTCTTTTAACCCTTTGCACTCGGAAAATTAATGCGATGCATAAATATTCACTTAATACAAGGGCTTATTTATTGCTGCATATTATAAAGTGTTTTATGTTGAATTTTCCCGAAAAAATTAATCGACTTACTATTTTTAACCACCAAAATGGAACATCAAAATGTTTCACTGTCTTGAATGATGCCTGACAGGCGCCATTGGAGTGCAGAGGGTTAAAACATAAGGCATTATAATGAGGAGACAAAAATAATGGGATAGTATTATTCAAACATACAGATAGCAGCAGTATCGCGTACAAAATGTATAAATGGGCAATGCACTGGCAGAGCTTTCATTTGTATTCAAATAATTCATGTAAAAAGTTTCAGGTGTGATTGTGGGCACATGATAGGAATTAACAGACTTTGAACGCGGAATGGAGATGCAACTAGACGCATGAGTATCCCATTTAGGAAATCGTAAAAGAACTCAGCATTCCGAAATATACAGTGTCAAGAGTGTGCTGAGAATATATAATTTCAAGCATAACCTCCTCTGAGATATCAGAGTGGCAGACCTCCTGGATTTAAAGATCGAGACCAGCGATATGTGCGTAAAATTGTCAAAGTTGGCAAGCAATGTGTGAAATAACCGCAGGAATCAGTGTGGAACGTGTTTGCTGGGATAGTGAGGTGAAATTTGTCTTTTAAAAGCTATGGCAGCAGAAGACCAACTCGAGTGCCTTTACTACGACATCGCCTGAAGCGCCTCTCCTGGACTCGTGATGATATCTGTTGGACTCTAGATGACTCGAAAACCGTGGTTTGGTTAGATGAGGTACGACTTTAGTTGGTAAAAGTTAATGGTGGGATTTGAGTGCGGTACAGATCCCACAGAGCCATTGTCCCAAGTTGTCAACAAGACACATTGCAAGCTGTTGATGGTTATTAGAATGGACTATGTTTACATGGAATTAACTAGGCCCTATGATCCAACTGAATCAATCATGGAATGGAAATGGTTATATTCAGCTACTTGGAGACCCCTTTCAGCCATTCATGGATTTCATGTATCCAAACAACGATGAGAATTTTATGTATGTGCCATGCCAATGGGCTGCTATCATTCGCCAGTCCTTTGAAGGACATTCTGGACTATTCCAGTGATTGATTTAGAGACTTGGATCCCCCAATATGGAGCCCATCGAACATTTATGGGGCGTAATCGAGAGATCAGTTCGTGCACAAAAGCTTGCACGGCAATTTCCACTTTCGCAATTATGGATGCCTATAGAGGCAGCATTCCTTGATATTTTTGCAGAGGACTACCAGCTACTTATTGAGTTCATGCCACAACAGGATGTTGTTCTTCATTGAACAAAAAAAAAAAAAAAGATTTGACACGTTATTAGGATGTACCACATGATTTTCGTCATTTAGTGTAATATTTATTTCTGAAGAGTTGTTAAAAATAATAGTGGAGAAATTTTCTTCAGATTAATTCAGTTATATAACATTTGCATTTGAAGCAAAATGGAAACTATTTTGAGATAAACTATTAATTTTAAATCATGGTCAGATGACGAGGGAAGTACCTATCTCTTTTCCATACTTCGATACTACTCAAATGGAAAATCGTTTGTCCTTCGGCATCAAAGCATCAACTCCACATGCACGAGCAACCTTTGTTAGGATATAACCCCGATACTTTCCTATACTTTAAAATTTAGAGCCAAAAATTACAAATTAAGTGAACATTTCTAAGTTATTATAAATTCTATTTAAATCTATCTTCACAATGTTTATAAATTACAAAATGCCAAACAAAATTTAAATTGCCATAAAAAATTATCTTTTAATGACTAAATTAGCTAATGTTGAGAATCCAAAAAGCTATCGTGTAAAATCTTAATTACTGAATCCTAACGATGATATGAAGGCAAGTGAAATTTAAATTTTAAAAAAGATTGAAATAAACTCCATATAAACATAATAAGAGTTATTGGAATCTGTAAGCACGTTTCAGTAATGGCCTAATAAATAATTAAACAAATAATGTAAATTTTGATGCATTTTCATCAGAATCCAACATTGTAAGATTGCACGAGTAGTGAAATTAAGGCAAAGATATTTCAGACGGCACCCCTTCCTGGAAATTTTCGTTCTCTACAAATATTAAGTCATTGTACACTCGATGGATGGATTTAACGTGAACCAAACCCACTTAATAGGAGCATATCTGTGCGAAATTATGGTATCGAATCTATAATCCTTCAGTCATTAAGTTAAGCAAGCCATCATAACCCTTGTATGGTTACAATTTAAACTAAAAAACACCACAAACTAAAAAGGACAATTATTCTGACATAATTTCTATTCTTGTCTATTAATATTCTAAAACCAATAGGTTGAGCTTACTTTCCTATGTGTTGGATGAATGAATGAATGAATGAATGAATGGACGGTTTTCTCTCTCATAGTTGAGAGATTTAATAGGAGAGCAGTGTTCATAAAACATTTCGTAGAAATAGTATATTGCATGCTTGAGAAAGCATTTAAATTTATTTACAAGCTGTCACAAAAACAATTAAAAGAGAAACGTCTATTTAACATAAAAAGTATTAAAATTTCATTGATGAATTAATAATTAAAATTCAGCATAATATTATTTCTAAAAACTATAAGAACTGCATACCTCCAATTTCACAAAAATAACATTTCCCAAGAGAATCGAAGTTATTTTATTATTGGATACTGAGAAATAGATTTCGAATCTAAATGCATTGAAATAAACTTTTCTCTGACTCGTCAAAATTAACTTAGTATGTGTGCCTATTAGAATTGATATTTTCTTTACCTTCATTTCGTCTGTCGCGGCAGAGAAAGGTGTAAGAGGAAGAAAAGGAAACGCGAACGAAAGCATCAAATATAAACAAAACATTTACAAATAAATACATATTCATTTTCTCTGTTAATGTAATCAAATTGCTCCAAGTAAACCTATTTACAGAAATAAACATAAGAACGATTCTACTCACTTCTATTGTAGCAAAGACGTCCCTTAAACTAGAATTAAATACTGCATTTTTTTATAGTGTAGTTTAATATGCAAATGAGATTTCCAAGAGTATATAATCGATAAAATGCCATCTTAAAAATTATTTTTTTTCTAAAGTTACAAATACGGAATATTAATCAGACCTAAAGGTGTGAATAATTGATTTTTTCAGAATTTGTCGCTTAATTCTATATAAATATTAGCTCACACTAGTTTTATCTTGAAAAATTTGCATAACGGCAACTGAATGAAAGCCAAACACTCGCTATAATTATTATAGTTCTGTTGTTCAAGAAATGAATCTTTAGTAGAAGCATCAACACCATTTAATTTGTATGAGGATCGTTTTCTAAAGGTCAAAATGTGAAAGGAAAAAAGTTAAAGGACAGCATGCATTTACTAATGAAATTTTTTTAAAGCTTTATTCGTTAAATTTCATGTGCCTAAGCGGAGCAGGTTTCCTCCTCTTTGCAATTTAAAAAACGAAATTCCAGGAAAATTGAAAGCTTGGATAGAAAAACTCAATCCAGAAAAAAATAACTTGACATTTTTTTTTCTTTACTGTAAAGGTCAAATGCTTTTGTTTTTATAGTACGCAAGGCTAATATTTAAAAAGGGACTGTTTTGCCATTGTTTTCTTTTTGTAATTGAAAAAAAACTTCAAAGTAGTGCGACATTTAAAAAAATAATAAACAGCGAGTTTAACAAAATTACATATACATAAACTGTAAAACAATTATTTTTCAACAACTGTAAATTCCAGTGTAATGAGTTACTGAAATTAGAATATTTTTAAAAAGAAAAATCAGAATGGGTTAGAAATATTTCAGTGTTTATTTAGCTACTTATGCAAACTAAAAGGATTAAATGTCAACTATGTAAATATTAATAATGTTCTATTAATCGAAAAAAATCGGCAGAAAAATTTTGAAATAATCTTAGGAAAGTCAATGTAAACAGGATTCAAAATAAAATACTTTTAATTTTTAGTGATTTTATTTTTTAATTAATCCTTTAATATTTTTAATTTCCGAGGCTTGAAGACCATATAGGCTGCCATTAAAGTAAGCACCAATCAGTCAAATCGCATGATATCAGTTTTGGTTTTGACTGTTCATATTTGGGAATGATATAGATAGAAAAAATTGGAAACGATATAGATGTGTGGAACACAAGATGGAAAAGTGAAACTTCTAAAGAAATATTGCGAGATTGGGAACTGCTTGTTTTTATGAGGAATAGAAAAATTTTAAAATTGGAAAAAGTTAAAAATAAATATTTTGATACATAACGTGCTACATTAAAATCTAAGATAACTTTTAACGGATGAAGAACACTAATATTACAGAGATAATGGCTGAACGACTTTCTGAAATATTAGCATACAATTAATGAACGAACATAACTAAAATAAAGACAACTCGGTTTAATCAGAACTGGGCTAAATTTTGACATAGTCTCGAATTCACAGAGCTGGAAAATTGAAATAAATATCCGAAATTGTCTTGGCCGACTTTTACCAGTACGTACAAGACAAAATAAAAATATTAATTTGATTAATTATTTTTTTTCTCAATCCTCAACTTTTATTGCTTAGAGAATATTCTCTTAATTTTACATAAACAGTATAATTACTTCAATTGTACAAACAAATTTCTTAAACAATTATCACCATTTAAAAGCATTCATTGCTGCGCTCTCGAGTTTTGAGAAATTTCTAATTGAAATTTTGGAAATGTGATTTCTCAAATGTCAGGGAAATCGGTTATTTATCGACTTCTGAAAAAGTAAATTGTCATATATTAAAATATGTAAAACAAAATACGGTTTATAGAGAAAGTTCAAATTTTGTAAATTTTGTACTTCAGTAATATTACACCTAGTTAAGATCTAAATTAACGACATACATAAGTGGTATCTAAGCCAATTGCGGAATGTAATTCTGGCATCAGGTATTCCAACATAACTTGGAATTGCACACACACCTACTATTAAGTTATCTAACAATAGAAAGTAGGTACGTGTGTTGATTTAAACATAGAACATTTATGCGTAATTTTTCAAACTTTATTTTACGTCGAAAACAGATGTCATACGTATTCTCATTCGGCTAAACATAAATATAATAATTCGTCTTTCTTTCCAACTAAAACATTTTATATTAAAAAATAATATAATAACCAATATTAAATTTACCTCAAGAAAATATGAAACATGCAAGAATACTAAATGTACGGACAAGTTTTTCATTACATGCACACTTTGGGCTGCCAAATGAATGTTTTCCACTTTTAAAAATAAATTTCATATATAATGCAATTTTGTATAAGCAAAATACAAAATGCTTATTGTTAATGAAATGATTGTTCCTAATTTTCCAACATGAGTACAATTTAGAACAAGAAAGTCAAGCTCAAACCCTCAACAGAGCCGAATTAGCAAAGACTAAGTTGGTCGTAAAAATATTTTTTATAGAGACTTAGATTTAATTCTAAAATGTAATTGGCAAAATACAAACAGTAAACACGATATTTTTTCCTCGCATAAAGCATATCTTCTCTGCTACTTCGTGGAATATGTTTAACGCGAGCCTACCTTCCGAATGACTGAAGACAAATAACATTGGTCGTGGATTTGACAGGATACTTTATTTCTTTAATAATTGAAAATAATTTTCTACATAAGTAATTTCACATGCAAGTTGTAGTAAGTTTTCAAACTTGATTGAGAAATATTTGTATTAAAATCAGGCTTAACGCAACAGCATTTGAATGCTAATAACGTTATAACCATTTCATTATTGTCTTCTAAAATATTTGCTTCTATTGACAGGAAAAATAATCAGCAAATGAAATTAATGTGAAATATATTGCATCTGGCAGATCGTAACGCTATTCCATACAGACGACAAGTTCGATGCTCTGATTTAAGCGTTATATTAAATGAGAAATGCTCATAAGTTGCAGAAGGGGAAATTTTTTTTTTGTCTATTTATTTATAAACATAGTTCGACTAATCCATATTAATTTCTACCAAAGGCACTAATGTACTAATCGCATGCCATCGGCGAACTTTTAATTTAGTCTTATTATTGGAGAATTTTAGCTAAATCGCATGCTATTGGCAAACACAGTCAATAAATAATTTGGCGCTTTTTTGGCGATTAATTATTTATTTCAATAATCATGATATCTTTGGAGATTTTGAAGGGTATTTATTGCTGATTTATTATATCGCTAATACGCAAATACCTCATCAAATAATGAACCTATGCAATAAAATACAATTTAATGTATCTATTTAAATGGCCTCTATGAAACTTTCTCACATACTCTAATAAAGGTGTTGTTTCCCCCCCCCCCAATTCAACGCCCCATAAAATTGTGGATCTTGGGGAAGGCCCTGAAAGCCACAAATCCTTCTATTTGTATTTTTAAAATTCCGCCTATGAGAAAGTGTATTCATATTATTGTACAGAAAAAGAGATGTATTTTGAATGCCTTTTTCCCGACTGATACTGACATTTTATATAGAACATCAATTATAATTACAAGGTCACACATAAAATTTCATTTAACTGATTGTGTATTTGTTTTGCTATTGTGTTTATATGCATGCAAAAGTGTAAATCGATAGATAGTCAATACCTCGATGAATCCAATTCAAAATTCGATGTGAATTTGTACTTTAGATGCTAAAACTAAATACTTTTTTTGCATCTAATTTCATTACATATAGTAGATATATTGGGTATACGAACAGCTAGAGAGAAAACCTTACTAAAAATGGATTTTGTTCAAAATTATATAAAAATCTACAAATTTTTCCAAAGACCACATATCTAATTTCACACCGAATTTGAGTTATGACGTTCACAGACAAATATACATTAATTCGAAAAATTATGATTTTCGAATTCGGGGATATCTGAAATGTAGACATCCTAAAATCCTCAATTTTTTCAGCCCTCATTTTTCTTTGTTCCATTAAAGTCGTTTTTGTTTGTATATTTCGTATACGAGGAAGTAAAAATAAATAATTGATCATTTATCAAACCATTTTGTTTCAAATAACTTTAATTCACAACGAAATATTGCTCGTAAAAGCAACAACATCTTAAAGTTCTTATATCGGACTTGGCTTTTATCTCTGAGAATGATCTCGTGAGTAACATATAAGGTATGAAAAGGTCGGTCTCATAAGTGTACCGACGTGTATTTACAAAAAAATTACTCTTCCATGTCATACGTACCTCAGAGGATTATTCTATAAACAACACTTTTCCACTTTGCCTTAATCTATCACGGTGTTGCTATTTTTAGACCATGGCTCCCGATTTGAAACAGAAAACTTTAAAATGCGGTGTGTTCCTGGCTCGTCGAATGCAATAACGCTGAAAGTCTCGAGAGAAAACGTGATAGATTTACTAAGAAGTAAAAAAAAAAAAAAAAGTGCTTTCATTAAGTGCTCTAAGATAACACAAGGTAGACTTAAATAAACGATTAAGGAAATCAAGGATGTAAAATTTTCATTTAAAATATAATTAACCTTGCAATGCATTGGTTGCAAGTTTTTATTTCCGTTTTTAAATTTCGCATGAACTGTCCCAAAGCGTAACAATAAGTGTTTGGAAGTCATTTTTTAAGAAGTTTTTTAATAAAACTTTGCTGAAAAGATCGAAATACGGCAATGGAATTAAACTGGAAATTCGGAAAAATTCCAAGATGGCTACTGCATGTATAATTTTGCCATTAAAAATATTAAGATATTGGTGCTTGTAAAAAGGGACTATTATTTTTGTTCCAGAGTCGCTCTAGTTTGATTTGTGTGGCTAAGATATAATTTTATTCATAATGTAGTCATCTGGCATATTAATTTTCTTTAAAGTTCATTAAAAAAATAAGTAATTTTCCTAAATTATATACACTATTCAAAACACATAATATATGTAAAAAAAATTAAAAGATCATCCTTTTTAAAGTAGGAATGATAAGTTATTTAGATATTCAGAAACAGCATCAAAATAATCGAATAAATATAAAATACTAAGGAATAATATATTATTGGAAGTTCTCAATGCTTATCAACCCTAGAAAGCATGACTTGCTCTTTTTTTTTAACAAAAAATATGTTTTGAATAGCTGCATGTAATTCAGGAAAATTATTTTAAATTATTAGTTTTCGTAATATTAAAATGAATAAATTGTGGCAAATGATTACAATATGGGTTAAACAACATCCCAGTGACCCAAAATAAAAGCTCTTTATCACCAATATATATATTTTTTACAATGCAAAGATATATTAATAGAATTTTTAATGAAGAATTATTCATGCAACAGCCGTTTCGGTATATTTCCCTGTTTCTAGATTAAATCTAAACCATTATGGCCATATGAAAATCTTTTCTACAGATGTTTATAAAAAAATATTTAAAAATGGATTTCCAAACAGCCATTTTTGCCCTTTTGAACAATTATACAAACTTGTAAATGGAAATAAAAATTTGTAGCCAAATAGCTATACGATGCTCTGTAGGTTTAAACAAGACAAAATAAAACTTGTAAACCGTTTTGTCTGAGAGTTAATCACTTGGATTTTACATGGATACAGGGAAATTTGCGAACTGTGATCATTAACAACGCTTCCACGTGATTTCTTAACTTTTTTTAAAGCAAACACTGAAAGAAAGTCTACAACTCGAAAAATATTGTTTTCCTTCTATTTTTTAGAGAGATGTAGCATAAAGCAGTAATTTTCCAGGATGACTAACGTCAAGCATACGCGTCGTATGACTATCATATTTTTAGAAAATAATTAAAAATCTACATAAATATCTCAAAGTTTTAAACGTGTGTTTTCCTTATTTTACTTAAAGATGAAATATAATGATAAAGAGTTTTTTTTTTAAATAATAGTTAAAAGACGATTATTTTCTACTTATTAGGTTTCAATTTATAATAACTTATTTTTCACGAGAATTTCGTGAAATATTTTTTCCCCTTCAAACGTAGTATCAGGCAATCAGAGTTTGATAAAAAAAAAGTAATTGATGATATAATATTTAAATTCTGAAAATATTAAAACAGCGTTGAGTAATCGAGAATATACGGATACAAATTTTTAGAACTCTACCAGGAAAGGAGCGAAAATTAGATAACAAAATTCTCAACAAACAATAAACATTTTAAATAAAAGTATCATTTTTATATCAGTTTATAATATTTGCAGTATTATAATATTATAAACAATCTTACTGAAAGTTATTTTTTACATTATTCAAAACACGTAGTCAGAAGCGGACGTTTTCTTTATATATCTGATCTTATCATTTTTTTTTCGAATTCTTTCAGCAATAAAATATTCTCAACTTTAAGATTATAACAAAAAATGAAATTTTTAAAAAATATTTTATCAGTTTTAAAAGTTTTCTATTCAAATAGTAAGCTTTTTTTTAGTAAGAAAAAGATGCAACTAGTATTTGTTCCTACTGTGTTATTCAAATTTCTTTGTTCATGGAGAGCAATGAAACGATGAGAATAACAAACTTTTTTTGGCAACATCATTCCAACTGAAACATCGCCAAAGTTAATTTAAAAACATTCTATAATGAGATATTTGTCCTACAACTGCATTCAAATAAAACAAGGAATAGTTATAGCAATTAGGTGAATTACTCCCTTACAGTTAATTCAAAAATGCTTACGCCAGCTAATCTGAATTTCTTTCTTGATGTCTGATTATTAAAAAGATAAATTAAGGATAATAAAATTAAAGCTTATTTTCACAAAAAAATTAATTATACAAATGCTTTAAAAGCTGAGGTAAGAACGTATAATAAATATTTTACTTCCTTATAAATAAAGTTAAAAAAAAGTATTATTTTGGTCAAAATATTCTTTTATAAGACATGAATTTTCATGCCTTATAGCTTTTCCGAGATCAAAATACTTATTTTTGGAATTATAAATTTATGTCTGTGAATACGATAACTCAAAAATTTAGTTAAAAGACGAAAGGTATCCAGGTTATCGGAAAAAACTGCAAAATAAACATTTTACAGCTTACTCAAGACAAATTTTGTCAATAAATCGATTGCCTGCTTGCATGTGGGTGTGCATATGAACACGACATCTCAAAAATGAAAAAGCTAATGCAAGAGTTGAAATGTCTACAAGAAAATGTAGATTTGAGTCTCTATACAGAAACACAGCAGATTGAAAATGTGTTGCGGCATCATTGCATCAGCCATTACAGTCTGTGAGGATTTAGTACTCATAATTTACAAAGAATGCGAAAAGAGTCATTTTAATTAAAGTATTACTTTCCTTTAATGTCAAAAAAAGCAACTTTCTTTTACCTTAACTTTAATATTAGCTGAAGTACATAAGTGGAAGTTTTAATGAATGAATAAAATAGGTTTGAATGACAGCAATAAAGCATAGTTATAAAATTGTGTTTAATATTTAAAAGATTTAATGAAAAAAATGTCTATAAAAACGGTTAAATAATGAATTTTAATATGATGTAAAAAGCAGTTGATGTAATAATATGCTCTGTAATCTTGTGAAAAATGTAAACCTTTTCTTTTTGAACCCTGACTATTTAAGAAATAAATTATCTACACAGCTTGGAAGCTGTATATACAACAGATTTCCCCGTAGAATGCTTTGAACAATATTTGCATCTTATTTCCCGCAATTTACTGAAAATAGACCCGTATATGTTAAAAAGACAACGAGATAGGTAGATGAAATTTGGCAATAGTTTTAACACCAGATTTGATCAAATGATGGCACTAAGATAAGAGTATTACTGAAATATGCAAGTCTTAATAATTTCTATGCCGTGTGAATCATTCGATGAGTGGCCCTCGAAATGATTATGATGACATCAGTATCATTGATGACCGGCGTGCCAAGATTTATAGAAATGCATAATTTGAAGAAACGTCACTACTCATAATTTTTTCATTATTACTTCGCTATTATTATGTAAAGAAAGAAATGCAGTATAAAACAAAAATATTTTAATTTATAAATAAAACATTGAACTATTATTGCGATGTTAGTCAATAAAATTTTTGGGGAATGTCAACTTTTTAAAATGATTTTTAACAGTCGTTTTACTTAATTGCTTTGATTTTTTATAATACATTTTATAAAATTTGTCAGAGCATATTTCTAACCTTTCCAGGCATTGTTTTCTTGGTGATGGGAACAGAAATTATGGGGGGCGGGGGTGAGTTACCTCCTATCGATGACGGGAGGTGCTTCCTACGGGAAGGGTTGTACCGTGGCCGGTGATGGCCTTTAGGACTCAACTTCAGTTGCCACCAGATTGGTTGCCACGGCATTCCATTTTATCAGATTTAATCCGAAAGCCTTAATTAGGCGGGGCATAGTAGCTACTGTGTTTAATTCTCGTCGTATTTTTTAAACTTTCAAGAGAGTAAACGTAAATCTCAAATTCATTACTATAAAATTTTGTTAACATGTCCACTTCTGTGAGAATAACCTGCAACCGGCACTAGATATGGCTTTGGCAGCCCTGGAGTCACCAATGACCCTCCATCAAACAAGTTCATTAAAAACAGAATTGTTTTGTAGATAATATTTCAACATTATATGTATCTAATAATAAAGAACTCATCGTGGAGTGATTTAAATATATAGAAAATACGATTAATTTCGAAAGAATACTTTAATAAGCATTATTGTTTTCTTTCTTCAAAATTTATGTATTTTTGCGGATTTCTCTAATTTTACTTCTACGAAATTTTTCTGGAATATTATATTTCTATTCAGAGGTTTATTTTAAATTTCAAGTGCTACAGGTTTTTATTACTCCCGTCATCGCTTTGTCTGTTAAGAAACAGATAGGTTCCAGAGGGAAAGAAGAAGGCACATATGGAACACTATAATAAACAAAAATTCAATTTTATTCAAAATGTGAAGCGAGAACTTCACAAAGAACACTTGGCATTCGGAAAACGTCAAGTTTCATTCTTTTCGTTCTTGTTATATTTTTCTGACATAAACCGAAAGAAAATCTCGATGTCATCTGGGATATAACAGATTTTCATGAAAAATGCATATCGCATTTTCTTTCTTATTTTTCTTTCGCAATGATAGAGACAAAGAGTTTATTCATTCAGCGTTTCTTTCTGCATAACAATCATTCCAGTTTCTGAGGTTTATTTTGAAGCTATACTTCAAAAGTTCCAATAACGTTTTAAAAAATGGCATAGAAAATTCATCTACACATATTTTATTATTAAATAAATGTTATAGAAAATGGTTTTAAAAATTCTTTCCATAGTGCATGAAAAGAAATATATGATTTGTTTTACTTAATCTCAATTTCTAAATTTTTATCTCGTTAGTATAATTATATTTAAAGTTTATAATTTTTAAATTAACTATCAGATGGCGCCATGCGTGCTGAAACAAAATTTAATGGAATTGCGGTGACATCTAACTTGTTAAGTGCTAAAGCGTTTATGACTCAGTAACTGATAAATGTCTTTATAAAAACTGATTATAAAAATTTACAATAATTTCTCACTGTTAGTCGTATAATAGTTTTTTTTCCTCCGTGCACAGGGAGTTTCCTTTTTAATTTATATATTTCTATAAAATAAAATATCAAAAACTAGCTGTTTTTAAATGCCGCCCTAAGTTTATTTTAATTCTTTAACCAAAGAAAATCCTTTTGAATATCAATTGTTCTTTTTGTTCCATTACCTTTAATTTAATTAATAAATATGAATAAAATATGCCAAAAACTATTAGCAAATAACTAGATCCTGAAAATATTAATATCTTGTTTTATCAACGACAACACACACAAGTATAAAACAACTTGAAAATTCAATCACATCATGAAGTAAGAGAAAAATAAACTATTACAAAATTACATCGTTACAAAAATTACATCGAGTAAAAACAAACAGAATGCAAGTGTCATTTAAAAATACACCACCCAATCCAATTCTAAATCTTTTCGAACTGCATATTTACTTTTTTATAGTTTTTTAATCACATCAGAATTATTTTTGGAAGAGCGGTTTCATTTTCTTACTGTTTTGGAATTTTGGCGGATGGCTAGAATGACACCAGAGAAGGGACCTTTTTCAGCGTTCTAAACCACACCGGGAGGACATTTCAGTCCAGCGGATACCTAATGCACTAAATAGACCTCGAAATTGCGATCATGGTAGTCGGGACTCAGATTATCACAGCGATGTCAAAAAGAATAAATATAATTATAGAGGGTTTTCCTTATAAAGTTTGAGATTATTTTATGAAGAGCCGATAAAGAATCAACAGCTCTTGATACTAACACAGAAATACATCTAGGCATAATATCTTATCAAGGTTTCAAAGGATGATCGGATCAAGCGAAAATCTATACCCCCATTTGTGGGTGCTGTACAGATAAATGTAGTTAGAGATACATTATATTAATTCATTTCAACACATCCGAAAATAGATATTTCCACAGCAACAGTTCTCAGTATCAGAATAATGATGCAACTAATAACCTGTGGGTTTCCAGATGTCTATAGTACCATTTCCTAATTAAGATTTACAAGATTGCTAGAACATACCTCTGTTCCCATATGCAAAAGCTCGACAAATCTAATCTTGGAACTTTTTGATACAGATATGCATCATTATCAATTACCATTTATACATAATTACACCGGAATCTTGATTTCAAAAAGAGATATGGATTAATATGGAATTGTATAAGATGGAAAGGAAAAGGTAGATGAAGCTAATGAAAAAGCAATTAAATAGCGTAGAAACCATTACTAGCAATGACTTATTATAAATATTATGGATTATTAAGTAGCGAAAAATTCATATTGTAGGAAAAAAATCAAAATTAGTTCAAGGGTAATTTAAAATGGATTTAATGGGAATTGAAGAATCGCAATAGAACCTGGAAATTTGCTCCCTAGATTACAATATAATTCAGGCTATGTATATAGTATACCGTTATCATCCAAAAATTATAACACCGCATTCTATATGTAAAAAATACAGATTTGACGACAGTTCTAATCGATTGGCGGACTGTAAGTCGGATTTATAGTTTAAACATCATTTTCATTTAAACGGATTAGTAAAATTAGACATGAAACAGAAAGAAAAATCAATTTATGTACGTATAATTAATTATTGATTAACAACGTTAAAAATGTGTATTATGTATTAAATATAATTTTAGCTATTTTTCTTAAATAAACAGACATCAACAACAGAACCTGAAACTATGTTTTATTTTGATATCTGAAATTAACCCTTTAACCATGTTCGTGCATCATACGAGTATCGAATTGCTGTTTCTCTAACCTGTAAGATGAAATTTCACCATTCAAAGACGTTATATTTTTTTACTAAAAACACATATGATTCGTAAACTTTAAATTCTATGGATTCTTAATTGAATCAATGAAATAGCACATTCGCAACAATTCACATAATTAGATTTTGTAAAATACAAAGCAGTAAAGAGGTAAAAAATGTAAGAATCGAGAAGAAAATATAGTTAAAATAATTAATGCATACATATTAACTAAATTTTTAAAATGATTAATGCACTAAAGATTATTAGTAATGATCTAAAAGATTCAGTGGTAAACAAAATTGATCGAATATATGTTTTATGAAATAGTAAATAAAATTTGAATATTCTAAAGTACTGTCAATAAATACCGATCAATTCAAGAAGAGTGAACATTCATGGATTTTGTATCTTATTAATATTACTTTCAAATTATACGGTAATGTTCATGGATATATTATAGATAGCCAATATCAGTCTGCCATATTATCTATGATATCCAATGTATAGAACTAACCTGGTACTCGCAAATACGAGTTCGATCAATTCACGCGATTGCCTTTAGCCATCCAATATCGCGAAATCATTCAAGACGGAAGCAATAATTGACAATGGCAATGAAACATTATTTAAATGATATGCCAACGAAGATAATATGCACATTCTCTAAGATATTGCATGGGCTGGTTCACTATTTCATGAAACTGTGCACAACAGTTTGCTAATATTATTTCTCTGGGAAATGGCTGAAGTGTCATGGTAGGCATCACTTATAACAGCATTTAGAGGATGAACGTTGTTGGGATAGTCAGCAAATTTGCAAGTTCTGCTTATCTTATAAGGGACTATGAGGGATTGAATTATATCCCATGGTAGCAAGTCTAAGAGGTGTTCGTTTTCTCGGGGCGTTTAATTAAAAATATATTTTTACAAAATTTACTTAGATCATAGGGATGTTAATAGAAAATGAAATATTATGAGAAAACATATTTGATGGTAGCTCTTTTTAGCTTATCAGTTCTGCAAAATTTATTTAGATTGTAGTGACATTGGAAGTTTGATTGAGATATCATGAAAAACCTATTGGGCATCAATGTTGTTACCAAATTATGTATTTATTCCGGATTCGTTTCAACACGACTGGATTTCTTTTTTGTCACGTTTAAATAAGAAAATCATTAATCTTTGTAAATTGATACTTTATAAATTCGGGAGTAACAACAAAATGAAGGAGAAAAATTACTTCTACGCATATAGCCAACGTGATCGGAATGAAAGAGTAAAACAAGCTTGTCTATACCCCACATCAAGTTCCCTATCTTTCCATAATTGCTTAATCACTAATGATGAGATGACTTTTTTCGCTTTTAAATGATAAATTTTACCTTCCGAAACCAGGTAAACCATCATTAAAAGGTTGGGTTATTTTCGAGACTGTCAAGGATTCAGCAGCTGTGATCTCCTCCACATTTTCTAGAATATAAAAGATGTTATCCCCCCCCCCTTCAACCGCATGGAATTCTGAACTTTTCAAGGCATCGGCAAACAACAATTAGGAAATATAAACCTTTCATGCATATCTAATATTTTGAGGGGAGCTATCGTGCGAATATGTGTTTTGGATGGGTTTTTTTCTCACCATTTGGAGCCAAAATTTGGCGCAAAATTATAATTGTAATCAGAAGATCGCATACAAAATTTTATTGATTTAAGTTATTATGTTTACATGAAGCCAAGTACAAATGCAAAAACAAGTTTTGTAGTTATCGAGTTCACTAATCAACCAACCAGATACACTTTCTGTGAATGGGTTTCGTTCAGAATTCGTTAGAAAGCTACAAATCAGGTCTAAAATCAATGTACAAAATTTATTTATTCCAGCTCAAAGCGTTTTTAAACTATCGTGTTCA
This sequence comes from Argiope aurantia, assembly GCA_026543865.1. Lineage (NCBI taxonomy): Eukaryota > Metazoa > Arthropoda > Arachnida > Araneae > Araneidae > Argiope > Argiope aurantia. The sequence continues at coordinate 97,367 of JAPMOR010004582.1, read as the reverse complement.
CTGATACAGACAAACATTATTAAAAATGTGATTACAAACTTAAAGAAATATGAAGCGTGGAGATTCAGTCTCAAATTCGCATTTTTGGAAGATTGCAGTAACTTCTCGATTCTTCATATATGAGAAAGTAAAAACCAGTAGTGTAACAAATAAAGTTAAAGTTTAGATTATTCATTAGAATGAATCTCAAATGCCTTTTGGAAGAGCGGAGTTTTCATGAGGAATCAACATCTACAACAGCTTTACTTTAAAATAACTTACAGATAAGAATTATCATACAGTCGATTTTACGTGAAATTAATGTCCTTGCTAGCTTTTGAAAATTAATCGCCTCACTACACATTGAGATGATTCAAAAGAGAAAAGGAATAAAAGTACCCAATGTATTAAGGAAAAAAATATGTTTTGTGAAATAGGGAGTTAGAGTAGTTGTGTTATACGGAGGAAGGGTAAAAATCCATATCTTTTAACCCCCTAAACATACGAATTTACTTAACTTCCAAATTAAATGACATATTCTATCTAGAATAATTTAATAACGTTTTTAAGTGATTTTTGTATTGTAAATTACATAATATTTTTCACTTAATTGTAAATTTAAAATTTAAAATTCAGTGATTCGATGCTTGAGTAAGACTCACCATTGTATACGAAAGTATTGATGATTAAACTATTTTTACAGATCATAAGCAAAGGAAATATATTCCACTGCTACAGAATCAGTATATCACTCAAGAAAATGTGAAATTTAAGAATAAAATTATACAAAACACATAATATTTATACCAAACATTTTCCAAAATTAAAGCGTATGTCATTTTCGTAAATATTTTCAAAAAAAGATGTATTATAATTCATATTACCTATCTCCCTAGATAGATAATATGAATGATTGAATGAGACAGGGAAATTTTTTTAATTACATTAAGCTATGCAAGGGTTTATTATAGAACGATCAGTGAAAGGATCGTAGCAGAAAGGGTTAAGTTGAATAGTGTGGAAATGCAATTCATGTCTAGTATAACAGTAATACTAGTTCACGAGAATATTTCCAAAACTTCTGGTACATAGTTTGTACCGCAGAAAGAAAAATTTTCCCTGCTTATACAGCTGTAGCATCAGAAGTAAATTTCTCTGACAAGATGGACTATTCAGAGTATGGCATAGTTTTAATCATCTAATTAATAGTTTTACAACGTGATGCAATTCCTTTAATCCATGTGCGATTGGCAGTAAAGGTAATCAAAATTAGGAATCTGTAAGCAGGTGAAATGACTAGATTTGTGGTTCAGATTCCGAAATCGAGATCTGAAATTCTTTCTTACTCTTCTCAAAATCTCGCTTTGTTTAAGATCAAGAAATGTGTAATGAGAATTGAAAGGAAATAAGGCTTTTTCATCTAATCTGAAGTCTTTAGGTTGAAATAGCCTTCTCGTTTGTGATATAAATTAAACCACACTTTCCTTTCTATCTGCATCGAAGAATACGGAAATAAAGGGTGTCTCAAAATTAACCCGAGATTTGAATTTACCCCCATTGGTGATGTAAAGTGTTGGCAACCCTATTAAAAACCATTTGTCAGTTGATAGGGTAAGTAAAAATAGAGCGTTATACGATAGAACAACGTGTTTTTGCTGTTGAATATTTTTAAAAAATAATGAAAGTCTGGCGGACTCAGTTCAAAAATTTGAGAATTGGTCCCCTAGATCGTGTGATTTAACACCATTCGATTTCAATGGGATTATTTGAAGTCAAAAGTCTCTACCAACAAGCTCAGAAGCACCCGTGCATTGAAGGAGGTTATCCAATGCAGCATCAACGAAATTCAGCCACATTTATGCAAAATGGTCAAGGAAATTTTCACCAAGAGTGCGTAAGCGCCAGCAAAGCCGTGGCCATTTTCTCTAAGAGTTATTCCATAAATAATTCCTAATACTATGTACTTTACAATTCACTAAATATATAACAATTATTAAAAAAACAGATTTTATTTAATTCAAATCTTGCATTTAGACGTTGTTCTATCGTGTAAAGTTCCATTTTTAGTAACTCTAAGCTATCAGATGTCAAATGGTTTTCTTAATATTGTTGCCAACATTTACTGCCAGAATGGTGGCATATTCAAATCTTGCGTTAATTTTGGAACACCCTTTACATCTGACAATTGACTCTACAAGAATAAATAACGTTGCAATATTTAAAATAATAAAATCCTATTTCAACAAAATATCCTATAAAAATTGACTGAAAATACTCAATTGGATAATCTTAACCTCAAAAGCCCAACTTGTCACAATAAGGCAAAAATTTTCCCATTCATAAAATCCATTAAGATGAGCTTTGCACATGTCACCGGAATTTCATTTTCTCGTGGCGTTTCGAAATTTATTTCGCAAACCTCTTAAGAGGTGAATATCTGCGTCTAGACATGGCAGAAGGGAACAGAAATTGGTGATAAAAAAGGAAAACATCTATTATCTCTCACTTAAGAATGCTCTTGCTTTGCAACTCGAAAGTTTGCAAAAATTTCCTTATGCACACATATGAAGAGATCAACATAATTCATTATAATAAATTCAATTAATGCAATACCTTTTGTACTTATTGAGCTCTTGTCTATCGATTTTGTAATATCAATGCATTGTATGAAACCAATCTGTTTAAAAGTATCACAGTATACATGGAGAATTTTTAAGAATTGGCTCTTAATAAAACTTGGAGAAAATTAGATGACATTATATTGTAATGATGATAAAATATCAGACATCATTCTAAGTTGAAATTTTTTTATTAAATTATAAGGTCTGGAAAATGTAATATAATATTCCTTTTCACATAGTTAAGTGAGCATGAATGAACATTATACATAATGCATTGCACCAATTATTGTCAATTTACAAACAAGAAATAAGATGCTCACCAATATGATGTCATAACACCACAAAAAAAAAGTTAAATGATTAGATATTTACTTATGACATATAATTATGAGTACTACATTATTTAAAATAAATAGATGGATGCATTTACTTCATTTAAACCTATACACATGCATAAATTCTTAGACATCCTTTTATAGAATATTCCATAAATCATATGCAAGCAGGAGGAAAATGCATATTAAATACAGTTCAAACCTATTTCTACTAAAAATATAATCAATTAATGCCTACATGATAAATATAAAATGCAACATGTTTTCTTAAATTTAAAATCCATTACGCAATTTAAAGGAGAGTAAAACATGTGTTTTGATGTTAGACGGCAAGTGTCATTTGTTAAACAATTAATCTCACATTAGCTAATTCCATTACAAAAAGACGTATATTTAAAGTACTAATTTCAAAAATTCATAAGCAGTTTAAATAAAGAGTTTGGAGTTTTCAGTTAAATATGCAGGGGATAGTAAATAAATTGAAATTCCATCATTAATCTTCAGAAATATTTATTTCCTTTTTAAATTCTCGTATTTTAAGTTTTCTCCCAAGGAGAAAATGTTGTAAACGATTAAAAAATTCGACCTCCAAATAACGATAAATCTTCCCGTTTTGAGTCTTAACGAGGTGCTTGAAACTCATTTTGGGTGAACCGGAGTTTAACCCTCTTCGCCAAGTTGCAATAACGCGCCAAAGCTGACAACCTCCATTTTCTATAGACTGGCAAACCTATTATATTTCGCCTTTATTATGCACTATGATTGGACATCTGCTCCCTCGTTTTTGAACATTTCGCAAAGCACGTCGCAAGACCGTTGTTAGCGAGTTGGCGATTTTTGAAAATTGCGCCAAACAGGGTGGTTAAACTTCGGTCATGCCCTCATTTTTTGAAATTTTGACTGAGAATACGATAATTGAAAATTAGGAGGAGTTGGACGAATGAAATATGGAATCTAATTTTGATAAATATTATAAATAGCTTATAAATTTTAATCAAAAACTCCCAATAGATAATTTGTCAGTACGTCAGTATTCATGAAGATAGGATAACTCAAATGGAGCAAGCTAAATGAGAAAATTTGATACATAATTGCTTGAAATAAAAATTTAAAGTAAATTCTTCAAATGTTTGGCTATCTTTTCTTTTCGCCATAAAATATCCTCGAACTTGGAAATCTCAAGGATTTCATGTCGGTTGAATATGTGAAAAGATTTATTAACACGTTAATGGACAGTACGCCCTCAGTACGTCAAGCTCATGAAAATGATACAACAGAAAGTCTTACGACGTAAACGGCTTAATACGTTCTGTCATATCACGTAAATTTTATAATTATGCGTTGTGACACTACGCCTATAGGCAATGTATGAAATTAGTAGTGTCTCAGAAGGTACTGATACCAAGATTATACTGTCCATCAGCGTGTTAAGAAGGGAAGTTTATACATGGTAAACAAAAAAAAAAGTAAATATAATACAATAATGACAAAAGGAGTATTCGTTGGGGAATATGGGTTGAGGAATTTTGATAAAGGTAATATTTCTTAAAGAAGGGTTTGATCGAGGAACGAGATAGTTTATTCAGGGCTAGAGTCTGGAGAGATCAATTCTTCGTTGACTTGCAGGAACCGCACAAGATTTTTAATTTTGATTTTGGACATCGTGTTTCCCATAACGTTGATCTGCCAGATTCGCTCGTGTTGGGTGGGTTTGTTAAGATGAAAAGATGTGGTGAGAGAGCATGTAGTGGCATAATAAAGGGGATCGCCTACTTTACCACAACCACAGTTTTGTACGATCCTTTAATATGAAACGTTTGGCTATTCGTCAGTTTGCTTTTTGTTATATATGATTGTGATAACATAAACAACAATAAACTGCATAGATAAAATTCGGTATGGCATCTTGAAGCCGAATTGTTTTCCGTCGATATAGAATTTTGAATCTAACAGTTCAATTAAAAAATTAATCAACAGCATATTATATTTTCATTATTTTAATATAAAACAGAATTCAACACACGACACATTGTGCAAATATACCAGAAAGTCAGAGTAAAACACTATTTCCAGTTTTTTTTTAAAACTAAACTATAATAATAAAGTTGCAAAATATCAAATCCTTTAAGTTCTAAACTCTGATCTATAAACAAAACAGCTTGTATTAAAAGCTTACTCATTCAGTGGTTTCACCCCGAAGCCATAAATCGTGAAACTTTAATATCATAGCTACAAAACAATAACGACGCTCATTTCCCAATCTGTCCTTGCGCCTATAATGTGTTCGTAAAACTTGTCCATCGTCCACTGTGGTCCTGATAAGAGGTGCTTTCGGACTTGTTAGGGATAAACAAGTGGGCATCCTGCAGATATTAGATGGCTTGCATAATAAAGTGTTATCTTTATGGCCAACGAGCTTACTGATAAAGGAACATTTCCTTACAGAAAGTACGTCATTAATTATCCTAATAAATTCTAATATTTTATGCAGATAAAGCTGTAATATATTCGCGGATGTAAAATATGTTCATTATTAGACATTATTTGTAAATTATGGAGAAAGTGAACGAAAAATCTGTAGCAATTTATTTATAATCGTGTATATAAATCAGTTGTCTCAAATGTATATGCAGGCTATAGAATAATGGATAATTTGCGTATGTGCGAGAGAGAGTGACACATTTTTATTACTAGTTAAGACAAAATACCTCTTAGATTTTTATATCTTTTAACTATATTGTATTTATGTATTTAAATGCTGCAACTAAAATTTTAATAATTAAATATATATATTTTTAATTTTAATAATTAAATATATATATTTTTAATTTTAATAATTTTAACAACTAATTTTTACTACTTCACAAAATTTCAAATTTTTCTCAAACGTGATTAAAAAATGATACCATAAAAAAGTAGAAATCTTAAATGCATAAATACATTAAAAATAATTGCAAGATGAAATTTTCCCCCCAAAAGTTTTTTTATTAAACTGGCCATTTTTTATTGGTTATCAACTTTTAAGGCATTAGTCAAATCGATATTTCAAACTGGTTTAAAATCACCGATATAAAAAGCAAAATCCGTATCAAAAAGATACCACACTTTTCAAAATGAAGATACATTCATTATACATTCAGCGTAAGTCAAAAGAAAGCTTCTGCATTTCATGAATAAAATGCAAAAAATACGCCGTCATTAATATAAGGTCTGTTGAAAACACAAATCCATAATTGAACGATCGTAAATACTCCCAGACACTTTATGTTCATTTATCAGTTTATTTTTAATGTGTATTCGAAATCTGTATTTAAATTAGATTCATATTTTTAAAAAAACATTTTTTTTTCTCATTTTCACGTATTCCATATATTTTTCTCCTCACTTAAAATGCAAAAAGACAAGTAGCATTGAAACCACATAAATTACAAAGAATTTAATGGTATTAAAACTCATGCTCCCTTATCAATTGCCTGCAGGGCGAAAAGTGAAAAAATATTATGCTTTAAAACTTATAAAGAATTATAATAAAGAAGAAAAATTAAATTATAATTCTTCACTCTCGTGAGAGCACAATTTCATGAAAATCGATTGGATTTTAAGGAGAAATTCATCTTGCGAAAGTTAAAAATAAAGATAAATCTCAGAGGTATTTTCTTCATTAAAAAAGAACATTCTTCCTGTTAAGTTCTTTTAATCTAGCCGTAGATTATATGAGGTGGTGATTTTTCATACATTGAATATTTAGATGGATAAATTCCTCCTTTTCATTAATAAAATGCTTCCTGCACTTTTAAGGACAAATGTTACAAGCCACTTAATGGATTTTCTACGATATATTTTTCAAATTTTAAACTAGTTTTCAAGTAAACAGCTTAGTTTTTTTCGAGCATAATTGCAGCTTAACGATGTTAATTATGTAATCTGCTCGGAACTTCATTAATCGTATTTTTTTTTCCGCTTGAGAATCTCAAATTTCTATTCTTATTTTAATGTGAATTTTAGGTTAAAAAGTTTAAGTCTTAAATTATGATGCTATATTAATATTTTGTCTGGAATTTCGAAGGGTTTGAAAAAATAAAGCCTTAACATTGCATTATTAATCTTTAATTATTGCTTTGAATTTTCGTCGAATATGAATATATATATATATATAAGAAGCAATATATTTTAATATAGCAACTTTGGAGGAAAATTTGGTTTATTAAGAATCTGTTCATATGGTTTTTTAAAAAAATATTTATAAGTAATAAATATCCATCTTTTACAGTTAGGATACAGATATACTCTCTGAAATTAATCTAATTAATTAATTTCAAACATAATATTTTAAGAGATCATAAATATAATGAATTCACTTTTTCAATACCTTCAAGATTCTTCAATTCTGTTTTCCACGCCATTTAATATTTAGTATATTTCTAATATAACTTGATAATTTTATATATTTTTTAATATAACTTAAAAACCATTTGTACCTGAATTCAAAGAAAAAATATTTTGATATATAATTCACGCAAATCTTCTAATTCCCATGCCCGAAAACGCTTTGATCTAGAAAATATAAGGAGATTTTCTGTTGAGAATGTATAAAAGTCCGAGAGATTTTCTAATATTCTATTTTTATAATCAAGTTTGCCGCTGAAAATGTACTTTGCGTTTTCTTAATATCCATCATGGATTGGATTCAACTTCGAATATCACCGAAGATTATAGTATAATTTTATAAGGATTTATTATTATTATTAACATGGCAAATTAAATTCCTCATTTGCCATGACTTTTCACCTTTGCCACGGTTGCAATTCTTTTACAATCACTTTTTATTACATGTACATATCTTCAAAAAAGTTTTTTTTTTAATTTAGCGCACAAATAGTGTGTTTATATTGTAGTACTAAAAGATAATGGCATCACCGAATGCAAAGTATAGTAAACAACAACAACATTTTACGAACTTAATAATCATACAACAAATGTTGAGAAAGAACGCAAAAAATTAAAAACTGATGTGAAATGACACGCTATCTTAAAAAGCATGCGTATTAAAATCCGAAAAGCTGGCGAGATAAAATCGATACAGAAGTACATAATTTTTATCTGAAAATTGCACGGCACTATTATATATAATTTTTGAAACAACAAAAATAATTCATAATTATATAGCAAGTTATAATTAAAGGGCAAAATAATAATAATGCCCTATTTATCTTTATTTTATAATAGAGATGTATTAACTTCGTAACTGTTTCTAATATTCAAAATGTAGCAGAATCACTCACTAGTAATAGATAGGATGCAGATACTGACGAATAATTCCTTGTACTAAATGTACTCATGACCTTGACAAATAAAGCCAAATAAAATAAAAATTTATTTTGCTTCTCAATAACCGGAAATGTGTAAGCAAAGGATATAGATTTATAGAACTAAATGTTTTTTGTTGTATTTAATATCAAGACTGACAGTAAATATTTGAAAAGATAAAACGTTTTAATAATTGCTATCAAATCATAAAATCATTAACAAAATCAGTTATTAAAGAAAGTGAATATGAAAAAAACATTTAAATTCTTAATTTTTATATAATATTCATCAAACTTCGCAATTTCATTAAAAATAACCATTCTCTAAACAGTATCTACATCAGAAATTTAATTTCAACTTCAAAGTAAATACTAAACCTACAGTTCTTTTGAAAAGTTTTTTAAAGTCGTATGAAAATATAAATCAAACATTTGTATGAAAAGACTTGAAGTTCCAAGACAAAAATAGAGTGAGACAAAATGAGACAAAATTAAATAGAAGTGTGCGATTTTTATTGGAAAAGAAAGGCTCAATTAAACCGATGATTTAATTACCAAATAAATTCAAGTTTACTGTGCCCAATAAATGAAATGTGAATAAAATTGCACCAAATAAACTCAGAAAAGAGCAAAGATACAAAACCTTTTTATGGTTCAAATTTTTAAAAAATTCAGACATGATAAATTGTAGTTTTATCATTTATTTTTAAAATTTGTATTTGGAACATTGTTATATTTATCTGAATGAATACAGGTAATCAGCGGTGGAATTGTAAATACATGTAGCATTAATTTCTTTTACGTTTATTGGTACACACAAAAAACGTACCTTTTCAGTACTTAAATTTATATAATAATACACTTAAACAGTTTAAAAATATATTTGCAAAACACTAAAATTTGCCACGAATAAGTCACAAAAATGCAATTAATTTTCGTTTTGAAAGTTAACTGGTTTCTAAGTGACACTTTGATTTAACTGCAAATGTTTTGATATCTTGTTTAAAAAATTCTCAAAAGCTTATGACCAGGAGCCTTACATCCAATTGCCTAATATAATTCAATTCGTGAGAGAATAATAATTTAGTTTAGTTAGATTAACATTCCGCTGTAAAGCAACACGAAGGCTATTTTGGGAGGGACCTTGTAATTTTAAACCACGGGCAGAAGACGAGGACGACACCTGAACTGGCACCCCCTCTCCACACCACACCAGCAGGACGACGTTTGGCCCTAACAGATTTAACGTGCAACAGACCCCCTTACACGATGGTTCTTCAGTGGAATCTGGCCTCGAACCTGAAACCCTACGGCTCAGAAGCCGTGACCTTACCACCAGACAACCGCGGCCCCTAGAAAAATGAGGAATATAGTGAAGCAAATTAATATTATCATAGGCAGAAGAGTAATTCTGTTTATTCAAGAGTACACAAACATTTCTTATACTCGCTTTTTTTTAAAAAATGAACAAATGAATTTATTTAATTATAATTTTAAATTTGTGAAATGTAAATATTTCAATAGGGATTGCAGTTACAAAGTCATCAAATTTGTAATATTGCTAAATATGCATTCAAAAAAGTTATAAATAATTATTAAGAAAAAATTATGCTTATCATAGAAATTGATTAGTTTGTCATTGATAATGTTGGTGCAGTCATCATAAATATATCTAGATACTTTTATATTTATCTTAAACTATAAAAGTTAAATTCAAGATAAAAGAAATTCTATTCAGAATTCTTTTTCTATGATATCGATTGTGTTTTAATATCCTGACAACATTTTTTTCCGCTCAGAAACGTAAAGAGCAATAAAAATATTAGGTTTTGTTCTTTCAATAGTAGAAAATTTTGTTTTTCGAATATAAATTACAATTTATTTTTATTGCTCTTTACGTTTTAGTTGATATTTATATCAAAATTTATTAATACAAATATTATGAACTCTAGTACTTTCTTCATATTTATTTCTGGAAGGTGCTATCTTGCATAGAATAATTATTTAATCAAAACGAATCGATGAATATTTAAAATATATATATTTAAAAAATGTATTGTCATTGGCTACACTACCAAATTTATATTGAAAGATTCTTGTTTATGTGAATTAGTAATAATATCGGTACGATCAAACATATTTTCTGCCTATTTTTTGTATAAATTAACCTCATCAAATCACTACCAATACAATGTAAAATTATGCCCTTTCTTTCCGGCTAAACACGTTTAACTCAATATTTATGAACAGAGGAATTAATTTAATCCTGCTTAGACACTAGCATGCTGAATATTCATCCAATTCGACCAAGGATAATCTATATTTCCGACTCAATTTGTATGCACACTTGTTTCGCTACATTAAACACACAGATTTCGGCTATCAACTAAACATGCCCGCTTTTGAGAAGTTTGGGATAACAGACTGCATCTAACAAAGGTAGATTTGCTGTAGCCAGCAGGAGGCGCACAAATATTTAGTGTGGGCGTGGAGTCTTGTGGGAATGAAGGGAATGAACGCTTCAATGACAAGACGCGGAATCTGTGCACTATTGATTAGCCAAGAAGCTCAAGCCGTGAAAGGAAATATGTAATGAAATAGTGTGCCCATGAGAATAAAACGCAGAATTGTCTACTGCGTAGGTAGATCTGTGGAAGATGAGGGAGAAAAACAGCACGTGTTGATATGAAGAAGCGTGGTATTTGATGTGTACACAAATATACAAAAAATATGTCAAAGTTAATAAAATTTGCCTCCTGCATATAAAATAATTAAAAGTTTGATTCCAATTAGTTGAATCGTGAGTCCAAATATACAATGAGCCTCAGGAGAGATTAAAATTCAATATTTGCAAATTACTATATTTTTGTTTTCGGCATGTCATATCTGTAGATATTTTTGTTTTGAACACCCACTTACATACCATTTAGGATGAAAGATATTTAACTTTTGAAAACTTAGAACACTGAAATAGGGAAGTATATTAATATTGTCTAGCAAAAAAATACTCATAAAGGATTTTTACTGGAGAAAAATATACCAAGCTGATTACAACAAACGCGAACTTATATCATTTTAAAATTTTAAGTATTATTCATTGGTACAAAAAATATATTGAATTTCAAAGTAATTTAATTTCCAGTATCAATATTTAATAATTTTAAAGGTAATCTTTAATAAATATTTCTTATGATATTTCGACATTTGTTTTCATTTAAGCAATTTTCAATTATTAAATTCTTCGCTTTCACTTTCATAATGATTTAATTAATAAGGGAATTTCAATTCATAAAATAATATTCATCTAAAGCTTTTATTTTATCATAATTAAATCATTAATATAATGAAAGAAAATTATCTGTTCTAAACAGGGATGATGCTTTTGTGAATAAAATTTCGTAAAAAGTATTATTCCATCATAAATAATTTTAATATTAAATGCAAAAATTTCATTATAACTTACATTAAAAATGCCATTTTTAAGAGATGAAGTATTTCTATTTCGACATATCAGAAAAATTTAATTTTTCATATAGTTTAAAATAATTTTTTTACAGAAATATTTAATAAATATTTTATTATTACACTAAAGTTCGATTACATTTTGATAACTTCGATATAGCACATTTCTTTAGACCTTTCTTAAACTTGTGCAGTACGTGCTTAATAACATTTCTGTTAATATTATTCAAAACCTACAGATTGTATGTATTCTTATATCAGAATATATACAATAGGCATATAATCAGAATGCATACAATCGTGCGCATACCGATTATATTGAAAACCATTTCATCATTATTTAATCCTAGAAGAGCTGCCAGTTTAAATGGCCCATTTTCATGACATGCTATCCTGATTTCATGACATTAAATACGTTATCCTTTTGACAATATCTCAGGTATGATTAAATGTTATTTGGCTTTATCTCACTTTTCATCACGTAAGTATCTATTTCTCTGGCTGATATTCGCTTTCCGATAATGACGCAAATCAAATGGGTGGGGGATAATTTTGACACCGCCCAGCTTTACGAACAACAAAGAGCAATTATTTATAATGATACTTAATTTTATTTTCAAAATGTCCAAAATATTGAAGGTTTTTTTTAGTTATTTCCTGAAATTCACTACAAAACTGATAACAAGTAGTAAAACAATATTTATATTATATATTATATTGATTTAATGAAAACAAATAATTTTGATTGATATATGTGGACATAATCTTTCTGTTTTAAGTCATATTTGGGATACAATTCAACATGCTTTTATACTTTGTTTAGTAAGTGAAGGACATTATTATTTGAAATCCTGTTGGTTTTGGAGCAGTTGATACAAAGTGGATTTCATGTAATTCTTAAAACAACCATGAGATTGTTCCAATTTTGGAATGAAATAATCGATGATATACTAAAAATTAATTATTGGCCAGAAATATTATTCTTAACTTTATTCAAATGCAAGCAACATACATTTTGTTGAAATACTTATGCATTTAGTGAAGCATTAACAAAATATTAATGGCGAATCCAGACGATTTAGTCAAGAAGGATGCGACTGTCATATAATTCAGTTTATTTTTGGGACTGCGATGAAGGACACATAACTGAGAAAATGGCAAATGCTTCCCATATCTGCATTATGATGGAAACAAGGAAATGATGATTATTAATGCGTCTAAATTCTAAGACATAATTACCAGAAGATTCTTGATTATGAAACCAATTCCATAATTTTATATTTCATTATCCGAATCATGTTATCATCAACAATACTAAGAAAATTCAACTTTATTTCTTATATGAAGATATTAGTACCCGTTACCTCTGTATACTCTGTAAGTAATCTTTATCGTGTGTTTTCAAACCACAAACGACTAAATTGAAAATAATTCTACTAAATATGATACAGTTGTTTTAGAAATCACAGATGAAATATATACCGAGTGGATGACGTATACTTTGAGATATCCATTTATTATTTTTCCATTATTTAGTAATTAGATATCAATAAATATTTACTATTGATTTTCCAATTCAAATTTTATTAAACTTCTTTCAAAAAAGCACAGAATTTAAATGAATGTGCTTAAGGTTTTAACAATAAATGTTGAGCATTTAATAAAGCATTTAAAAATTATTTCAGTATGCACATGAATTCTTCCCAATACAATTTTAAAACCAAATAGATACTTTTTTTTTACGGAAAGCGTAAAAACTTCATTCTTTTCCACTATTCTGTATTCATATATCCTTAAGAATTAGAATAAGAAACGAATTTGGGAAAAAATTATTTAACATTCTGCCTTTCTAATCTGTATTTATGATTATCATAACCTATATTTCTGTGACAATGAAAAGCCGAAGCAATCGTTTTTGAGAACATTAAAATTTTAACTATGAGATACGATAATGATTTAGTTAGATAAATGCACTGTTTTGAAAATGCAGGATGGCTAATTTAAAATAGAGAGTAAGATTTAACCTATAGGGGATGAAGACAATTCTGAATTCTAGTTATATTAGATTTCTAGTTATATTAATGCCAAATATTTGCCATACAATAACAGATTTCAAATGTACCACATATACACAACAGATCTTCGATGGAGCTGAGGTTGGATGACCTAACCTTCGAGATTGGATTCAGCAATCAAGCCGCCATCATCTTCATGTAAAAATTATAAGATAATTTTTTTTTCGTAATGGTTCCTTTTTATTAATCTTATTCGATGACAGGTGAGTAAACTCTTTCATATGCAATAACGTGTAATTCGTGCATCAAATTATAAAATCTGATATTATAAGTGGCGCTTAGTCCTTTGAAACCTCCATAATATCCTTTATGTTTTCATGCAAATCTAAATAACAGGAGAAGAAAAGGCTAAGAAAATTTTACTATGTCAATAAGATATAATAGTTTAAAATAGCCAAGGTCGAACATCATTGAATATTATGGAACCTTAATAGAATTTAGACTGATATAGAACCTTTATAGAAATTAGACTGATATAGAACCTTTATAGAAATTACTGATATAGAACCTTTATAGAAATTAGATTGTCATAGAGTCTTTACGGAAATTAGATCGCTAGAAGACCTTCATAGACAACTGATGTTCGGTAAATCAGGGGACATTGGAGCTAATGGATACCTATTTGCCGATTGCGATCAATGGTGCAAATATGTAACTAGATTCAGCCAGTCATCTGAACCAATAACTGATACAGGTAATTTAATTCACCCTAACATTTTATAGAATATATTGTAATCTGTTCGCCGAAGATGATTAGTGGCATCGTTGATATATAGTATATTTCACTTATTATTTTATTATTTTTAAATGGAAATATCGAGGAAGAAACAAGAACAATAAATAAAAGATATAATAGTTTGAAAATAGGATCCAATATTAAAGCTAAATTCTTGGTAGTGAAAGAAAAGCGGCCATTTGGCAATCCAGGATTGAAACTTACTCAGATCTAATTGAAAAATTGAATTACCTGAATAGCATCTAAAGCAAATTCATTCTAGAATTTTTTCTTATTAAAAGAAAAATTCTGAAGAAATTTTTCATTAGGCGCCTTTTTGTCAAATTATCATACTTCAGTATGAATATATTACAATGAAACAATTGAGAGGTTTATTAATGCCCTGGAAACTGGCAATGCAACTAGTATTACAACTAATCGTACCAGTAATCGCTTTCAGTTAATAGCACCCTTCGACACGTAGATGAGTGATATATTGATTGCTATGGTAGCATTATATTACGACGCCTGTATTTAGTTATAAAAATTCTAAATTCTCATTATAAATCGATATCCACAATATAAATATAATTATTTCTCTGCCTAAATTATGAAATATATTAACAATGATATATATTCTATATACATTGTGATCGATAAAGCAAATATATATATTATATATATATATATTGGTGAAGTATGATCGGTATATTCAACATGCATGGTGACCCTTTTAAGCAACACTTTAATTTCCAAACTGTCTCTCGTACAGCCAGGGGAACTTAAATGTACTTATGGTGAAAGTGGCCACACTGAATTTATTGAGACAAGTTACAACCACCCTAACAATTAAATAAGAAAGTTACAAAAAACAAAGAATATGGGACAAAATGTTCCAACTGGAAAAATGTACGTTGTACCTTACTAAAACAGGAAAAGTCTCAAGGAGTTATCTGTAAAATTGGAGATATTTGCGATTAAAATTATGAACTTTATATAGTTTGAAAAATAATTATTTTCAAAACTGAAAAAACAACTTCAGAATCCCCATTCAGGAAGTTATCTTAACTCGTGAAAACTGTACGGTAAGGCAGAAGATTGCATTTTTCAGTTTTAACAAAGCTGTTTTCAGGTCACGGAAAATTTATAATTTTAATCGCATATATCTCCAACAATTTTACAAATAACATCTTGAAATCTTTTCTGTGCCTTTATTATGGTATACTGTACTAATTTTCACTTGGATTTTCTGGCCGATATCCTTTATATTTTTAAGTTGTTTTTGTAACTTTTTTTATTTCGCCACTAGGGACGTTGCAACCTACGTAAATAAATTCAGCATCACCACCTTCTTTGGCTATACGAGATACCATTTTGTATTTAAAAGAGGTAATTAAAAGTTTTATTAGAAATCACCCTGTATATTATATATTAAATATAATTTTCTTCAATAAATTACTTGAAATACATTCAATTTCTGAAATTAATTACCTTGTTCAATATGTACAAAGAAATAAGAAACCCCTATAATTAGAAATTTCCAATACTATAACAATAGTATTCTTAAAGAACTGGTTGATCTCAGTAGAATCAGAAATTCGATAACCAAAGAAAAAGGTGGATAACAAGAGTTCGAGTCAAATGTTGCAAAGTTTCAACAAAAGAACCATTGAGAGAAGAAGTTCAATGTATCGGTGATATTGGAAAAAATCTTCAAAATACTCAGAAAGCAGTCGTAACAAATGATGGATTTCCTAGAACAGATTGATCTAAGGTTGGGAAAAAGAAAAAGATCTAGTAGCTATCTTTGCTATAGTACTGACTCGAATGCAGTTAACTGTCACTTAATATAGAATAAAAATATTCAGAAGTTATATGGAACAGCAAGGCTTGGTTTTGTTTCACAGAAGAAAGGCTTTAATTCTAACGAAGTGTCTGTAATCCAATTTCAGAAGTTCCGGACATTATCAGAAATTAAATAGATAATTCAGGATGTTTTTCTACTAAAAATGTGAAACCTTTCCACTCACATTTTTGAGCAATTTCATTGGGGAGATAAATTTAAAATAAGGCATACTTTTTATTAAAAAATTAATTTATGTTTCAATTATTATCCTAAAAAGTGACCTATTTTTTTATTCTTCAGCACTTTTTAAAAATTTGTTAATAGTTTTTTTTTTGAAGTTTTTTGCTTTTTTTTTTTTTTTTTTTTTTTTTTTACCATGCTAGTTTTACATCTTATTGTACTGGAACGAACGGACAGATAGACGAAACGAGACTTTGTAATGACAAAACCGACGTAACAAATGGGTTCATTGCCTCCTTCTAACTCACCTAGGAACTTTGATGTAGAAATTGGTATTCTTAATTTAAATAATCAGACATTACATTCGAAATTTAATATTTATAGTTCTAACAGTTAGAAATAAAAGCAGCTAGACAAAGACAGTAATTGGCGAAAATTAATGAATTTCGATAAAGCGGACAGATTTGTTAAAAATTGTTATAGATCATGAAATAAAAATGACAGGTTAGAATTGGTGAAATCGTGATTTTTGAAGTATTCAATTCTTGAAACTGTTCCAAATCCAACAATTAAATTTCGACGTCACCTCGGTTTGATATCGTTAAACAAGCGAACACATTTACTACACCAGAGTAACGAAGATGCTGCATTTTAATGCCAGTTGAAAGTATTTAAAAGAAAAAAGAAATATTAAATGGCATTGGCAGTTTTCTAAATTTCTCACGATATAATTATTTATGTGAAAATTTCACTGTAAAGTGGTGTGTTAATATTTGGAAACTTTTTTGTAGCAACATCTTGCTTGCATAATAAATCTAAGTTTATAAAAGATATGACGGGATATGGAAAATGCATTAGTGTAAAAGTAAGAGTGTGGTGGTATGTAGATTATTATGATCTGTGCAGGAAGCAACAGGACGAATGTTGTTGGAAACATTTCTTTAATAATCACATTCACACACTAAACAATTACAAACACAAAGACAAGACATTCACGCGCGCGCTTCACAGTTCAACATCACATCTCCTTCTCATTACAATCGCAATGCACTATGGGATGACATATGGGATGGCCCAATCAGGCATCGCCATCTAGTATCCAAAAGAGAAGATAAATGTAATGCAACTGCTACAAGAGTGAATAATCTGTTATTAGCGAATTTTGAAGTCTTACTATTCTCGCAAAATATAACTTACAACTGAAATATTTTCATTAAATGTTTATAAATAGAAGTATTCATACAATTGGAATAAATAGAAGTATTTATAAATCGAAGTACTGAATTGGAACCTCGGAGACAGAAGTTTTTTTACCGTTTCATTTCAAAAATTCAGGCATTATTTAATATTTCAATTCTTTCTAGGACCATCGGAAATATGCCTATTAATAAATTTATCTATCTTTGAATGATGTAGGTTGGCATCAGTTCTGACAAATTTTTCAATTTGTAGAAATTTAGATGCTTTATTTTCTTATCTCACACAAAATGATGTGTCTTGATTTTTTACTTAGTTATTAATTTATAAAACTAATAAATCAAATTAAATTTATCTAATAAGCCACATGAATTACTTTTCTTATGAAAAACTTCTTCCTAAAAATATTTTAATATACCAAAATTAAAAAAAATAAATGATCTTTTATTGAGTTAAGGTGTAATATAAAATTTCAGACAATGAGTAAAAATTAAAAAAATAAAGTGATGCGATTTTAAAAATAAAAAATGTTATATATGTTTACTTAAAACTTCTGGTAAAAGAAATCAACACAACTAATTGCATCAATAAACGTAAAATGCAATTTTAAAAGGGATAACAAACGCAAATAGGAGTGAAATGTATTTTTACACTATCAGCTCACAAAATAAATTTTCTAAAACAAATAGAATTGCTTAAATTCATCTATGAAGAATAATCAATCTACAAAGAGAACATTTGATTGAATAGTCACTCAATAAAGGTTTTCTAGATCCAATTTGTAATATGCAGTTTTTAAGCATTCAGAAGCAATTTTTTTATTTATTTATCAAGCATTAAATTAGAGATAATAATTAAAAATGATTTTAATTAAAAGTAATTGGAAACAACTTTATTTAAACTTGGTCATTTCTGAATTCTATAATCATACTTTTCATTAGCCAATAAATCGTTGATAAACTCAGAAACAGAGTTCATAACTCTTTTCGATTTAATCACATATTATTTTACCTTTTAGAAAATAATCCAAGAAGCGGAAATAAATCAAAATGATTACTTTGCAACAACACGAATGATATTTGCATCGAAAGGTATCGTTAATTACATCAGAGGAATGCGATGTCCCAGCTCCATTTCAGATATAATGTATGAGGAATTGGCAATCACTGCCGTAGCATTCAGCCCACATGTCCGGATGAATGAGTGAGCGGTGAGGGGATTAAACGCAAATGAGGGTCTGCTAACGTTATTACAGGGGTGGCAATAATTGTGAATGTTTCTTGAAATTTTACTGTTTTAAATGCTAATGTTTAAATGATTCCTATATCCTAATAAATTCAGAAAACTGCTCTTCATTTTAAAGTATTATTAGTTGGTAATATTCAATTAAACTAAATCCAAATTTGCGTTTGTTAGAATATTAGTTAAAATTGCGCAATTTCTATTAAGGAAACATTTGTTATGATATATACACAAATAATTTTTTTAGAAAATGAATAACAGCTCTTTTACTAAATAACTTTATACATAATAAAATATTAATATATTCAATATAATGCTTTTATATCATCTCAACAATTAATATTACTTATCAAGCACTAATTATCAAATTAGTTATTTTACTATTATTTCGTAGAAATTCGCCTTCGTATCATTTTTATTTTTTATTTTTCACTATTAATTCCGAAGGATTTAATAAACAGTGAAATTTTTAAGACGTTTCGTTCTCAGGCTTCGTTTGTATAATCAACTCATTTTAAAGGATGAATCTCATTCTTTGTTTATCGTATATGTCCTATTTCACAAAATATAATCCCATTTTAAGATGAATTAACTATAAATATTGACTGATTATTTTTAAATTACATTTGTCATAAATTTCTTTTTACTTTCTCGTATATGTAGTTTAGAAAAAGTATTGTAATCGTCGAAAAATTCCAACTCGAAATATTAACGAATTCTCACGTTTTAGACCTCCCCGAGTTCGAGAAACATTTTTTGAAAAAATTCCGTCCACAATTTTGGAAAATGTTCACCTGCCTGTCTGTCTATGACAGAGATGAAGCTTTGAGTTAGATAGCTAGATGGCCTTTACACCGAATTTGCATATTTTTATCAAATTTTGAGTCAAGTCTCCCAGAAGTCAGGCTGTTCCGATATGTTAACATGATACGTACAAAACGAATAACGTACAAAACGAATAAAACGAGGTATACGAAATTCGTTATACATATTTAGCACCTACAGTATAGACGTCGAATTTTGAACCAAATCCAACTACGAGTTGACTTTCAGAAACATGTGAACGTGATAGTTAAAAAAAAACGCAATCATTTAAATATATCATATCTCATATAGGATTTTGTGATTACAGTTTTGTGTCAAATTTTTGTTTCAATTGATTGAGAAAAAAGCGTCTGAAACACAAATTCGATTTTTGGATACTGTTAAAGCACGTCAGGGATAAATAGCCAAATAACTCGCCAAAGATGACACAGTAGAATCAGTAAAAATGCGAAATTCACTCCAAAAGTTAATATTTTGTAACTATTGTACACCAGTGCTATGTAAGGCGTTATCTTTCATGACAAATTTATCTGAAAGTATGAGGGAAAGTTTTGGGGAAACTACTCTCCGAGGTTAATAATCTGAACCAAAAAACGGCTCGGTTTCAAAGTATTATAATAGGTTTTGATTAATATTAAAAACAAACTGACGATTTTTGGCGGAGTAATGGCGAGTTTTGAGAACTTTATTACCATTTTTCAAAAAAGCGCTGCAGTTTAAATGCAGAGATTAGTCAGAGCTTTCTAAAAAATCTATTGCTGCGTATTTACCGATAATTTATTTTAAGCTCATCCAAGATAATTCAAAAGTTGTTTTCCAATTGTTATCAATATATTGGAATTAAGCATTGTTGACTTTTAGGTCAGAAGGAGCAGTGAATATCTTATTTACTATAATGTCTCTTGATGATTTCATACTGTTGCGAAATTTCTTTACCGGAGTTCGTTTGGATAGTGGAAGTTATATGGTGTGGAGAACGCTCAATCAGTAGGCAGAAGTAGAATAAAAACAACGACGTTTATTTACACGAAGATACACAGGACAGCACAAAGCGACAACTATATACAGCACGGAAGACGATTATCTTCACCCGAGACGTGTATCATACAACAGCATACACAGCAGCATACAACCAGAATCTACTGCAGACAGTAGCGCACAGCTCAGTTCAGCACGAGCTTGACTCAGTCGCCTCCGACTCCTCCGTCTTCTACTTCTCCGACTCTGGCTCGGATTAGTGACTTGATTGTCTTCGACGACTCTGTCGTCTCTCTTCTCCGCTCCGTCTTCGGACTTCTCGTCGTCTCGACTACTGGCTTCGTCGTCTCTCTTGGCAGTGGCGGTCGCTTCCTTTTATAGGTCTCAGTAGGCGGGGCTAGAAGCCTCTCAACCAATGAGGAACGTTCGAGGCGTATCTCGGTTCCTACTGGACAGATCGGGAAAATTCTCGAAGTTTCGGGTATTATCTATTTTGGCGCCAAAGTCGCCAAATTGGTCGCCAAGTCGCCAAGTTTGTCGCCAAGCACCGGGACCTCCGACGCGCTAGTCCCATTCAGATGACTGTAAAACTTTCTTTCTATTGATGGAATAAACTATGCTGGGAAGCCGAATTGCAGGTTTGTAACAATACATTTCCAAACATTATTACACTGAAATAACTACTCTACAATCTTAAATATACTCTGATTGCACAACATTCTTTATATTCCAGAATACGAAAAGTGAAAGAAGCAGAAAAAAAGACAAAATTGAATCATAATCTGTACACAATTCTAATGAAACACTGAATTAATACCACGTCTTTCATTAATGGAATGTTTCTGTTTTGTGAGTGTTTCTGTTCAGAAAATGAATGGAATAGAGCTAATTCCGGCCAAAGAAACGGAAGTAACTAGACATTCAATAGGAATTTATCCGAATAGAATTTCTAAGAGGCATTTTCTTCAATAGATTAAAAATAAAAAGCAAGAACTGAGATAATGTATCGCAAAGCATGTTTTTTGAATCTTTATTCGCCGTTGTTTCGCAAGACTTAAATATATTTAGAAGTAAATAATCAATATTAAAAAGAAAAGCAGATGCAGAAGTGAATTTTCTTGAATTAAATTGATCGCGAATGTAATATATTACTAAAAATTTGCAATACACGATACTACGGATCCAAAAAGGAAGGAATGAACAAGACTAAAAATAGTGTGTTCATTAGAGAGCATTAAATTTGTTGATAATACATGTATAAGCCAATTTAATGGGAAAAATTACCAGTATGGAAAATAAATCATACTAGTGCACTTTTTTAATAATAATTCTTAAGTTCAAAACATTAGAAGTTTGAGTTATAGGTCATTATTCTTTGTCGCTCACTCATTTTATGGTCAAGTGGAGTGATCCTAATAAAATGAATAACAAATAATTACCATAGTAATATAATCAGAAACTATGAATCAAAATTAATGAAATACTCGATTGCCAATATTTACTATAAAGAAATTATGTGAAATTATTAAAATTAAAATCATGGATTGATTCCCATTTATTTCTTTTTCTTATTTATTTTGTTGACAGGAAGCGGGATGTCTTTATGTATTTGAACTAAGTTCTAAAATTAAAAATATACAACAACACAAACATTTTGATATCTTTAAGAAAACAGATAACAATATTTGTATATGAGGTGTAACAGGAACTTATCATTATGTTTATTTTGAATCATTATTACATATAAGTAATATTTATCAAAAAAATGTGAGACCAGAATGTTAAACTATAAATGTTAATTTATGTAAATTTATACTTACTAAAATGTGCCAACGGAATTAGAAAAAATGTCGATAAACATTTTATTTAATGAAAAACAGAATTGCTTCTTTCATTCTCAAATGGCTGATAAGTGTTGCAATCATGATAAAATATAGGCATCTCTAATGAAATTTCAAATTGCAATAGATGGTACAGAGCATAGAATTTTCATGCTGTACTAAGATTTCAAATTTTCATTTCCAAATGGTATCTGAATAGGTTTTACTTTAGTAGATACAATATTTTGAAGTATCATTTGTATTCAGAATCACATAATACTTTAAATAAACTTGTCTTATTTATTTATAAGATTTAAATATATGTAGGGAATAGTACCAAATACATTTTAGAGAATAGTATGATCATGTGATAACTTTTTATTCTAAATTCCGACCATTTTAAATTTGACCAAGAAATGTCTATACTCAATAATAACATGTTTGATTTAACAAGCGTACACTAGAATGGCTGAACTTTGGCTACAGTACAAAAATTCGGATCTAGACACTATTCTTGTTACTTTAGTAAAGTAAAAATTTATGAGCGTTCGAAAGAAAAATCCCCATCTTCAACGAAAAAAAGCAAAGTACTTTTGAATCTCTTCAAATATCTTTCTTTCTTCGTGAAAAAAAGGCTTAGCAAGCAGAAGACGGTGAAAACATCCACTGAACTGTTACAAAATACAAAATGACGATAAATGCGTTTCTACACAACTGTTGCGGATTCCTGGAATTGCACTCGAGCGAAGAGAAGAGTACTTCCCCAGAGATGCTCGAGAAGGATGAAAACTAAAATATTTCTTGACCCTTCTGAAATGAAATTTCCTTCTAGAACCGTTTTATTTATATTTCAAAATATGTACCTCTCTCTCTCTCACTCCAGGCTTTTCTTTCTTCTAGATTACGATTTTGCAAGCTATTTAACATATATCCAGATCATATCACGATCTTTTGATTGAATTTATATTCTGCGCAACTTGATTCGAATTTTAAATTCGTGGACTGAAGGTTCGGATTTTTTTTTCAGAATCATATCTTCCGTTCACGAACGTTGGGAATACATAAAAGATCGGTTTCTCTTCCTGATGTAGATATGAAAACAGTTCAAGAAACTGCCGGGTAGTCACAAATTCAAATCGTTTGGAATTCAATATTTTAAGAAATTTGCAGAGTATACAATATTAGTAGAGTATACAATTATTAAATTTGCAGAGTATACAATAGTCGTATACAATAGTGCAGTAGCTCTTCATTTATTACCAACCACTCCATACACAAAAAACTTTAGTCTGTCATCTCAGTAGTCGTAAATTGATGAACGTTTTCCATGTGAAGGCGTAAATGAAAAAGATTAATGCTGAAAGTCAACTGCAACATTATAGAATAAGATATTCAATAATTTTAGTTAGTGTTTGCCTTTATATTTTTCTAACTAATTTTGTCTTCTAGTTTTAACCAAAAATCACCTAATATTCTATAAAATCATTGATAAATTAAGGGAAATATTTATCATACAATTAGTGTAGTATCTTAAGCTATGAAGTGAAAAGTGCATTTCATGTTTAAAAAATATAAAAATAATATTTGGTAAAAACTTTAAGAAATTTTAATTATACATACATGTGTCCGAGTGAAATCTGAAATTAGCGACATTACAATTAATCTTAAAATCTATATTTTTACAATTTCATTTGCCGTCTACAGTTTCATATCTATGAAAGATTATCATCTATTTTCTCATGCAGAAATTAAAAAAAAAGGTATATCAGCTTTGTGCCAGCGAAATAAATTCTGTTTTAGGGAGTAATACTCTTCATAATTTAATAAAAATTATTTTAATTCTGTGACATTAAAGGAATTAAAGTTAAAACTTTTTTTTATTAAAGTCTGTTAACTTTAATTCTTTTAATGGCACAGTTCAACAGGTAAAAAGTGAATCTTTTTTTTTTTTTTTTTTGAACTGGTTATATACAGACGATTGCAAAAAATAAAAAAATACTAGAAGTTAAATATTGGAAAAAGAAATTAAAGAATGGAAAAAATAAATTAATAGATATAAAAATTATAATAAAGACGAAGAAAATTAGTTTCCACAGCAACAATTTACAAAGCAGCAAAATGAGAATTACAAGTTCAAACTGCTACGGAAGATTTTACATATTTTCTTAACAGGATCTATCACTATTTTAGAAAACTTTAATAAAACTATATTCTTAAAAATAAATTAAACGAAGGTATATTTTTAGTATGTGCAAAGAAAACATTGCTACCAAATTTGTTTATTATTTCTGTCAATCATAACTGTAGTTTTGATTATTTAAAATTAAAAAAAAATAATGAGAAAGTTTTTATTGGAATTTTATTTGAGATAAAAGCAAAACAGTTTCTTTCAAACAATGAATTTCGTATCTCGCATAACTGACAAATATGAATTAATGTTACCATGCCCAGATATGTTATGATGTATACATTGCATTAATACATCTATCTATACATTAACACTGTAGATTAAATTAGCATTAAACAAGTTTGTGGGACCAAACTTTTTAATTCATCTACTAAGAAATTATAAAAAGGAATTTGGTTAAAAAAAAATTTCAAATAAATAAAATTAATGATCTCATGCAATGTGGCAAAAAAAAATGCAGTTTCTAAAAGATTAATTGATGTAATATTTATTTTTAAACAACATCAGATCTCTAATTTTATGGGTTAATTTTTTACATGAAAATTATAGGGGAATTATACTTTTGAATAAATAAACAATCGGTTACATTAAGCAAAACAATTGTATTTTATATAACGTGCTTTTTAAAAACATTTCATTTTTAAAAAAGTTTTCTTGAGAAAAAAAAAAAAAGAACTGTCGTATGGGTAGCGTCAATACGATGCCTTACTCCCCGTCTCCATTTTCCAGAACATGGAAAAGTGCTTCAACTTTGACTGATATAATGATGTCAACAGAATATTTATGACGAGTATCATGATAAATGACAATGAGACAGCAAAAACGCGACGACTTGCTGCCTTCAACGCTGATGACGTTGTTCTTCAAGAAAAATGACTTGTTTTTTAATGCAAGGAAAAAGGAAGCAATCCTAAAATAATGAAGGTTAAATCTAAGGAAATTATTAGTTAAAATGGGTCTATGCATTGCACAAGATCATCCTTAAACTATGTTTCTATTATGGTCCTTTTTTTTCCTTACCTATCTATTTCACGTACTATTTAAACAAAATGTTTTATTTTTCTTAACTTTATTACAAATAATATACTTTATCACAAGAAATAAACATTTTATCTTTTCACAATAGTTTTTCTATATATTCTAAAATTTAACACAAATCTGTGCGATTATATTAATTTATACAGTGATATATATTTGTTTGATAGATTTTTATAATAATTATCTTGACAACCTCTAATTGATTTACAGTTTAATAATTATATAAGTTTATATCACAATTATTTGAATTTTTATATTAACTTTGCTGCTATAAATTAAATTATGCAATAAAACTGACACGCGGAAATTAAAATGGCGCAGATAATTTAAAGAATATCACAAAATCATAAATTAACTCCATTTCAAAAATTATATTCCTTTAAAAATTAAATGAGGGAAATAAGTAGTAAATCAATAAAAACTACTTATACTCATTTCAAATATTTGTAATTAGATTCCCTGGAACTTTAAAAAATACTCAACTTTTCCTATAAGTAGACGATTCTAGCTCAAGTAAAGATATGCAAAAGTTTTTTTTTTTTTAAATCTGCAATTAAGTCGGATCATCATTTAGTGAAAAAATGAATTACTTGTGAAAACTTTTAAATCTGCAATTAAGTCGAAGCAGTATGTGATTGAAAAATGAAAATGACTTGAGAAAGCTTAATGGTTTAAAGTAAAAGTGTTTAATAAAAAGTGTCTCAACTAAGATTTAATAAGACAGTGAAATTAATTCATACATTGTGGGTTGAAAAGAAAACGTATTTTAAGACATTCCTTTCCTTCATTTAAGACATTCTTTTACTTACCTATAGTGTGTGTGAGGAAGGGCTATAATATAGAACATTTTATGTTTCATGATGAGATGTATTGAGAAAATAACTGCAAAATATAATTTCAGAGTAACTTTATTATTTTCGAAATAAACTCTTTTCATGTTATTATTTTTTAATTTTAATATCTAAATCTAGCGCCTATACTAATACCTTGTACATTTAACCCTTTTCACTCAGAAAAGTAATTCGTTTCAAAATTATTCAACTAATACAAGGGCTTGTTTATTGTTCTAATTATATATTGTTCTGAAAAATAATACATAACTGTTTCAAGTTGAATTTGCACGCAAAGTTGTTTTACATCTTTCTATATGTAGATATATTTTACAATTCAAATTGAAAAATAAACAAGTAAAACGTCAGAATGATGCACCGTCTTGAATGGTTATCTATCGATAGTCACCTCTCGAGTGCAAAGGGTTAACACACACAAGCCTTCAGCATGCCTTATAAATAATTTTATTAAAAACATGTTTTATCAAAAAATAACATTTAATTTTGAAAGTAACACATGATTATGCAATAATGCCAGCTTTCAATATGTTAACGTTAAATCTGCTAATCCGATTTGAAAAAAAAAATATATAGTCAAAGTGATGCAAACGTGTGAAATGGGGCTCATTTCCACCAAAATATTATACGAATCCCCACCTGAATATATTTATCAGAAGAAAAACAATAAGAAAAAAATAAGACAAATGGATATTTTTAGTCTTTTTTTCAAATTGAGGTATCAAGCCATAAAGTGGAATATATTAACTCCGTGTTTAATTTGTCAGCTACACCATTAGATAGCAGACAGAGTGAAATTCAGTTTATGTAACTCCAGGCCCCAGCCTATGAGGGGCCATTTCAGGTATTCGAAACAGCTCCCTCTAAAATTCATCGTCGCAGGTTTGGAATATAGAGGGACATTGCAAAGTGGTTGTCTGTTCCTCATCAATAACAAGGTATGTCAGTGGTTGGACATTTTCTCGGGAAATTGTCTTTAGGACACTGTGGATTCGCTGGAAACAGGTTTGGACAGGAAGATAATACGAGCTAGGGCTTGAAAGGGCGATTGTTTT
Organism: Argiope aurantia; assembly: GCA_026543865.1. NCBI lineage: Eukaryota > Metazoa > Arthropoda > Arachnida > Araneae > Araneidae > Argiope > Argiope aurantia. The sequence continues at coordinate 69,657 of JAPMOR010004582.1, read as the reverse complement.
GTTTTGACGAGAATTGATTACAAAGATTAGGGCATTCTCTGAATTGAGCAATTCAATACAATATTTACAGTATTGAATAAGCATTGTAAATATAAAAGAAAAATGAGAAATAGTCAATTTAACTCATTCAAAAATTGATTATTACATATAAATTATTTTTAGAAAATACGTTTGTTTCCAATTATATAATGTCATAATAAATTCATCAACCACTATACAATTAATCTTTTATTAAATGTTATATAATAATTGTTTTAAATAACTGAATCTTGTAACACGCATAAAGTAATTCACAATAAAAAATGTACAATGATATGAAAAGAATTATCTATAAAAACATATTCATAACAAAAAAAGAGCAAAAGAACTTGCTTGTATTATTATAAGAATGTTGATACCTGATAAAGTATTTGTTATTAAGAAATTTTTTTGACAGATATAACGGTAAATTTATCTTTTATTTTCTACATTCTTTCGTAAAATGTAATAAAACATTTATAGAGAACTCAATTTTATTTCTGTACGTAAAATATAAACATTTTCTTTAATTGCATTTTTAATCTTTAAAATTAATATTATAAATAAGGGAATCTTAAATTCCATTTTCTCAGATTCACCATCAGAATAAAAATTTAATTAAAACAATATAATATGATTATTGTAGATAAATATTAAAGCAGTATATTATTATTAATATATATAAGCCTTCAAAAATTTTTAATGTCCAAATATATATCTCTAATTCCCGCTTTAAAAATAGGGAGGGGGGATAATTTTCTAAAAACAACAACTTTATCCTAACTATCTTTGTATTGGTTCTCCTACTGTATTCATTTTTAAATATCAAGGACATTTGAGTAGGAAAGACTTTTAGGTAGATTAAATGATTTAATTATTAATTATTTCATTTTTAAAAAATATAGTAAAATATATTCCATTTTATTCTAATGTATTATCCTTATATTTCTTTCATATAAATATATGATATTAAAAAAATGCCATCGTATTCAATGGCAAACAAAATGACAAGATTTTTTTTATTTATGCGTTTTTTAGAAATATTAAAAAAAAAGAAAATTTTGAATACAGAATAAATCATCTTGATTTCGAACAATGAACAAACTAAAATACTATATCTTGATTACAAAAATAAGGAACTGATTTTATAATAACAAGAACTTCATAATTTTTTTGTCTATAATAATTTTGCTAAGTTTTAACCATTCTAGTTTTAAAATCACTTCATTCGATACTTTTAACCTGAATTGAAGGAACATTTCATTTTGTCAACAAGATATTCAACAAAAATTTAAGAAAATAATGCGAAATAAAAATATTGCTTTTCGTAGCTTTCCCAGCTTCGATAAACAAAACGTTTTCAGCCCCATTTGGCGTTTATCAAATTGGCCTATTTCGGAAAGTCTTCTCCGCTAACACTTAATAATCAACTTCCGCTCCGAGGGGAAAAATTATTTGATGTTTACACACAAGGTTAGAATCAGAAATGCGAGAAATAAGCATTTGTCATCCGCTCACGTGAATCAGAAAAATAAAATTTGGGAAATGCGACGCACATATAAAAACACAAAATATACATTCAATTTTAGTATGCTCACATTTTTTTGTGAAAAAAAAAACAATATTTGTATTTACTGTTTTGAAAAAAATAAATATATGCCATCTGAGGAAATAAAATTTATCATATTATAAATCAGAAAAATCATTCCTCTTTAATAGTTTCGATAAGCTATTTAGAAAAATAGAAAGGTTTATTCAAGTATTAATGTAACAGACGTTTCGGATAGGCTGCATTCGAATTTTGACAGTTTGATAAAAAATAATCTTGGATTATGTATTACTTCCGGTATTTTATGCATAAATAAAGAATTCATATTAAAAAGACTAATTTAAAAAAATATTTAATATAAAGGTTGCCTTTTTCTTTAAAATGGCCGAGATATCCCAACTGTCGAACAAAATACTTATAATAAACAGTTCTTGCTAATGATATTTTTCTAAAACCCATATTCCGAATAATTCATCTTTGCAAAAAAATCATAATAAATATGACCATTCTAATATAAGCCTTAATGCGATAAACCAAATATTTCATTATTTTTTTTTATTCCCGATTTAAAGTCTTAATTTTAGAACTCACTCATTTATTTATTTATTATTTCATTTCGTAAATACACTTACATTTTTTTTTTATCGGATGCACCTAGTTATTTTAATATACACCGTGAAATCTACCTAAACGTTGGAAACGTACGCGGTAAAATGGAAAAACGCTTTGTCAAACTTGCCAATAAAAATAAACAAAAAAGTGCATTACCAGTGAAAATAAACAAAAATACTGCGGAACTTCTAACGAGTTTAGTCCAGTTTTTACTTTCCTTAACAGGTCGCTATGAGGTAAACACGAGTCGTCCGATCACGTGATAAACGTATGCATAGAGGAAAGATCTCGGCTTAATTCATTAATATGGACGACGTGTCACGCATTTCAAATGAGAGCGTAAAAAAAAACGTCGATTACGTCCAGGTGTGTTGAATAACGTGTTTGGCCTTCTCTGTATTCTTTTTCAGCAACGGAAAGTCAATGTCATGGTTTCTCCCAAAATATCCCAAAAGATTTATATTTAGCACAAATAAATGGTATGTCAATTATCTTTCCAATAAATTACTTGACAAAATGCTGTCACAAACTGTGACAGCATTTTGTGCGCTATCATTTGTTGGGGAAAAATTATTTTTTTATAGCAAGCTAAGCTATAATTTAGAGCTTATAAAGGTGGTTATTATTTATTGGTAAAAAACAGCTTCATCATTATATGAATACGGTTGCGTGGAGGATACGTAAAATGTTGGTGTTTTTAGATAAAGAGGCCAGAGTATCGGATTAATTCAAAGCGTTGATTATTTATGACGGACTGAATTTTTATACCATATTTGTCACAATTTTCAATAAAGCGTTTCGGATTTCTTTTTCGCAACTAAACAGCTAATAAGAATTTTTTTTTTAAATAACATATTTTAATTTAAAATTGATTTTTATCGAATTACCGCGCTTAATTTTACCTATGCATAAAATGTGACTCGTAGACTAATTTAGATTTTATTGAAAGAAAAAAAATGTTAAGTATAATAATAAACATGCTTTTAATGATTTCTTTATCCATAAGTTATAATAGAAAAATAATTTCTTTATTTTTTTCATAATTTTTTTGTTTAGATTTAATAGTTTCTTTATTAATTTTGGAAGAAAATAAAATGTTCATTTTCTCAAATCCATAACCTATTTCCATAAAACTTTTGTATAATTTCTACAGAATCTAAAATTTTTAAATGCCTTATTTTCTTGTTTTGTTTATGTGTTTGCATCGACTATGAAATATATCGAGCCTCTTTTAAATATTAAAAAATACACAAAACTTAGTAAAATATTTAAAGAAAAGAAGGAAAAACACATGTATATAAATATTAAAATACAAGGAAGTAATAAAAGACGTTGGAAATTTACTGCTAAAACATTAGAGATCTTAAATTGAACCTATATAGAGTTCTGTCTTTTTATAGAAAATGAAGATATTATTTCTAGCAATTTCAGTTACATAACGAAAACTCCGAAATGACAAAATTGACAAAACCGATAAAGTACTTCAATGTATATACAAAAAAAATATATATATTTATATATCAAAATTTAATGCGCAATTTGTCAAAAGTGAGCGCAAGCTACAATTATAAGGCGTGTTCTTATTTCCATTCGTATTTTTTAAATTTTTTTTTCATTAAAAAGTGCTGTGGTTCATCGTACGAAAGAATTTTAATTATTTATGAAATACTTTTTTTGGCTATGTATAAAAATATATAAAACATTCCGAATAACTTATATAAATTTTTAGCTTAATAGGTAAAAAAAAAATTAGAAAGATAGCGGGTATATGTAATACAGAGAAAAAAAATTGTATTTGCCAAGTTCAAGGACGGCCAGTGATTGTAGCTGGTTGGTGCTGTGCTGTGAAAACTGGAGTTAGATTGGAATTTCGATTTTAGTTCCTTGGAGGTGGTTTCAGAACAGTCTATTATGTCTAACTTGTAGAAGCTGTTGAATACCCGAGTTAATCATTGCGGAAACGAATGCGTGAGCAGAATGAGTCATATTTTTGTGAAAATCAATAATTGTAGAGATACTTTGTATACTTTTAAAGTTGAAAAATATTTAAAAATATAGGCTATATAAAATGAATTACAAAATTCGTTTCAAGTTTAAAAGATAAAGAAAGCAATAGTTGCTTTTTTTTTCGAAAAGAACTTGAAAATCATTTTCGTAAATGTATATAATCTGTAAATTTACATACTATTGTATTTTAATGTCTTATCAAAATGTCATGCTCAAATTTTTTATTGTGAAGTCAATAAGGATAAAAATAAAAAAAAAAGTTAATTCAGTACACTGAAGTTTGAAATATAAAATTTCAAATATACAGTGAGCTATAAAGGCAAAGAGATAATGCACAAGAAAGACTTTTGCATTGCAGATAAAATAATAAAAATATATCAACTTCAATTAAAATAAATTGGAAAAAAGGAAATTATACTTACTTTTTTAACGAAAACTGATTTTTGATATGTAAAAATCAACGATGCGTTGAAAGAACGAAAAATGTTGAAATTATATAAAAAGTTAAAGTTTACCTCTCTTAAAGCTATTATTTCAAGGAATAGATTTTAAAAGTAATCTAACTGAAATTACTTTTTATTAATTCCAGTAAAATTATTTGATAGCAATAACAAATTATAGTCTCAGAAACCTAATATTTTATTTGACTTAGAACTTCGCGAGAGAGTAAATTAATAAAGTATAGTAAAAAAAGGTTAATTTCTTTAATTATGAAAGGAAATATGCAACTATAAATATAAATATTCTGAAACCTAATCTAATATAAAAAATGGTTTTAATTAATTAATCACTCACGCAAAAACAAAACAATCTGTTCAACATTTCAAAAAGTTTCTGAACTTTGTAAACAAATCTCAAATGAAAAAAAATATTCTCAAAAGGTGAATGAATTTTAATCTTACTTTTTTTCTATGAATTCAAATAATGCGAAGCAAGAAAAAAAAATCACAAGAAAAATCATTCATAAAAATCATAAGGATTCATGAAGCTCACTATATCCAGATTAGATTTTTTTTTTCTAAAAATTTCGAATAATTATATTTCTAGTTCTCCAAAACACTCCAAAAAATTGTGTAGTCAATTGATCATTTGAATAACATTCAAATATCAAAAATATTTTTAGAGACGCAAGATAGTAATTATGCGTATTTTACACGGAAGCTCCTTCAAATACAATAAAGATTAAATAATACGACTTAATACTTCACCATAGAAAAACAAAACAGTTTTCACAGTTTGACTCCTTTTTCCAATTTATTATGAAATTCACATTTTTTTTCCTTGCTAACTAAAATTGTAAGATATATGAATTTAAAAAGGCTATTCTCATTTCAAAACATTTTTTATCTTTCAGACCGAGGAAAAATACAAATCAGTATCATTATCCTGTATCAATTCTTTGTCTATTAATAAAATAAGATCTCCATTCCAATACCACTCAATTATTAAATTTATCAATTCGAGGTCAAAACTGTTACCGAATTAAGAAACAAAGTCCATGCGCTGGTAAATATGGCCTGAATGAGCTAATAGACAATAGAAAATTTGCCACCGTTTTTCCAAAAATATTTTCATTGATTTGAATTATCTCTATACAAACCGCTCAAGTAATAAATATTATAACGAAACAAATTTTAAAAAAAGACAATGAAAGGACTGATCACCTTCAAGAGAAATAGTTTCAGTACCGTGCTCATAATAAAATATGAAGCAAATTTTATAGAAATTTTAAATAAAAGGGTAAATATCAGGAAGCTACTACAGTGCAATCTAAATTCTTTAAACAAAATTTGGCAAGGTAGTTAGCGAGTCTGAAAATCTGTAAAAAAAGAAATTTGACTATATTGAAGTGACTGCAAATTTAAAGTAATGAGAGAATCTTAAGAAAAATGGATAGAACATTAAAGGATGACTAATTATAATTTCAAATGACTGATCCTCGCAAATCGAATGAAAGTGTGAAATTAATTTACGTTGCAAAAACTGGAAAAAAATTAATCAACCACCTAATATGAACCACCTAATATGCGAAGACTTCTTGGCATTTGCTAATTTACTTATTTGATAATCCAGCCGTGTTGCTAAGATAAATTTTAAAAAAGCAAAAAGGATTGTTCGACTTAATCACCTTAGGAAGAAAATTATTGAAAAATAAAACATTTTTTGAAAAAAAAATCTTTAACTAAATGGAACTGTGTGATTTTAAGGAATTAATCTAGTATATTTCTTGAACTCTAGCGCTCAACTAAATAAATTGTATGCGTGACTGCAAAGAAAAAATCAAATTTGGGAGAAAAAAATCCAAAAATTCAAAAACAATAAAATAGGTGATATATTAAATGTTTTCTGAAATTACAAATATAAGGAAACATAATTCGTTATTAATTACACCGATTTTGTTTTAAGAAGAACGGACACATTGAACATTTTAGGATGAATATATATTACAGAAAGGAATAAAAAGGGGAAGTATTATTTTATAAATATCAAAAAAATAAAATACCGGAAAATCTTATCTGTTAAACTGCCGAATTTACTTTTTAAAAATCCCTCAAGTTTCCCTTATTAAAATAAAGCGATGGCGCATATACAAGTCGAATGCAATACAAAAGGTTGCATAGTAATTTTTGCAAAAAATCATAATAAAGTGAATAAGATTTCATTTTTATAAGGAAAATAAAATGAAATCGATTCGCCAAATGAAATTTTGGACTGGCCGAACACACTAACCTGGTTAATATAAAATATCAACAAATATAATTAGAAAATTTCGAAATGATGAATTAAATTCTGAAAAGCTTGGACACCTTTTTCAACTCGGGGCCATCTGTATTATCTGGAACTCATAGTCACTTAATTCAAGCAGTTTGACGATTCACAGCTTCAATGTATCGGGCACTGTTTTTAAAAAAATCAGTAACATTTCTAAATTTTGAAAAATAAATTATAATATAGTAATCTGTATTAAAATACACATGGAAAAATTTAATGCAATGTGTTTTTTCCATGAAATTAAGTAATTTCAATTTTGTATTTGTTCTAATGGTTAACATTTTAAATGTTATGTTTTCGGTGTTTCAAACATACAAATGTTTGGTAATGATAAATTTCTTCAGTTTTTCATCTTATTGGAATTGCAATTTCCCAATATTAAAAAAAAATTCAATCTTTTACTACAATAAAAATGAGTATTCACTCAAAAAAGTCATATATATTTACGAAAATTCTTATAATACGCAAATAATATATGCATAATAAATGTCCGTAGGCGCATCAAATGCTGAAAATTTTCAGGTACAAATATTTAATTTCGCATTGAGTAAAGTTATTTAAAAATATGCTTTATTTGAAACAAGAACAGAATATATATTTTTTTCACAAACTTAACTTCGATTTTTTTTATTGCAATACACGTGATCATTCGCCTACGTCACGTGCTCCCAAGCGGTGTTATTTATCGCATAGATGTTAAGTGCGATTTGTTTTCATCGCATCCGATAAGAAAAACATCTTATAAAATGTTATTTTGTAGTTCAAGTATTTCTTATGCTTTGAAAAAACATATGGTTGAAACCAAAACACCTGCGTAAAAAATTTGTTTAGTAACTTTCAGCTTAAACGAATGTATTTAACTGAATCGCAAATTGCATTAATATAAATTGAAAACTTAAATTTATAAATAATTATTCAAAAATAAGTTTAAATCATATACAAATTGTCATTTAGAATACTAAAAAACAAACAAACTTTATATTCTTATTTATATATGAATTTAAAGATAATTTTCCCCTTTTTATTACCAAACTCCTTAAGTAAAAAGTCATTTGAAAACGTCGAAGGGAACTGCATTTTGACAAATTGTCAAGATAAGTTCGAAGGCAGTGAAATTCATTAAAAATGCATAAAAATTTTGTATATTATCACTTGTATTCTAAATACTGAATGATAATAATAATGCATTCAGCATTTTATGTATTACATGGGTATTTAGTGGATTTTTAGTAAGTAAATTTCTTTAAAATTAAAATGGCTTATCAAAAAAAGAATACTGAAAATAATTATTCCTGTAGAAACTCGCATATCTTTTTAAAAAAATATCATGATTGTATTTTTGCTTCAAATATATCGAGCGGCTTCCCAAAAAAATGTTTCTGACAATATTGAGTATTTTCATGATTAAGGCATAAACAAGTTATCATTCTAAGCAAGATCGTAACTTAAAAATGGAGTGACAATCTCTTGAATATGATGTTAGCCTTTTTGTATTCTAGAAACAGATTTAACAGACTTGAATCTACAGCTCTATCTAATAATTATAGATGTGATTTTCAGTTATTTGTCTAATTGATACATTCACTGTGATGAACGTGCCGAGGCGCTCACCACAAGGAAAGGAGAAAGAACCGAGAAGCTCTCCGTCTCCTAGAATAACAGAAACGAGCGTTCAGACACGTGAGCTGCTGTGAATGTGTTAATCAGTAACAAGTGAAATGACAGTTTAGCGATATTGGAGGTATAACAAAGGTATTTCCACAACAAGATTTTAATAAGGTTAAGTAGGTTATATTGTATTTAATATTTCTCAGAAGAATCTGATTTTAAACACATATAACCAATATTCTGCGAGTGGAACTTTTGACTTCCTCCTGCAGTAAAAGTCTGAGAAATCGAAGAGTGCTCTTAATTACAAATGGCTATTAGATGTAATTTATTCCTTAAATAGAAGACATGCCTGTCTAGACGTTATGTTTTCCTGTTAAGAATTTCCCAGGCCTGATTGTCACAAATTAACTAACGGAAGTTCTAGTAAAAATTCTCATACACATCGAAAGAGAGCTTGAGAAATAAATACAATCATGTCCATAAATTAAGGATAATCGAAGTTCAGGAAAAGAACGTCAGAAGCAAGACAAATGTGACTTATTTGTAAAGCCAATTTATTAAACAAATGGTAAAGAGCAAAAACGATGCTATATATTTGAATTCATTAATAAAAATTGCAATTTTTTGCTCCCTGGAGCAAATTATAAAAAAAGAAAAAACTATTTACGAAAACCAATATTACATAGTTGGTATGATGGTTAATACTTAGTATGTTTTCCAGACGATGCAATACAGTGCGTACAACGCCTAGGCATGCTGAGTATCAAATTACCGATCTGATATTGGGGAATATTACACCACTCATCAAGCAACGCTCTCCCGAAGTTCCGGTAGACATGTAGAAGGTGGTTGACGGGCTGAAACTCGTCGGCTAAGCATGTCCCACAGAGGCTCTACTGGATTCAAGTCCAGTGAGAATGCTGGCCAGTCCATACGGTGATAACTTCCGATCGAAGACATTCGTTATGATGTTTGCACGGTGAGGACGGGCGTTGCCACCCATAAACATGAATTCTGCGCCCATGGCGCCCCGAAACAAACATGCTGTTCCAGAATAACGTCCCGATAGATTTGGCCTGTAGTGGTTCCAATTTGAACCTGTAGGTCAGCTCTGGAACTCAGAATAATTCCTCCCCAAACGAGCAATCCTGCACCACCGTAACTGTGTCGTTCAATGATGTTCTCTTGGTGGTAACGGGTACTTGTCGCTCTCCATATGAAAGTTCGGCGAGAATCAGACTGCAACCTGGACTCGTCGGAAAACATCACACAAGCCCACTGTTGAAGTGTCCACAATGCATACTCTCTACCTAAGGCTAACCGCCGGCGACAGTGAATTGCAGTAAGTAGAAAATATCTGACAGGCCTACGAGCTTATAGACCAATCTGTCCTAAGCGTCTGTACACAATCTGCCTTGAAACTGTCGTACCACTGGCTGAAGAGAGCTGACGAGACAGGTCTGGTGCTGCGCTTCGTCTGTTTCTTTTGGCAGGAATTGCCAGATACCGGTCCTCATTCGGCGTTGTAATTCGGGGGCGACCTGTGCCGTAACGTCTATTCACATTACCATCATCTTGGAATCGTTACCAACGCCTGGAGATGAAACTCTGGGCGATTCCATGTTCCTTGCATACTTCCAGCTGGGTACGCCCACATTCCAGAAGGTCGATATTTTACCACGTAAAAAATCATCCAAATGCGTCCCTTGTGTCATAACTATGCCGTTATTGCACTGAAAGGCTTATAAAGCGCTTTCGAACAATTTTACTTCTTTGCCTGCATTCTTTATACATCACTCTCTTAGACTCTCGTCATCGTGACGTACTATCGGTGTCATCTGGTGGATTCCTGCAATTTGCTTATGATTTTTGAAGATGTGTGTAGTCATTTTACGGGAGATATGTATTTTTGAGTTTGATTTCCACATGACTCTGAATTATCAATTTATGGACATGAGTGTATTATTTATCATGCAAGATAGATGTAAATACATATTAAGATTACAATTTTTGTTTCCTTAAAATGGAATCTTGTCTATTCTTAATGTTTCCGAACATTCAAATCAAGATTACTAAAATCGTATTGAAATAAGTAATGATACTCTAAAACTAAAAGAATGCAATGCCAAATATAAAATTTTTAAACACCCCAGAAAAATATTAGCAATAGCCTTCAATTTGGTAAGTGAAGCGAAAATATAATGAATCAGCATAAATATAAAATAATAAAAATTGTAAACTTCAGCTCACTAATCTTTGATGTTATTCATGCTTAGATTTATTTATACATGATAAACCAGTGAATTTAAACATGAGAAAACACCTCTAAATTACTAGACGGCAAAAAAGAATTTTGCCTTTTGCATTTTAATTCCGCCCAACATTTTAGACGATTGTGGAACATTATATTATAGATGACTTGAAACAATTAATAACCAAATCACTTTTTACGGATTTCTATGAATTATCTATCGGAATAATGTACTTCCGTTGCAACAATTAATATAAAGAAAATAGTGGTAATTCTTTCTGTATTAATTTGCGAATTAGCTATCGTGGAATATGTTTGAAGTTGATTTAAATAACATAGCAATGTCAAATACTTCTTCGTGCGTCTTCTTTTAAATAAGTTTCAAAATGAAGATACATTTATGATGAAATTTGAGGAAGATTGGCCCCGAGTGAAATCAATGTCTTGCGCAACTTGTAGAGCATCATTAATTCTAGACTCCAATGAATTTTGTTTTAATATGTATGTTTAACAGTATTTAAAAAGGAAGTGAAAAGATTTCGCAAATTGATTCAATGAGCTGGAAAAACTACACATCCGTTTTTTTTTGTACAATATATTGACATTTTTCTTCAAATTCGCTTATCGATAGCTTAAATTTCGTGGCTTTTCGGACATTATTCCTTTAAAAGCAATAATTTTCTAGCAAATTCATAAAAGAATAATTTTATTTAATTTCTAAAAATAGGTCAAATTCCATCAAATTCAAAATTATTGGAATATGTTATTTTTGTTAGTGTAACAAAAGATTTCATTTACAAATTTAATGAGAAAGCAAGTCAAAGATAATTCCGTTTTACGAAATAAATAAAAAAAGTTTCATACCGCTGTTTAATGACAATTTCTTATTTGACTGAAAATGATAAATTTGCTCATTTTATTTAGTAGTAAATCGTACACGTTTGTTGAAAAATAAATTAATTCCTGTCATTCCATTGGCAATTTTAATTCTTCTTTAAACTATCAAATGATGATGAATCAAATTCACCGTACTTTTAAAGTTCCAAACTTATTAAAATGATTGCAAGATTTAACAGAAAAAATGATGAGGAATCAAATATTAAATGATTTGTGGATTTTCAAGTGAATCAAAATAGAATGAGTTTCGTGTGACAAAAACTACATCCCAGGATTTTTCAGGATTAAAAAACTATTTTAAACTGCATTTGTTGTTTACTTACAGGGTTGGGTTTTTGGGGACAAGAGACATTAGTTGATCATATTGCGCTAGACTAAATATCATTTCTGCATGTAAAAAAAATCATTAACAATTAAAAAAATTAAAAAACCAATCTAAGCTATCTTGGTTTTGTTTAGGTTAGTTATATTAATGTTCCATTTTACAGCACCACCAGGGGTGTTTTGGGACGGAACTCGTCATTTTGAACCGCGGTCAGATGACGAGAGCGACACCTGATCTGGCACCCCCTTTTCCAAACTTCCACGCCACACCAGCGGGAGGATGTTACGCCCCGAAATATTTAACTTGCACCAGACCCATTTACACGACGTTTCTTTAGTGAAATCCGGTCTCAAACCTAAAACCCTCCGGTTCCGAAGCTGAGACCTTACCGACTTGAGACCACTGAGGCCTCAAAGTTATCTTGGAATGATGGTAATACCAATATTAATACAACAGCATGGTATCAAAAATAGAACTGATTTAAATTAGAATATAGAATCCAACGGAATATCCAAATGAGATAAACTAAAATCTAAATGAGCGTGTGATGCATCAACGAGTAGAGAGTTTCTGAAAGAAATGTAAACATTGTGATCGGATCAACAGACATTCAATCAGAGTATGAAATACAGATACAATACAATTACAGTACCTAAAAAGAAGCATTTCACCTATTCATAAATGCCGATGTAACACTAGTATATCATTAAAACGCGGGCGTTTTAGAATTGTGTCAGTTTTCCTCTTAATAAAAGAATTCAAACTCTGTATAGAACTTTTAACTGAATAGTACGAAGTTTTTTATGTGTCTCATGATTCCACTCTGCCAAGCCAATTTGATTAGCAAATGTTTTTTTTTTGCCTGTTTTTTAAGACTGATTGCTAATACTGTGATGTTATAAAGAATGGAAGCCATTTATTTTATAAGCTTTATCAGTGTCTATACCAACATGTGCTTGTATAAAACAAAATGGTAAAATGTCGAGCTCTAAAACTATATAAGTTGGCGGATGACTCTGAGGATGCATCGAATTCAATGACCGTAAAACGCTGAAATAACACAACATCTGGGAGGCATAATTACAAATTTTTCCAAAATAGTCACAATTGCAGCTATTTTGCTGTAAAAATTGAGCCTGATGAATGATGTTGGAAGCCACAAATTTGGAAAAAATATCAGTAAAAGATGTTTGAGTGGTGGTTAAATCTCTGAAAAAGAAACCTATGTTCACAGAAGAAAGATTTTGGGGAGTTACAACTTCTGAACCAAATTGAGAAATGTTCACAAGGGGTATGGAAATAAAACTAATACCTTTACCATAGAGATAAAATGCTTGTCAGTTGTGGGGCAACAGATTTGGAGCTTAAATTCAGTTTACAAAGAATATCTTTTATTCTTCAGAGAAATTGTAGAATAAATGTTTTCTTGCTTTTTATAAATGAAAGACATAGCTTTTAGTTATGAAATGGAGAAAGTAAATTCAATGAGATTCTAAAAAACTAATCCAAAAACAGTATCTGTCGTCTTATGTTCAGAGACGTTTCACAGAAATAATTATATAAGCTTTTAATTGGGAAAGTCCTGAAGGCACCACTGTACAGCCGAAGCTCTGTATGTGTATATGAAGAATTGGAACAAATTTTTTGATGCTTTTTCTGGAAAAACCACAGATTATACATCCATACTTTATAACAGAAATTATTGCGGATCGATAGATTCGAATCATGGGCGGATGGTCTATTACCCAAGCTGACCTATAACCCTCGGGATATTCGAAGATTGTTCACATTTTTTTCCCCCTCAGAGCCCTTATATGGGGAAGAAATATCTTTTTATCACAGTTCCCAGATTTCATTATCAAATGGAATTTTGTTTGCTCAAAGATAAAAAGTTCTTATCCAAATTGATAAAAGGATTAATAAAATATAATTAATCACTAAAATTAGCTTTTCTAGATAAGTATACAAAATTAGCACTGCAAGATTTCTTCAAACGCATTATTATGCAAAAAATGTAGTTACTTTACTTTTAGTGAATGGTGAAAAATCTATTTTTCATTGAATTATTTTAGTTTCCATGTATACAGACATCTTGGGCTATCTTTAGTACCAATAGTAAGATAAATAGAAAATAGGGAAAAATCAAAACAGTCCACAAGATATAATCTCTCACCACAAACTGACACTCCCCTCTCAAAATCTAAGAAAGAAAATTCTCAAATTACAAAGCTAAATGAATTATACGAATTAAATGGAAATTTACAGATCGAACACCAGATCAATCATGCCTAAAACATAACACAACTTATCAAGCATTAATAACAAACTAATTAAATGCTAATGAAGATTAATTATATGAGCGTAGCCTAAAATTGTAGAATTAATGCAGTCACTTGGAAATACCATGAACGTGTCTTGAAGTTGCTAAAACTCTTCAGATTCATTAACTTTTAGATTCCTGAATGATTATTCGCTCCAAGGTTTGATGAATTTTTCATATAGTGTTAAATTTCCAAAACTATTTATCAAAACATCCACTCCACACTTTCACATACCGTCATTACAGTTCTTTAATTCATGAGAAGCATTTATCTGAACTCGATGAAATATTCAGTCGCTACGTTAAATACTGCTGATACATGAGAATGGAAACACTTGTGTAACACTACTAGCTTAATTTAGAAAACTGAAAGAATTTTTCAACTTAACAGTTCAGAGGATTAATTATTAATTTGCTATGCAGGGATTAATTAATTACAACAGAAAACAGCTTTCACAGAAATGTCTTAACTCCTGCAGAATTGTCTAGAATTTTCTTGATTCAGCTTTTTTATGGAGATCATTGTATTCACAAATAAAACAATTTTGAACCAGTGAAAGTTACAGTGATTAAATTTTGAAAGGCTTCAGAAGAAACTAAATATTTGAATAAATTAAAAGTTATCATAATTTAGCAAAAATAGGAATGATTTGTTTTTGAACAATAAGTAATATTATCCCCTATTTGGGCAACAAGCTAAAAAAATACGTAAATGACAGAATTTGTTCTAAGTTAACTTTATAAATGAAAATAAAGGGAATCAAACTCATATTTAGTCGTATGCTAAATTTTCAATATAAAATATTATTGAAATATTTATTATGATATATAATTTATAGATTAATGAGCTCTCGGAACGTTTTTGATTAACTAAAATCTCTACTCCTTCAAATAGATGTCCATATACACTTTCTCAAACCAAAATTCAAATTGCCGAAAAATATATCTCCAATAACTGTGCGTAACATTAGTTCCGCGATTAGCGGAATTCCCCAGGCAGTATTTCGCGAAAATTAGACTCGGCGGCATTTAGCGAAGAAGAAAAGCGAGAGACATTCTACGTGACAATAAGAGCGAATGAGAAATAAGAGCACGAGGGACTATCTTTCGCGATCTTTAGTTAAAAGTCTGCTGGGAGGATTATGAGAAAATCTCATGTCACGAACGATGGAGATAATACTTCATCTTTTAAAAGGAATATTTATCCGAATTATTTTCGCATCCATTATCATGGATTATTTTCATTGCAGTAAACATAATGAAATATATATTTCACCATTTAAATTCATTCAGGTGTTTGCTTTCTTGGTCAGTTTTCATTGGGAGCTCCTTGATGACGATTGCATAATAAGTAAATTTATAATAAAGTTTTAAACTAATATTTGGCGAACAAATTTAATCTGGTGCAAAATTAAGGTGAAATTCTATTTATGCCCCTCTTTTTTTATTTCATTGATTCCGAAATTGTTTGTTATATTTCGTCGACTCTCAGATTAATTTACAGAAAATTTGCACTTTTTCTTGTAAAAAAAGTAAACGTTCATGAAAGAAATGGACAGCAAATTAATTTAACCTCTTCATCGCCTTTAACGCGTCTAGCGCGTTCAAGAGAAACTTCTGTAGGGCGGCCGTAATGCGCTTCAAGAGTTCTACATTAAAAAATAAACGTTTAAAACACTTTGTAAATGTTTATTTGTTTCAGTTTTTATTTTTGTTTGTTCTAATGCGGCGAAAAACAGAGAAAAAAACAGAAATTTTCGCGGACAAGAGAGGACGGTGAAAGGGTTAAAGAAAAATAGCCAACATCTAGCAATTCAAATGAGGAAAAATCATGATTCCTATCACAGTTAATCAATTTCTCTTCTATTTTCAATCGAAAAAAAAATGTTTTCTCCATTTCAAGTATATATAATATGTATGGCAATAATAATAATAATAAACGCTTATTGGTGATATATAAACGGAAGTTTAATACATTTTTGTAGTAAATAATTCAGACGTGTAATAATTACGTGTTAATTTCAGTTTCTACTACAGGAAATTGTTAGATAATTTTTCAATATCCGGAAAGCTGAAATTGTTTCAAAATGACAGCCTTTGTGATTCAAATCTAAAAATTAAGAAACACTAATCTAAATTTTAAAATTCAATTTAAACTGGCTTCTGCGAGAATATTTTCATATTTTTATGATGCAGAAAGTTTCAAGTTGAAGGTCAAGTGCTAGCACACAAAAAAAATTATGAGTGCTTCTATTTACATTATATTACGCGTGAAGTAAAGAAATATAAAACTGGAATACAAATATATTAATATGATTCAAGGAAAAAAAATTAAGACATTCACGATACATCATTTTACAGTTTTTTTTTTATATCGTTTGCATATTAAGCATCATTTATTATTTACCAAATGCAAATTAAGTAAGAAATTGCATATATAGAGCATTTCGAACACATTCCTTTTCCTATTAATGTATAAGTAATTAATTATAATTAATGTAAAATAATAATTATTATTAATGCATCTGCTGAAGAATACTAAAATGAGTAATCTTAAGAATATGGGGCAAAGAACAAATATGTAAAATATTGAACATTTGTTAGTACTCATCCGATTAATATACAAGAACAATAGAGCACAGATTTTTTTTCAGAATTAAAAATATTAATTAAAAAAAATTCAGAAATACGTATTAAAATATTTAAATAACACTAAAATTGTTTACTGTTTCCGTTTTCATTGAAAAATGAGTTTTAATTTTGAAATCTAGCATGACAGAAAATATAACAGAATTTGGATCGAGCCGAAGTATCCTTCTCAATGGTATGAAGCGATTGCGATTCCTATACTAAAACCAGATAAAGATTCATCAAACCCTCTGAACTACAGGCCAACAGCCTTGACTAGCTGCTTGTGCAAAACCTTAGAGCGCATGGTCAATGGCCGCCTCGTATATGAAATGGAGAAACAAGGCCTCATCCCTCCAGTGCAGAGCAGTTTCTGTAGAGGACGATCAACATTTGATATGATTCTCCTGGAAACCCATATTTGTAATGCTTTTGTTCCTAGGAATCACTTTGTGTCTGTTTTCTTCGATGGTGAAAAGGCATACGATAGAGCATGGCGCTATGGCATTCTCTCTACACTTTTTAATCTTGGTTTCAGAGGAAACATGCCCATATATTTAAAGAACTTTTTATCACGCCGAGTTTTTCGAGTTCGCATGGGAAATTTTTATTCTAGTCATTTTAATCAATCTGAGGGCTTTCCACAGGGCGACGTCCTCAGTGTTACACTTTTTATCGTTCATTTTAGTCAGGTTCTTAACCATTTATCCCCTTCTGTTCATGGAAGTCTTTAAGTTGACGATTTGCAGATCTCCTGCGAAGGAAGCAACATGCCTTTAATAGAACGACAGCTGCAGAATGCAATTAATAAGCTACTAGTTTGCTGCGATAATAATGGATACACTATTTCTCCTGAAAAGAGTCGGTGTGTCCACTTTTGTAGAAAACGGGGCATTCATTTAGATCCAAATGTTCATGTTCGCCATATCATTATTCCAGTAGTACCTGACATACGTTTCCTAGGAGTCATTTTCGATCGAAAACTGACCTTTCTCCCTTATACTTTATTTTTACGGAAAAAATGTGAAAAATCATTGAATATCCTAAAAGTGCTCTCCAAAGCCTCTTGGGGAGCAGATAGAACCTCTCTTCTCCGTATCTACGAGGCAGTCATACTTTCCCGTATCGATTATGGATGCATGGTATATGGTTCCACTCGCTCATCTGTTTTACGACGATTGGATACCATCCACCATTCTGCTTTGCGAATATGTTCAGGAGATTTTCGTACTTCACCCACAGAAAGCCTTTATAATATATGTCGCCAACTACCGTTGCATCTAAGGCGTAAAAAAGTATCATTCTTGTATTTTTTAAGAGTGTTATTTGTCCCGAATCATCCCATAAGTCAAATGAAACTTCCAGTTAGTCTTCACCGACTCTATGCTGCTCGCACTTCTCACATTCTCCCTTACATCGAGAGAGTCAAAGAATTTCTGCAAGAGTCGGAACTTGATACTGTTCCTATTCAGTCGATTTGTCGTCTTTTCCACCTTGGGATATACCACAAATTTCCTTTATGAATCCCTTTGTTGGATTTGATAAATCCACAACAGCGCGAGTAGTTTTCAAACAGCTATTTCTGTATCATCGTTGTCAATATTCAGCTTTCACACCAATTTTTACAGATGGCTCGAAGTCGGATGGATTTGTTGGTTGTGGCATTATTATTCCATCCAAGACGCTGAGCTATCGTTTACATAATTTTTGTTCTGTATTTACTGCTGAGTTGTTGGCAATTTTTTGTGCACTTCAGGAGATTTCATCTGCCAACGAACGCAATCTTATTATACACACAGATAACATGAGTGCTTTGGAAGCACTATGCCACTATGGCAATCGATTGCATTCATTTACCTTGGAAATACTGACCACTCTGCAGTTTCTCAAGAGTAAGGGATTTAATATAATTTTTAGCTTTGTTCCGAGTCATGTGGGAGTATATGGCAATGAAGCGGCTGATTATGTCGCAAAAACTGCTTCACCTTTATCACAAGAATTACCATATGGTGATGCGAAGAAAACATTACTTAGACATCTTTTTTCTACTTGGCAGAGGAACTGGGATCTGCATATGCATAATAAATTGTATTCTATCAAACCTTCCATTGGATTGTGGTCTGCTCTTCCTTTACGACAGATCGACGTCAAATTGACTCGCCTCCGTATAGGACACACGCGTTTCACTCATAAGCACCTCATTTTTGGAGATAGCACGCCCGTATGTCCCACTTGTCATACTAATTTTACTGTGAAACATATTTTGATCGAATGTCCTTTTAATTCACATCGTCAGAACTTTTTTAATTGCTCATCTGTTACCTTGCGTGACTTGAAATACACCATCCAAATCTTTTTAATTTCTTGAAAGCCATTTGTTTTTTTTTTTCAGTACATTTGATAATTCTGTTTTTTTGCTAGCATTGCAAATTTTTAAACAATTCTGCCAATATTACCATGTTTTTTTAGCGCACATTTTATAAACTATTGTTTATCTTTTGGCATTTGATGTCTTGGATTTAAATTTTTGACCATATGCATGGCACAGTATAGCCAATTATGGCTCTTGCGCCAAAAAATCCTCAAAATGCCAAATACCAATATCATGACAGAAAAATACACCGTTTCAAAAAAAAAATATAAGTATTAATCAAGTATTTAAAAAAATATCATTAAAGGCAATTTCATTCGGCAGTTAATTAACTGACAATTTTGTTTTGAAATTTTTGGCTGAATAAGTTATATAAGTGCATAACATATTTATAATCAAATTTTCTTTTTTATTTTGAAAATGTGATATTTTTGAAAACGCGTATCGTTATAAAATGATCAGTAAATTCATATCAATAAAAAACAAAAGACAGAGAGAAACAGATCGTTACCATATCCTCTAAATTGCATTTTTACGCACGGTATTTCAATTATAATATAAAAAACAAACCAAAATTATGCTTTAAATTTGTCAATTCTGTTCCGTTCAACTTAGAGGCGAATTTCAAACTGGTTGTAAAAAAATGAAGCGCAGAATACATACATTTTGCTGCACGCAATGCTGACTCATGCATATAGAATGAAAATAAATAGTCAGGCATACAAAATATATTTTTAACGCTGAATACTGTCCGTAAAATTTCAAAATTCTCAAATGGGAATCGTGGCAGCTTATGGTTAAGGAAATAAAATTTTCCATTTTGCGCAGTTTTTATTAGAATAAAAAATCTTTACGATTCTCGAATATGATTTTTGTATTGCGTTTTCTTATAACAAATTATTAATTGACATAATATAATGATCTGATATTTGGATTATTTTAATGTGCAATGTATAAAAAGATTGTTCAGTTCTTTGAATATATGTAAAATATTTGAGGAATTCTTTGAATATATGTAAATAATTATCTTTTAAATATATCTTGCAACTTCTGATGCTAATATTCCAGCTCTGTTGGGTTCATTTTATGAAAAAAAATTCCATTTTTAAAATTAATATTTCTAAATCTTCAAAGAAATATAACCACTTGCATAGTCTGTTACGCATTAATAGCAAAAGCATTCTCTTTTTCTACATTAAATTTTTCAATCAAAAAATCACATTTTGAAAAATGTCGTAAGCATGAAGATAATAAATTGTGGTGATACTATTTTCTGTTCTTTAGCAGGTTTCAAAAGTGATATTCAATTTCTTGGCTTCAATTCAGCTACTCCGAATTCGTCACGCACACAAAATCATTACATGAGCATTAATTGCCCGAGAGATTCAATATCCCATAAAAAAGGACTCGCCGAAGTATGTTGGAATAAATATTTCGTGACAGAGAAAGATTAAACTATACATACTACACCAACTGCGGGATTAGAATCGCTATAAATTTAGCCAGCAGAAATTACATACCGACATAGGAAAGTAATGACAATTCTAATCCCTAATTTTCTGATCATAAAGAAGAATCTATACCAACTGTCAAAGAATTCTTAGAAATCATAAAATAAAAGGTTTAGAATCGAGTTTAGAATTCTTTGAAAGATAGAGTAGCAACTAATCAAAATAAAAACGCAAACATAAAAATTTTTTTTATTGTTAACAAAAAGAATCCTAGTTAATAGCAACCGTTATCTTAGTAGTATCTACTTAAGAATCGAGCTATATGTCTGACATTTCTTTAAAAAAGACATTTTTGACGGGAAATTCATTATTCGATTGTTTGTTACAAGAGACACTTATTCATTTTTGACAATCCATGAAGTAACTGGATCGAAAGATAAGACCATATGTAAGACCATATAGTAATATGTTATGGTAAAAAGATTATAAAACTCTTTTATATTTACGTGATTTTGTGCTCTGTTAGATTCTGAAACTTGAAATATTTTCCTCAAATGTTACCCGACCTCTGCTAATGAGAATTTATACAAATCTGGATTCATAGACATACAGTGGTACCAAAGAGATAGATTTAAATGTAGCGATTTCAAACAAATAGCAATAGCTTACACACATATTTTCTTTGAAATGCAAATGCAACTATCAATTTATTATCTATAGTTGTTACAGATTCTCAAATAGATGAGATATTTTCTTCAAATGTTACC